>OZ012713.1:34314091-34914091 GCA_963942605.1 Poecilus cupreus
GTTGATAGAGTGGTTTATTTTATATTTTTTGTTCGGGAAAGCTGCTTCAAAGTATAGGTTAAAGATTTTATAAAATTCGGTAACTAAATTATCAGTGTCCGTGATGTCATGAAGAGTTGTCCAGGATTCTTCACTTAACAAATCTTTAAATTTATTAATGTTAACATTTGAAAATGACCTCTTATATTGATATATACATTTTTTGTCGATTGGTGATGATATATTTAGTATCTCAAAAAATTGCATCATGATCAGAAAAGCCAGTATCAAGAAGTTCATGTTTTATTTTAATATCTGACGAAGTCATTATATTATCAATACATGTTGCGGTATTAACTGTTTTTCTTGTTGGCTCGTCGATTTGTAATGATAAATTGAAAGAATGTAATAGGGCAATAAGTTGAGATTTTCTTAAACTTTCTTTTAAAATGTCAACATTTATATCACCAGATATAATTATTTTATTATTATGGCGACAGATACTAACAAGTAATTGTTCGAGATTACGAAGTAGAATTGTGAAGTCCGAGTCAGGTGTTCTATAAATCACTAGAATGTATATCGATGCTTTCTCACATACTGCATTTATTAATGAAAATTCAAAGTGTTTTTCTTCGAGCAAGTGGTCATATCTAGTAATATTAGTAGCCTTTATGTTACTTTTCACAAGTAAGCAAGTACCACCACGGTCAAAATTTTGTCTACAGAACGATGATATCACATGATAATTTTTTAGTTTAAATGTGGAGAGTTCTTCTGTTCGCAGCCAATGTTCGCAAATACAGATATCGTGGGGAGCTTGTTGAAAGTCGTGTATTAAGACTTCGAATTCAAGAATTTTATTTCGCATACCTTGTATATTTTGAAAATATATTATGATACTATTTACGTTTGGTGTTGTCGTTTTTACGAAAATTATATCGGTTTATATTTGATGAAGATGGTTCGTTACTGAAGTTAAGTAGGGCCGATGTAGAATTACTTCTCCTCGGAGTTGCCTGTTTAGTTGCTGCCTCCAGAGATAAAACATCATCATTTCAGTTTCAGTCATGGTATCAACATTGTAATCCATGTTTGCTTCTAGATCCCGATACGAGTAAAATTTGTTATTAATTTTTAGACCGCTTTTGTACTGATGTACTATGCACCCTTTTGATAAAGCCTCTTGTTTTTGTTTATTTAAGTTTTTCTTTATTTCTAGCTCTTCTTTAGTTAAGTCATCAGAAATAAAAATGTTTGATCCTTTTAATTTACCAACATTCCGCATAACTTCATTTTTGAATTTATGACTCAAAAATTTTAGTTGAATTGGACGTGTTTTGTTACTTTGAAATTTGCCAATACGGCGAATGAACTCAATGTCGTAATCACCAATATTCACTTGTAATTTGGTGTTAAATAATTTGCAAATAACTGATTCTAGATTTTCCTTAAGGCTTTCATGAACTCCCATAATAATGATGTTGTTTGATTTCAAATTTTTTTCTAATAAGTTTACTTTTCTTTTTAAAAAGGCATTTTCATTTTGAAGGTAGGATATATCGGTATCGGTTTTATCCATAAATTCTTTAACGCACTTCGAGTTCTTATTAATTTCAGCTTTAAGCTCATCAAAGCGACTATCAAATCTCTTGGCAATTAAATCGAATAATTGTTTATTTGATAAATCATCCATGTTACTCCTAGTTGGTTGGACGTGCAAATATAGAGATGGAAGATGGGTTGCCTGATGAGTTGGCGTTAATTAGGCTTTGATTCTTAGCAAATGTATTTAAGTAGGTGCGTAAATAGGATGCGTACAAGACTGATAACGATAAGTAACATGTGAGCAGTTTTAATTTTTGACAAGATGTAAATGAAAGATTTAGATTAATAATAACTCACGATAGACTACAACTTCAATGCCATAAATTCACCACAGCTCCTCAATACCGAATAAAAAGAAAAAACTTCACAAGTTTCACCAAAACCAGATAAATCACAATCAGAATTAGAGAGAACACAACTGACAGGTGTTTACTCTTTGACACTTATACTATGTTATTCTTTCAACTTCGCCCAACCCGAGTAATAGTCCAGGCAATGAGTACTTTCGGGGTTACAAAAGGTCAAGGAGTGTTCGTTTTTGGTAAATTTTTTACAGTTCGTGTCCTAATTAATATTCTGAATTTGCGACCTTGAGCGACCGCCGCTCGCGCCGCCATATTGAAAAAAAGGTACTAAAATACATACGCCAAAATATATCACTTACCGAGATCTGCGTAAGCAGAGTGACACACCCGCAATGGGTAAAAGGCGTGATGATATATTTATATATATATATATATATATATATATATATATATATATATATATATATATATATATTTTTTTTTTTTTTATTTAAAATACAGTTTTTCGGGAATATCTTCTCTCCAGCGCCACCAAAGTTGAATATAGTTATTACAAAAATTATAGACCATAAAATTCTCTAGAGAAAAGGTTCTTAATAGTTTTTGTGTAAGTGTTGTTATAGTTTTCGAGAAAATCGAGAAAATAAAAATATAAAATTCTCAGTCTGTGTAAACCAAGTCATAAATTTGTGTTAATACACAAAAACGGCTGACATTTTTTAACGGCCCGAAATATCGACTACCAGTTATCAACATTCGATTGCCCGGACATTTTTGTATTAACACCATTATTTTTACACTTTACGGAAGTCTAGTTCAGTTGTAATATATACATATTTCCAGAGGAAGCATAAATAAATTAAAATAATTTTCTAAAAATTTTGTGTTTAAATTACTGTAAATCTTGAACGGAATCAAATAGCGACTTCCGGTTTCAGGCATTCGATTGCTCGGACAATTATCTATTTGGACCATTATTTTGACACTTCTGGGAGGTCTAGTAAGTAGCTGTATGTGTACATATTTTCCGAGAAAACGTAAATAAATTTAAGTAATTTTCTTAAAATTTTGTATTTAAATTACTGTAAACCTTGAACGGAATCAAATATCGATTTCCGGTTTTCATCATTCGATTGCTCAGACATTTATTTATTAGCACCATTATTTTTACATTTTTGGTAAGTCTAGTTCAGCTGTAAAATATACATATTTCCCTAGAAAATATAAATAAATTTAAGTAATTTTCTTAAAATTTTGTGTTTAAATTATTGTAAATCTTGAACGGAATCAAATAGTGATTTCCGGTTTTCGGCAATCGATTGATCGGACATATATCTATTAGCATCATTATTTTCACACTTTTGGTAAGTCTAGTTCAGCTTTAATATATACATATTACCCGAGAAAACGGAAATAATTTTAAGAAATTTTCTTCAAAATTTTATTTAAATTATTGTCCAGGCAATGAGTACTTTCGGGGTTATAAAAGGTTAAGAAGTGTTCATTTTTGATAGATTTTTACAGTTCGGTGTAATAATTAATAGATGTAATAATTAATGTTCTGAGTTTGCTACCTTTAGCGACCGCCTCTCGCGCCGCCATATTGGAAAAAGGTACCAAAAAACAGTTTTTCGAGAATATTTTCTCTCCAGTGCCACTAAGGTTGAAAATAGTTATAACAAAAATTATAGAGGATAAAATTCCCTACAACTTCTATTATAAACATTTTCCAATCAGATGAGTAGTACACGAGTTACAGCGGAGTTAATCTCCGCAAATTTCTGCAATTCGCAAAATCGCTTTATTTTTTCACGAAATCTATCTATTACTTAATACGCATTACTGTTTTCTATTCATTTGCGCGCAACAAATTGATAGTATTTACAGGAGTTTTAGATTATATCATATGATTTTCTCTTAGAACTAAACGAATATTAGCGAAAAGGATTTCAGGATACATCAAGCATTGCGAAATTATTGGCACACGAGGTCGAAGAAGACAACAAAGATGAAAACTCGGGAGAGGAGGAAATAAATTTACAAGATGTTGATATAAATGAGCCTGGACTATCTAGGCCTAGGGCATCGAAACGGAAAAAAATATCATTAAATAGCGAATTGTGGATTAGGCCTACTGGGGATACCACATGAAAAAAAAAAATCGCGCCTCTCATTCTAGCTCATGGTGGTGCGGAAATGAGTAAAAAACGGTAGTACGTATTATGTAATCGATATTTGCTTAAATTTCGTGAAAAAATATAGCGATTTTGCGAATTGTAGAAATTTGCTGAGTTTAACTCCGCTATAACTCGTGAAATACTAATCTCATTGGAAAATATTTAAAACAGAAATTATTGGAAATTTTATGCTCTATAATTTTTGTAATGACTATTTTCAACCTAAGTGGCGCTGGAGAGAAGATATTTTTAAAAAACTGATTTTTGGTACCCTTTTTCCAATATGGCGGCGCGAGCGGCGGTCGCTCAAGGTCGCAAACTCAGAATATTAATTAGGACATCGAACTGTAAAAATCTACCAAAAATGAAAACTCCTTGACCTTTTGTAATGAAAGCCCATTTTTATGTCTTCATTGCCTGGACTATAACGAGTAAAACGTTACAGTATTTTAGTAAACACTAATATGCGTGATTTCATGCTGCAATAGTGGATATTGAAATACATGCAGTATAAATAATTTTGAAAACGATATACAAAATGAGAATTAAGCAGAGGTTCTTTATTAAATACAGCTGATGAGTCATTTAATTACTATTGGCGTGATTTTATTTTACTTTACTAACTCTTATAAAGGGTGTCATTAATTCAAGTAACAATTAAAAATCTATATTTCGTTTGAAAAGTGTTTATCCTAAAACAACATACGTTTATAACATAGCGAAACAGAAACATACTCATTCGGTATCAAGTAAAAAGAAACTGTATTATCAACCACATGGAATATAATAAATTCTAATATTAAAAAAAGATGAGTGGCAAGTGATGATCGTTAGCAGGTTTTTGTTTGGTTTAATAATTCCTAATAATGCACGACTCAATGTTCTAATCCAGATTTCGGAATTCATCGCAGAAGCTAATGGAAACAAAAATATTAAATATGGTGCATCTACTTTCGTTGGTATCCACCTAGTGAATCGTTCGAAATTATTAAATATTGTAAAGTATAAATTAAAAAGTCAAACTTCAGTTGAATTGGATGACATATCAATTTTTATAATAAAAACTGTAGGCCATCTTATCACTACACCTCTGACGCACATTATTCATTTGTCTTTCAAACAAGAAATTTTTCGTGGTAAATTCTAAATCAACAAAATAACTCCCATTCACGAAACGGGTGACGGAAGTTGTGTTGATAAGTGTAGTTCGTTTGAATTAGCTTTTTAAATTTGTGCAAGGTAAAAGAATAATATCTCGTAATAAATTCGATTTTAAACCGAATATCTCTACTAATGATACTTTGCAATGTCTTTACAGCACTATTATTTGTTTCCTTGCAGTATATGGAAACCTATTGGTATTTTTTGCGACCATAGAAAAGCTTTCGACTGCGTTGGCCACACTCCATTGTATTCAGCTCCTCGCCTGAGACGATCAAACACGTAGTCTCTATTTGTATTAACATTGCCACAAAGTTTATTATTATAATATTTCTAAATTTCTTTTAAATCGTTTCG
Organism: Poecilus cupreus; assembly: GCA_963942605.1. Taxonomy (NCBI): domain Eukaryota; kingdom Metazoa; phylum Arthropoda; class Insecta; order Coleoptera; family Carabidae; genus Poecilus; species Poecilus cupreus. The sequence continues at coordinate 34,319,679 of OZ012713.1, forward strand.
AGTGTCGATATTGTTATTATTAGTTGTTTATTTTACACTAATTTATGAATAAAATCATTTTATTCCTTTCTGTTCTTTGCTTCCTTTGTAGTTTCGCAGTAGTTAATTCGATTTCTGTTTACTAATTCCTCTATGTTATCGTCCCATATCTTTGCTGAAGTTCCTCCCTTTCTCTTCGATGCTGTTCTTGCATTCCTACTACTTTTGCTTATCTGTTTTCTGGCATTTTTGTTAATTGTCTAAACCATGCTAGTTGTTTTTTTTTTCTATGATATTGTGAATGCATTTTATTTGTAACTGTTACATTGTACGTTCATTTCATACTTTGTCAAATTTTGTAATTCTACTATTGTCTTTTTTTGTAGATTGTAGTATCCAATTTCCATTTTTTTTTTCTGTTCTTGATATCTTATCTGGGAATATTATGAATATCAGTCGGTTTAAAGATCGTCCTTATCCCAGTCCTTTTGTAGTTTTAAATTCTTTTGATTTTTCGTTGCCAGTTATAATATAATTTGCTGTTTCTCTATATATACTCTTTATAGCTATTAGCAGTTTATCGCTTGCTCATTATTCCCCTCGGTACTCGGTCGAACGCTTTTTCTAAATCTACGATTTCTGTATATAGTATGCTATTCTGTCTCATCGTCTTTTCTATCAAGTTTCTGATTGTGAATATATGATCCTGCATCGAACATCCCTTTCTGAATACACGAAATTTAAAGCGCTATAAATTTCAAATCTCCCGCCCACGAGCCAGTGGCGCCGCCGTTTGGGCCCCGCGGATATCAATTTCCCAATTCGTTTCTTTGTGTTGGGAAAGTCACATGTCGCTGTGAATTTTACTTTAATTTCAGTGTAGCCAGGTTTGTTGATATTTCACCAGATAGCCGGATAAGCATACAAAATCTGCCCCCAGTGATTTTCAAAAATCCACATGAATGATCGATTTCTAATTAAAAATAAAAATTTTCCTGAAAATTTCAGCTTTTAAATCCAAAGAGTTACGTCATAATTAAAGAATATGTTTTTCAGTTTTTATTTTATTGGAACTATTCCACTGAATATTTTTTAACAAGAATTTTCTTAGAAAGAATAATCAATAAGGGACGTTAACACGTAATTTTGTAAGTTTTAACCAATACTTAAAAAAAATTTAAGTTTTTATTTTTTTTAAATATGTTCCTTCAGTGTGTCACTCACGATTTTTTCACTGAATACTCCTTTCTTACTCTCCTTTACTCAATAAAATTTTCAACTTGATCCATTTGGCGCAACATAGTCAAAAAAAAAAAAATCGATTTTACTATTACACTGCAATATATAAAAATCATACCAAATATTCTAAAACTACAAGTAAAGTCTCAGCACATTAACTCAAAAACATACCATTGTTTCATTGATTAATGAACCAGATACGAATAAAATCTCTGACATTAGCCGATATTGTTGTGATTGTGGTAACGGTAGGCGCACTGTCGGGTACTGCTCTCACATTGTAGCAGACCTAACTCATTATATTAACACTGAATAATTATTTTCAGTAATATGAAAAAATTATATGAGATTAAAAAAAATATTTTACCAGAAAATAGTGAAACCATTCTAAAAAAAAAAAAAATTAAAAAAATCGATTTTGGGAATAATTATTCAGTGCTAATATAATCGAAAAATATTTCCAATTTTATAAGTTATATTAAAATATTAATATGTCTCACTAAAAGTTCTTATCAATTTTTCTTTAATTAGATAAAATTAACTAATTACAATAAGAGAAATTCTATGTTAAGATTGTTTTAAATAACGTCAGTTTATCCTCGTCCACTATCTCCATTCACTACTGCGTTAACTTTTTCATCTGTAAACCAAACGACTCAATATCTCGGCAGGTCTTATTATTTTAGCCAAATATCGAGCGTAAAAAAGATAATATATAATAACTGCAATTTAAGAGCAGTTGCAGAAATAATTGAAAAAACTGGAATTATGAGAATAATTATTAATTTATTTGTTACAATACAGAAATACAGAGGTACACTTCAAAAAACTAATATTAAAAAGCATTTGATTTATTTGTTTTCTTCCATGGCAAACTTTGTATATGCAAATTTAAATAAAAATTATACATTTTTAATTTTGCATTTTTCTCAAATATTTTGTATTATTTGGTCATTACATGTGAATATCATTGAATTCAGAAAAAAATACTGAATCAAATAAGCAAATAAAAAAAATAGGTTGCCTTTTAAAATAAGAAAGTTGCACCACGCATTTTGAGAACCACTGGTCTAAAAAAATTCTTGTTTCGCTCATTTTAATTGTCTTATAATATAGAAATTGTTTACTAATTTAACCGACCTCGTAGCTCCTATAGTTCTCGAGATAGCAATGGTGGCACACTTAAATTGAACACCCTGTATACTATATGGGTATATATAGCATAATTGCGGTTCCATATTTGCAGAACGTACACTAGTTTGTATCTAACAAAACAGCAATAGGCGTGTTTCTTCGTCTTATTATTAAGATTTTCTAAATCATGATTCGCTTAAACATGATTCATTTGAATCATGATTAAAATAGAATACCAAAGAAACAAGAAAAAATGAATTATGATTTAAACTCAATCAATAACCTCATATATTCCTTACCACTAGCATTTCCATTATTGTATACATTATGAAATGTGTGAAACATTTCTTAACGTTGCATAATAAAATTTATATCACCTTGAATTGAACATAATGCACATTGAAAATTACCTCCAGCCATTTTATTTGCGATTCGAATCATAATAGTACTGGCGAAAAAAGTATGATTCAGAAGGGAAAGGAACGTAGTGATGACTCATCTATTTTTCAAATAAGTACGATTGACAGTTGTTTTCTGGAAAATACAATGAACCTAGTTTGTGGAGAAATATTTTACGAGCAAAAATTTTAAAAACGGAATGAGGAACGTTCCTTATCACAAACCATTACGATCGGCAAATGTGTTTTTAGAAATTACATTAAATCTAACCTTTAGGTATTAAAAAATTAACTATTTTAGGGGCAGGAAGTTAAGCGACAACGACATGAATGGAAGGCAATTAGTAACGAACTATCCGCGCCGGTGTAGGGGCTTGAAACAGAGGAACGTAGTGACGACTTTTCTTCACCAATGTACTGGACATTCGACAGTTGTTTGGTAATAAATGGAAGGCATTTAAGAAAACTGCCAATATATTTTTCTATAGTTTAGTTGAAGTCTTCGTCAGTGTCGCCGAGCCTAAGTTGTTACTATTTTGTATATATTGACTATTTCTATACACTCTGTACTCATGTCAATAGAAATAAATTTGAACTAAGTAAAATAATTACACGGGACATGGTTGTATGTTGCGATTTACTAGTATCGACCAAACATAGTTCAGTCCCTGAAAAGATAATAATTTATTGGGGATTTTCTTTATCAGATTACTTAGGGCTGTGGCAGTACCATAGTTACAGTTAAAATATTTGACAGCAATGTATTACATTATTTTATGTTTAACGATATTATCATTTGTTTAGCGTTCATAAACTAGTTCTTTATGGACCAGTTCAATAAAGTAAATACAATAAACAACTCGGTAACCAAACTATAGAAAAAACACATTTATAAATTATCAAATTCTTTCATGACAACGTTATGTGTCAAATATAAAAGACATTGTAAGTTAAGAAAAATAAACTGTAATGTAATCCATCATAAAATAATGTAGTTAGTTAGTTAGTTTATTTTTGCAATACCTGTACTGTAAGTTACCCATTAATAACAAAATTTAAACAGAGTACGTTCACGGTGGACGGTAAGTAAATATATATCATTCAAATTTTATTTTTAACCTCAATCTGACAGCTGTTAATTTTGATACCTATTTTTCTTTTTCTTATATTTACGCAGGTTTTGCAAAAAATATCTTACTAACCTCGAACTGTAAGTGATTTTTTAGGTCTCAAATGTTTAGGAAATCTCGACCCTACGTGTCTCGATATCCCAAACTACATTCTCGACCTAAAAACTATAACTTACAGTTCACGGTACGTAATATACTATTATTCATGCCTTTCGGCCTAGAATCTATACAAATTTTTTACATCCTATTTCTATGGTAATTATATTATATGTTAACTAAAAAGCAAACTATATTATACGTTTTCTTTTTTGTAAAATTTTTTCCATCCAGTCTTTTCCTGTTCCTAGGGAATTTAGTAAGTAAATTTCATCTCTTCTTCTTCCGTCTCTCTGCAAGAAAGTCTTAAATGTTCTAAAGATTCCTCTTCTCTGCCACATAATCTACATCTCCTTTCTTCTGCTGACAATCAGTACATGTTACTTCTTTCCTCATTGCCGCATCTAAATCGAGCTATTGTAGTGACGTTTATAACTTTTAATAAATATCTTGGAATATGTAGTATCTGTAAATTCTTGTATCGTGGGTTATACACTCGGCAACAAAAAAAACGCGCCACTTGAAAATGCACGAAAAAACGCGAATTTTCAAACCGCTGTAACTTTGTTCAGTTTCGACGAAAATGGATAAAACTTTGACTACGAGAAAGGTTGAAAGGTTTTCTTTAAGGCCATGTGAAGGGATGAGTCGTAAGTTGGAATCTAACCCCCATAAAACCCATGTGAAAAAAAAAATGTTCAGAATGACAAAAAATGTCAAAGTTTGACAACTTGTAACACACGCGAAAAAAATCGTGGCTTAGTGCGACATACAAGGTGATAAAGTTCACTCAATTTCCGTTAGATTTTTCGTGCATTTTCAAGTGGCGCGTTTTTTTTGTTGCCGAGTGTATTTGGTTTCTTGAATTTTGTTGAATTGTTCTTGTTTTTGTATGTCTCTGTCTCTGTTTTTCAACGTTTCTATTACAGTTTCTTCATTTTGTCTCTTTCTCTCTATTTCTAAGACTGGCAATCCATTTATTTTATAATATGCTTTTCTAGTTATTCCCCATTTCGTGGGTTCCGATTTTTCTTCATTTGAACGTTTTATTGATTTCCAGCATTCCTGTAGTAATGTGTTTTCCGAGACTCTCACTCTTTCTTCATACTTTGCGGCTCTCTTTCCTGTTTCTATTTTTAATTTATCTATTTTCATTTCTTCCAGTGCTTTGTAGCTAGGAGTACATTTGTCTAACCCCAATATCCATTTTATGTATCTGATTTGAATGTCTGCGATAATTTGTTTCTCTTCCCATCTGTATATATCCACACCATACATCAGAATACTTTTGACTATACTATCGAACATCATCCACCTTACTCTAACATTCTTTTTTCTTTCTCCGATACTCCATACTTGCTATAAATTTGGCATGAGTTTGTATAATAATTATTTTGAAAAAAATGGTATTGAAAATAAGAAATAATTTTATATTATAGAAGTAGGCTATGCAATAAACAAATGCAAACAAATGATACAGGTGACAGATAGTTTCGTTATTTACGTTAATAAGTGTTTATTCTCGATTGTTTAATTACTTATTTATTTTATTTATTGGAAATCAATCCAACAGGATGCGAAATCCCAATTACAGGACGATTATAACAAGTTTAAATGTAAGAAGTAGAGATGGGCGCGTTAGTGATTTTTGGATCACGGTAACTCCCACTCCCGGAATCAAAAATATTTTTCATGTTCATTCACGAAAGAGAAGTATAAAAATTTTCACGTTACGTACGTTGGGTCACGGCGGGTCACGGTTATTTTTCAACGTTTGTTTTATAAAGCAAATAGTATCAAAAATATATTTTGTTGGTGTTTTTCTGTAACTGTTGGTCATAGAAGAAATGTTATCTATAAATTATTTTAGTGCGGTTTTATGAGCTATGTGACTGACTGACTGACATTTGCCCTTCAACTTGGATAGTATGTTCTCATTGCGTTTTCGTACCTGCAAATTACAAGAGCCTTATTCGTTGTTCTGTTTATTTTATATTATAAATTATGAATAAAAAACTAGCTCTACCTAACCATTTTTTGTTTTGAAAGTAATTTTTTTAATTTCCGTGATTCTTTTAATTTTCTCACGTCCATTCCCTCCTAACATGAAAAATAATTTTAACGTTCACGTCCACTCACATCCCAAATTCTAAATTTTGTTCACGTTCACGGTGGGTCACGCCGGGACCTAACGTGACCCATTAGATTTCACACCCAGCGCCCATCTGTAATAAAAAGTAATAATATGCATTAGGCAACAAAAACAATTAGCAATAAAATCAATGTGCAAACAAAATTTAACACAAACAGTTCAAATTAGATCAAATAATAAGTATAACAAGTAATATTATTAACAAAGTAAAATAATAATTATAGTCATTAACATTAAAACAGAAATAAGTAAGTAAATAATAGTTTCTTAAATTTAGGTAAGAAGTTTCCAAATAGATCGATTTTACATCCGAGGTTGTTAAACGCATTACAAATCCGTCGAATAGGAGATGTTAAGTGATAATTTGTTTTAACAGTTTTACAAATAAAGGTTAGTTTATTTCTAGATGAAATACATGGCCCATTAAAAGATAGCCGCTCAAGACAACAAGTTTCTTCAATGAAACTATTGAATAATTTGTATAGATAAAAACAAGACAGTATATTTCTCCTTTTCGTCAAAGGCACAACATTTAATTCAGAAAGTAAACTAACGTATTCAGTGTTATAGGTAGGATATTGTCCACGAATTTTATAATAGCAAAATTATAGAAATTTCCTTCTATTGATTCAAGTAAATTAATATATTTATTATAGATTGGGTTCCATGCTTGAAGACAGTCCTCTAGTTTACAACGTACAAATCCACGATTTCTGTAAAACGATTATACTATATCATTCATAAATAAATTGAATAACAAAGGACTCAGATTAGAACCCTGAGGTACCCCAGATGTGGCAATATACGGAAATGATTTGTAATTGTTTTAGTGAACACACATTTTAGGATTATGTAAATATAAAGAGAGAAATTGATGGAGATTTGGAGAAAAATTAAAGTTATTATGAAGTTTATTTAAGAGCTCAGTATGATCAATAGTATCAAATGCCTTTGAGAAATCAGTGTAGAAAACATCAACTTGATTTTAATTATATAAAGATTTGAAGTTGAATTCAGTAAAATTCATAAGAGTAGTTGTGGTAGACTTACCTTTGGTGAAGTCGTGTTCATGAATGAAGATTCTTTTATCTACTGAACTATAAATATATTTGTAAAGGATAGATTCAAAGATTTTAGAGATATTTGATAGGATAGCAATAGGCCGGTAGTGGGAAATATCAGATTTATCACCAGATTTAAAGATTAGACATATACAAGAAGTTTACAGAGCAGCAGGGAAACAATTTTAATTAAGAGAAAGATTGAATAAGATTTTAAGTGGTTTGAGAAAAATGTGAGAACATCCCTTAAGAATATATGAAGGTAACTATCAGGATCAGGGTTACAAGATGCCTTAAGGTAATTGATAGCTTGTAAAATATCATCCTTAGAAACACTGAAAACAGTTACAATATCTAAATTGCAATTAAGAGGCTAAAATCAGCCACAACAGAGTAGTCACTATCAGAGTATATACTAACAAAAAATTTAGCGAAGCTTTGCTCAATATCTTTAGTGTTATCGAGAGGAATATTATTGAAATGCATTCGTCCCGGGACACTGGAAACCCGCTTTTTATTGATAATGAAGGACCAGAGATTAGAAGGGTCTGTGGTAATCGTGTTTTCAATATTTATAACGTACTTAACATATTCGACTTTAATCTCTTTCTTAGCTATGGAGTGCAGATACTTAAATTCACATAAGGCTCAGTGCACATACAAAGCGAAAGCGAGAGATGCGAAAAACGCAGGAAATACAGTGTAATATAACTGAACGTACATATTACAAGCGATGCGATGCGAAACAAATTTGCACACTTTTTCACATCATTCGGATTCGCTTCATATCGCTTAGTATCGCTTCGCTCGATTTCGCTTTGTATGTGCACTGAGCCTGGTCATGTTCATGACCACATAATTTACATAATTTATAATGTTTGACTTTACGTTTGATATTTTGTATTATTTGGCTTTTAAACCACGGTGGAAATGAAAGAGGCTTTATTTTGAAGCGAGGAATATATATTTATCCATAATATTATACAAAATATAAAATTTATCGAAGGCTGCATCCACATTATCGTAAAGAGCAAGACAATCCTATTTGACTGCAGACAATAAACTGTAGAATAAATCGAAATTAGAAGAACGAAAGTTGTTACAGTTTCGACTTGACAGTAGAAAGTGAGATTTTATTAGGAGAAGAGAAAGAAGCAGAAATTAAGAGGATGAGATGATGAGGATCTTTATCAACAAAGTAATAAAGATGTTGAGTAACGTTGCATGGTATGTTAGAAATGACTACATCTACCAAAACTATTACTGATAGAATTATACTGGGGAGCATTTAAATAGGAAATAAAGTTTTCATAATTCAAGATGATGTTGTCTTGGTACCCACTAACAACAAATTCCATAAGTTTGGTAATGTGTAAGTCACCAAAAATAATAAAATTATTATTAAGTGGTAAGAAATTTTTAAGACATTCAAATATATAGGTGTGCTGCTCAATAGAAATGGGGGGAGGACAGTAGATAATAAAAGTGAAGATTTTTAATTATTTTTGACAGCACAGAGTATACCGCCACCACGTTTTTTGTCAGAACTAGCGACCTCTCTATCTTTCCTATATACATTATAGTTAGGTGTAAATAATTCAGCAGAATGTACACCATTGTTAAGCCAAGTTTCAGTAAGACACATGACATCAAAGTTTAATGTGCTACAACAATTATTATAATGAAAACCTTGTATCTTACTATTTACTATGAATAAAGTAAAAACAATAAGTTGTTAAATCAAATAAATAACACAGAAAGATAAAGCAAACAAAAAAAGAAATAAATGCAAAAAGTTTACGGTATAGAGACTTTAGAAAGTTTAATTGTACAAGTTGAGACTAACTAATGACAGTTCTTGAGTTCAATGAACTTTGTTTAAATGAACAGGTGATCTTACTTACTTACTTAATCCTGCGCCTTTCTACCTGTCAGTGTAAGGCGATTCTGGTGTTTACGATTGCTTTGTGTCGTAGTCTTCAGGGTTTCTTCTCCAGATTTCTTTCCATGCTAAACGGTTTTTCATACTGCTTTTAGCCTCACTCCAGTTGATACCCCTTTGTTTTGTCGCGTGTTTTATTTCCTCCTCCCATGTTTTTATTGGTCTTCCAACTTTTCTCTTTATGTGTGATCTTGCTACATATACTTGTTTCGCCAACCTTTCTTCACTCATTCTATTTACAACGTGTCCCGCCCACCTAAGCTGTCTTTCTTGGATAGTGTGTTCCACCGATTTTGTACCTAAGTTCTTCCTGTATGTTTCATTTCATATTTTATCCATTTTTCTTTTACCCTGTATCTTTCTTAGGAATCTCATTTCCACATTTTGTAATCTGCTTTGGTGTTTTTTCTGTGTTGTCCATGACTCACTTCCATAGGTCAATATTGGCACTGCAACTTTCTTAAAAACTTCTACTTTTGTTTGTTTTGGCACCTCTTTTCTTCTAAGGAATTTATTCCTCAGTGCATTAAATAGCCTCCCTGTCTTTGCCACTCTTTCCTCTACTTCTACGTCTAGGGTTCCTTATTCATTGATAGTTGCTCCTAGGTATGTGAAAGATTCTACTTGTTCTATCCGTTCTCCATTTACTGTCAGTGTGTGTCCATTTCCATTTCCGTTTATTTTCATTGTCTTGGTTTTTCCTGACCTGATCAGACCTGTTGTTTCGCGTTATCATATAATTTTTGTTTATATTATATAAGCTTTTTACACATTGCACAGTTTGTGCTTCTACACCTCTTGTTTTTAGACATTCCCACACTTTTGGCCTAAATACTCTATCGAATGCTTTTTCCAAGTCTATAAAACACATATGTAATTCCCTGTTTGTTAATCTCGCCTTTTCTGTGACCTGTCTGATTGTAAAAATGTGATCCTGGACCCCTCTATTTGGCCTGAATCCGCACTGTGACTCTTCTAAAGTGCTCTCAATTTTATTTCTTATTCGTCCTTCAATTATTCTTGAAAATAATTTGCCTGGAGCACTTAATAAGGTTATTCCCCTATAGTTTTTACATTCTTTGCTATCTCCTTTCTTGAATATTGGAACAATAATTCCTACCTGCCAATCCTCTGGTACTGTTTCTTCATCTATTACCTTATTAAATATCTTCAATAGGTATTCTATTCCTTTTTTTTTTCCATGTGTTTCAGCATTTCTGGGGTTATATTGTCTTGTCCTGGTGATTTTCCGTTTTTTTAGTTTCTTTAATGCTTCAGTTATTTCTTCTAGGCTAATATATTCCATTTCTTTGTATTTGAACTGTAGATTTTCATGCTGCTAGTATTGATTCTTTAAAAGTTTTCCACATCTTTATTACACCTTGTTCTCTGTCTAGTCTTGGCAAAGTCTTTTCTAGTTTTTGCTGATATGAACAGGTGATACTACTTGTTAATAAAAATATTGAAAAAATATAATAACATAAACTGAGTGGAATAAAAAAAAATATAAAAATAAGACAACAGAAATAACGTTGACGTTGAATCAAAACGAAATAAGAAAAATCGCAAATAAACTATATTAGATCAGCCGGTGTCACTTTCTTGATGGACCAGAGAACTTTAGCCAAAATAACGCCATCATGTATCCATACATTTTTAAAACCATATTTGTTAGCAGCGGCTTTATAAAGATCAAGTCTAGTTTTGGTTAGGTCTTCTTTGTTGGTGATGTTCAAACCTTCGAGATTTCGGCGTTGTTTAAGTATGGAATCACTGGTTTTATAATAAATAAATTTGACTATTATGGGTCGGGGCTAAGATTGTCTGGTGGTGATGGTTGGTTTCCTACCTGTGCGATGTTAACGGTCTATATCAGTTCGATTCAAAGTTTGTCTCTGAACACCGCACGCACAACTTCATTCAAATTTCCTTTGGCCGCTTCGGGAAATCCAAAGACACGGATACAGTTGCGGCGGGAGCATTGTTCCTGCTGATCGAGGCGGTGCACTAGGTTTTTGTTCGTTGATGTTAGATCAGCGATGATGCCTTCATAATTTGCCTTCTGCTCTTCTAACTTTTGATCAAGACGGACGAGAACTTTATCTACTAAATTGTCGATAAATTGTCATAGGTGAGCAGGGCAGTAACAGTTTGAGTCACAATATCACTAATATTAATTAGCACAGACATAGCCGATAGATAAAATCTGACACTGCACAATTTCATAAATAAAAAGATTTTACTATTAGTTTACTATTAGCGACAGCGACACACGTCTACTCGTGGTAACGCATATATATTTTAATAAATAATGCTTTTGCAGTTGCAAGCATTAACTAATTTGGACTATTTTATTCTTACTGTTATGCCCGAAGAGTGTGGAAAAAATTTAAATTCAACAATCCACTCGTGAGAACAATTTTTCGAAATGGCCAAACTGCTGGGTCATTTCTTAAGTTGAAAATGAAACGTCAACCCACAATAATTGATGAAGATATTTAAATTGCTGTGCTAGCATTTTTTGCGGCTTATGCATCAACTAGAGGAGCAGCACAAGAGTTTAAAATTAGAAACAAGTCAATATGAAATTTTTTTAAAAAAAGCAATAACTTCGTCCTTATAAATATACTTTGACTCAAAATTTGCACAAATATGATACATTAGAAGAATACAGTTTTGTGAGTGGTTCATAATAAAGTAGCAAGATGATACGGAAATATGCAGATGGGAGTAAATTTACTAAAAATTCACTATTTAACCAGCACAATATTCATTATTAGACGGATGAAAATTTAAACATAAATCTAAACAGAAATCATCAAGTTTATTGGTCTTTTAACATGTGGTGCGGAATTAAAGACAACATAATTATTGGGCCTGTATTTTATGAACAAAATATTTATAGTGATTTATATTTAAATATTAATGAGACGGTCTTAACCCTATTCGTTGACAATCTGCCGTTAAATCAGTATAGGGAAACTTACTTCCAACAGGATGGGGCTCCAGCACACAATACACAACGTGTCAGTCTAGCACTTTTTCAACTTTTTGATGATAGATGGCTAGGCAATAATGGTCCAATCCTTTAGCCTGTTAAATCGCCTGATATAACTCCATAAGACTTTTTTTTCTGGGGCTATCTTACAAACGAAGTGTTTAGTGTTCCTTCAACAACTGACGATGAATGTAAAACTAACATTCGTCAAGCAATTAGAGACTTAACTGCTCAATATATTAGATGTGCTACATCTTCCGAATTGAGAAGAATTGAACTTTGCGTTCAACATCAAGGAGGTGTTTTTGAAAACAAATTATAAAAAAAAAATAATACTTTTAAGTGAAAAAGTACCAAAAATACCTATGGTTAAATAAATCGTATGTAATTTCCATCATATTTTTATTCTTTTCATATTATTATTATTATTATTTTCTAGTATTTCTTCATTATGTAGTTCATTTGTTATTATTAATTTCTTAGTAAAACATTTTATTTTAGATATAAGAAGGTTGCGACCTAGCCAATAATCGTATTAATACTTGTTTATTTCATAGCCTATTTCAATATTGTAAAATTATTTCTGATATAAAATCATTTTTGTGCAACCGCACGCGAAATAAGCATTCGCAACAGCCTTATAGACGCGAACTTGAATTTCGCGTCTGTTGTTATGGTAACGGCCGCGAAATCCAGAATGATTGTTTTGTTTTTGACACTTGAGAATTGACATTATTTTTTCATAACAAATTGTATTGTTTATCAAATGTCAATCTCATAGCCACTTTCTATTTACAATAAAACTCTTTAAAATTTATAATTACATATTTTTACGGTTGCACAAAAAATAGTGTGTAAACCTTGTCCGCGAAATTCTTTATCGCCCTCGAGATTGTCCTGCCTCGGTTGCAAGCGACGTCGGCGACAATTTTTCTCTCGGTACGCTAAAGAGTGATTTTGCGGCCTTGGTACACAAATAACTATTTTCTCAAAATAATTGTTATACAACCTCATATCATATTTGTATCGTTGAAATCAGAAAAATATTCTCTATCTAATGAGCAAAAAAAAATTTTTTTTTTACGTTAGGCGGATCGACTTCCAGTGTCATTACCGCCAACAGGTGAACATTATAAAAGGGCATGTTCTTAGCACCCGTAAAAAATAAAAGTAAATTATTGCCGCCAGATGGAGGTTATAATTGATTGAAGTGACAGGTTCTTATAACCTGTGTATAAGAAGTGTATATTATGCTGAAGGTAAAGACATGTTCTTATAACAAGTAGTAAAGAAGTGTTCATGTAGCCACTACTGGTTATTTCATAAATTCGCTAGATGCGAATATGAAGGAAGTAAATGGAGAAAATAAGCTGAATCATTTGACTAACTAGTTGAGTCGAGAGGTTATCTCGTTTAAGGTATTAAGATAGAAGAGGTATTAATGTGAATAAAGTTTGGTTTTACCGATCATGTCGGTAAAAGAAGACAAAAATGAAAAGAATGTTAAAGTATTAGACTCATGACTCCGGTTGTATTAATGAATGAGAGAAGATTGGCCATATTTTCATCCTGGTTCGACAGAATGGCAGAGATGTTGTTCCCCAACTGACACCGTTGTCTTTCTTGATCGTACTTACTACAATAAAGTAACACGTGAGCCACAGTCAAACGCACGTTACACGTGTCACACTTTGGTACGGGTTCCCTCAGCAGCAGATATAGATGCGTCGCTTTAATGTGCCCGATGCGTAATCTTGTTACAGTGACTTGTTGTTGCCTGGTGAGTACAATTGGGCTTTTCCATCGATCAACGGACTGCTTGACATGCCTGAGCTTATCAGTGGATCGACTCCAATTCGCCTGCCACAAATTACCACAATGCTGAGTTAGAAGAGATAGCATATCATCAGGTCGTATCGTATAATGGATGGTCAAAATACGGTTGGCACCTTCTCGCGCGGCCTCATCCGCTTGGTGATTACCCAAAATTCCCACGTGTCCTGGTATCCAAAGAAACGAAACTTGTGCATGTAGCGCATAAAGATTGCATATGAGACCAATTATCGCTTGGATAAGTGGATCTGTACTCATGATATTTGCTATACCTGAAACTGAGCTAAGAGAATATGTACAGATTAAGATGCTATGAGGAGTATGTGCTACGTGTAGGCAATGCTGTAGGGCAAAATAAATAGCATATAGCTCAGCGCTATACACAGAACATGTAGGAGAAAGAGAGAAGACAAAATTCTCACCATTATAAACAAAGGCGCAGCCTACACCGGTACACGTCCTTGCACTATCTGTAAAGATAAGCTGTGACCCAATGTATTGTTCTAAACGAGAGTGGAACTCAGAAACATACACTTGTGGTGGAGTGGAATCCTTGTGCATGACAGTCAGACTTGTATCCATAAAGATTTCAGGTACGCACCAGGTCGGTGTTTCTAGTACGCGGAGAGGTAAAACTTCTTCGCGACCATAAGGAAGGTTATCGAGCTGCTTTAAGAGTTTTAAGGAAACTGGCAGAAGTGAAGTATTGCTGTTATGAAATTGTCGTGCTGCACGCTGGTCTATGAAGAGAACGTTATGCATGAAATGCCAAGGTTTGGCCGAAATACCAACAGTGTAGCGCATACAAAGACGTAGGCGGCGAATATCAAGTGGTGCGATACCAGACTCACAGTACAGGCTATGTACTGGACTGGTTCTAAAAGCTCCAGAAACTATTCTAATACCAGCGTTATGGACAGCATCTAGCTTTTTCAGGTGAGTCTGCTTGGCTGTACTGAGAACGATAGATCCATAATCTAGCTGCGACTGCACAAATGCAGTGTAGAGATGGAGAAGACAGTCACGATTAGCACCCCATTTAACGTTGCCCAAACACTTGATAGCATTGAGCGATTTTCGGCATTGCGCCGCAAGTTTAAGTATCTGTGGTTTCCATGTCAGGTAACGGTCATAAATAAGCCCCAGAAATTTTACCTCAGACACACAGGTGATAGGAGTGTTGTAGAGACGAAGGGCTGGTGCATTGTGCGGTAATCGGAGGCGGCAGAAATCAATGCACTTCGTTTTCTCGGCTGAGAAACGAAAGCCTCGAGCGGTAGCAGCATCAGAAACAGCATTGATGGCTTCCTGTAAACGTGTTTCACATTCGTCAATGGTTGGTGCTGAGGTAAATATTGCTAAATCGTCAACGTACAGACAATGATCCACAGATGGTGGTAAGTTGCGTGTAATGCTATTAATCGCTATCATGAACGGAGTTACACTGATTGTGGAACCTTGCGGAACGCCATTCTCAAGTGGAAATGAACAGGAATGAACATCGTCAATGCGAACCTTAAATGTACGACTACGGAAGAAGTTTTCAATAAATAGTGGTAAATTACCACGAAGACCCCATTCATGTAGTTGTTGTAGAATACCATGTCTCCAAGTCATGTCAAATGCTTTTTCCAGATCAAAGAAAACTGCAACCAAATGATTACGTGCAAGAAAATTGCAATGAATAGCATTTGTCAAATAAGCATGTAGGTCCGAGGTAGAATGATGCTTTCTTGAGCAACACTGAAAGGAATCAATGAAGTGATTCGACTCAAGGAACCAAACAAGACGGTAGTTTATCATACGCTCGTAAATTTTTGACAGATGACATGTCAGTGAAATGGGCCGATAGCTCGTAGGTTGAGCTGAATCTTTTCCTGGTTTGAGTACGGGGATTACTACTGCTTCTCGCCAAGTATCGGGATATTCGCCAGTGCGCCAGATTTGGT
This sequence comes from Poecilus cupreus, assembly GCA_963942605.1. Lineage (NCBI taxonomy): Eukaryota > Metazoa > Arthropoda > Insecta > Coleoptera > Carabidae > Poecilus > Poecilus cupreus. The sequence continues at coordinate 34,335,590 of OZ012713.1, forward strand.
TGAAGTAACTGAGGATGTGTGCTTTCATGTCAAGAGGTACGTTTTTAATCATAGCATATGAGATGCGATCAGGACCAACTGAAGTGTTGCCTGTATGCTTAAGTGCAAAATCGAACTCTTGCATGGTGAAAGGACGGTTGTAAACGTTTTCCACATCAGTGGTGAAATCAAGATGAACTTCAACCTCCTCTTTAATGCGTAAAAAGTGTAGCGAGTAGTTATCCGTGCTGCTGATCGAAGTGAAATGATTAGCTAGACACTCTGCAATGTCATGCCGATCTGTATACACATGATTGTTGACATGGAGCATAGTAACAACGTTGGACTTCTTGTAGCCGTTCATGTAGCGTATTTTGTTCCACAGCTCAGTCTGCGGACGATCTGACGTGATCGACGAAACATAACTCCTCCATGATGATGTTTTGGCCTGTAGTATAATTCTACGGGCTTGAGCACGAGCTTTTTTGAATAAAATTTGCTTCTCAAGTGTTGGGTTTCGCTTGAACTGTTTTAATGCGCGCTTCTTTTCTATTATGGCCCTTGACACCTGTGCATTCCACAAAGGGACCTTCCTTTTAAAAACGCGAGAGGAAGTAAGGGGAATATTGCTCGTTGCTGACAACAAGAGACTGGCATTAATGTCCCGGAGTGATGTGTGAGCATCATTTGACAATACAGGAACAGTAATATCGTCAGCAAAGTTTTGCCAGTTAGCGAGGTCATGTCGCCATCTTGGAAGTAGATTTGGGTCCGGAGAAGAAACTGATGAAGAAATCAGTATAGGAAAGTGGTCACTGAAATGAGCATCGTCAAGAACTTTCCAAGTAAGATGTGGAGCTAGATTTGGCGAGCACATTGACAAGTCGATAGCTGAGAACGTGTTTGAACGAAGGTTAATGTACGTAGGCTCACCTGTGTTAAGGAGAACTACGTCATTGTTATCTAAAAAACTTTCAATTGTGCTGCCTCGACCGTCAGTATGGGCTGAACCTCATAGTATGCTGTGTGCATTAAAATCACCAACAAGAATAACAGGTGGCTCCAACTGGTTTAAAATACGCTCAAGATCGTTGATGTCCCAAGTAAAGTTTCGCAGGTTAATATTGCAAACTGTGACTTTCCTAGGCGTGAAAATTTGGACTGCAGTGACTTGAAGTCTTGTCCGGAGCTGGCAGACGGTATGAGGAGTCCTAGAATTTAACAGAATTGCAACACCACCGTGCGCACGACCGTCAGGTGCAACATCGTGACGAACGATATTATATCCTCGTAAAGAGAACGATTCTTGAGGTTTTAAATGGGTTTCTTGAATGCAGACACAGCAGGGACTATAATCAACTAATAACAATCTAAGCTCAGATAAATGGTTGACGATACCATTACAGTTCCACTGGATGATGAATGTGGAAGAAAGAAGAAATGAAAATAGCTATGTGAAATAGCTGAAAAGCAGTAAAGCAATGGAAATAACAGGAAGATAGAGGGAGAGAAGGAAGAAATGACCAAGCCCTAAGACTTAGAATTTTGCTGGGTAAGAGAGCTACGAGGCTTGCCCTTAGGCCATCCTCTCCTATCTGCTTTCTATTTGAGGGGTTTATAACGTCGTCATCAGCAGCAGTACTATTATCAGTCTCAGACTCTTCGCTAGCGTTGGGGTTGATTACATTTTTTCCGCAACCTACAGGAGATTGCGAAGTAGAAGCGGGTACTGTGCTTTTAGCGGTCAGTGGAACACTGCCGCTAGGTGTAGCGGTAACTTGTTTAGTGGTTGTGACACCGCTTGAAAAAGATTGTGACAAAGCAACTGGGGTTTTAAACGGTAACTGGGGAATAAACATTTTGACAAATTCACTAAACACATTTTGGACAATTTTAAAAATTTCAGGCAATAACAAAGAAGCGATCTCAGAGACATTTACAGCTGGTGGGGACATAGGTTTAGCAGTAGTACTAGCATAAGACTTAGTTAATGTAGGGCTCATTCTTTCGACATGTTGCCTTGCTTCAGGAAAGCTACATTTTTGAATGGTTTTATATTTTAAAACTGCATATTCCAACTTGAACTTGGGGCAATTTCTAGAGCTAGACAGATGGTTACCATTGCAATTAACATATTTAATTTCACTACATTCAGGTCCTTCATGAAAGGGTTTTCCACAAGTACACAATTTAGGGCTGTTACATTTATTGGAAGAATGACCAAAACGTTGACACTGAAAACATCTAAGAGGGTTGGAATGTAAGGGCGAACTGGGAGACGATACATGGCGGCATAAATATATTTAGGCACATCACGTTTATTAAATGTAAGTACAAGAGACGGTGTATTCTCCTCGCTACCACTTTTCCTCGTAACGATGCGTCTAACATCAATTACTCCCTCGTTTTTCAGTTCTTCTAAAATCTCCTCCGTAGTGCAATTGAGCAGATCCCGACAGTACACGACTCCCTTGCATGTATTTAATGTTGTATGCGGGGAAACAGAAACATTGTACTCACCTAGCGTTTTCAATGTTAATAACTTTAATTTTCAGTTTGTTATTTCTATTAAATAGGGCCTGTTTTCTGGTTATTTTTTGTAAAACACATTTTTCTCTAAAGTAATTAGTTCGCCCAAAAAGGCGCTGGTTGTTTTAAAAGAAACACCCTGATTAATAGTTTACTCAGTTTTAATTAAAGTACTACTGTTCTATAACTTCTTCGAACCGTGTCTCGTAAGAAACGTTACAATATAATTAAATGAGGCTCATTTAACTTATTTGTAATAGTAATATTCTGAATAGAAACTTACATTTACACTAGCGTTGCTCGGAGATGTCCAGCGTAGCGCGGCATCGGGGACGTTGTAGAGCACATACACAGCGCAAGACAACTCCAGAGTCTGGCCCACAAACACCAAATCCTCGGATGGGCCAGTAATGACTAGGTCTCCATTCGCATAATGCAGTAGGGGACTTAAAGCTACAATAGAACATTATATTATAATTGAGAATTATCACACATGCGCTTGTGCGCTCGTGTGTTAAAAATCTTGTTTAATAACATTTCACTCATTTGTGATATACAACGTTTTATCTCACAGTAGCAACTTTTTATAAGAAATTCATTTTATGCTCTAAATATATGAAAATGACATATAAAAAAAATAATCAGGTTGTGTTTGGTTATGTTTCTTAATTGAGAATATATTTAATATGTCACGTGACATATTTTCGGCCAATCAACGCAACGTTGAGATATGGCCATCACGGCGATAAGTTTCTACGACTAGTTTTTAATCAATCATGATGCAAAACTCTTGAAAGTTCAACCAATATGGGAACAGTATTCTAGTGATAAAATCCCGTTAACCAGATAAAACCCCGTTACTGATACCCCGATAAATTTCCCGTTACTAATTAAGCAAAAATTGTTTTGTTTTTAAATGTCGGTGTGACAGTTAATTAATATTTTACGTTTCATTTTGTGTTGTCCTTGGAATATATTTCATAAAAAAACCACACGACCTTTCTGATTCTATCAGATAATTTTTGTTTTTATTCACTCAATTGTTTTGCAAAACCACTGAAGCAAACTGACATTATGTAAAAATCCCTCCTCCTCCGAAGTTGAGATTTACCATAAAGCTTGCTTTCGTGTTTGTTGCTATGCCAAAAATCGTGTAAAATAAAAATTTATCCGGGGTAATATCACAAAACCTTCTGATTTTATCGAAATTTTTTTAATTTGCAAGATTTTTTTGACTTAGCAACAAACATGAAATCAAACAGCATTGTAAATCCCGACTGCGAAAGAAGAGTAGTTTTGCCTAATATCTGTTTGCTTGAGTAATTTTGCTTAAAGAAAAAAAAGTGAGTGCTGAAAGATACAAATTTATCAGAGTAATTCAGAAAGTCGTATGGTATTTCATAAAATAAATTCCAAAGATAACACAAAATGAAACTTGAAATATTAATTAACTGTGACAATGACAGTTATAAACAATAACAACTATTTGTATACTTGATAGCAAGGAAACGGGGTATTATCGGGGTAACGGGATTTTGTCAGTAATAATATAACAAGATAGTGAGAATAAATTAAAAATAATTTGACAGATCTTTCGGAAACTTGTTGCTAGGCAATAGCCACGAAAGCCCGTAGGACTTGAGTAGCTATTGCCAAATGGCAACAAGGTTGAGAAGGATACTGGATAATTATTTTCTAATTTATCGAACTCTTGAGTTATATTTAACTAGATTATTTTTTTATTTCATCATCAGGTACGCCAATAAATCTACCTTTTTGCTCATTTTTTACTTGTGTTGATGATAACTATCTGATATCTAACATCTGTCATCAAAAATTAAAAAGCTACAGAGACTATTCCCGGGAATAATCACAAGAGCTTTATTCTCAGTTAAATAATGACAGGATTGGTTAAAACGCAGACACGTGACGTACTACGTAGCATTTCATTGGTTTTAAGAAACGTCAAAAAATAATCAGTATAGTACTGTTCCCATTGGTTGAATTTTCAAGTGTTTTGCATCATGACTGGCCTTGTGATATTACTACCGGCAATAATATACAAATGAAATTATCACCCTGTTTCACTGAAATACAGAAATACTGGAACGCTCATTGACGTTCGAAATGCGAGCCGATGGAGACTGGCAATATATGGGTAATAAAAAATATAAAGACAATAAAAATTGTCCACTGTTTCATAAAAAACAGCCTCAGAATAATAACTAGGTTATTAATGCATTGAGACCAGCCAAGCCAATCAATCGGGAACTACAGACGCGTTTCGCTCTTATTGGAGCTCATCAGCGTAGTGAACCCACCAGCTGCTGTGAGGCAGTGGTACCGAATGACTGACTTGGCGAGATCTAAGATCCCATCAGATTGGTAAATGGAACTGAAAAGTAAATAAATACTCCCAGAGCAGCTGGTGGGTTCACTACACTGATGAGCTCCAATAAGAGCGAAACGCGTCTGTAGTTCCCGATTGATTGGCTTGGCCGGTCTCAATGAATTAATAACCTAGTAATTATTCTGAGGCTGTTTTTGTATGAAACAGTTGACAATTTTTATTGTCTATATTTTTTAATATATATGTTTCATAGACAATTTTCACCTTTTTGAATATATGGGTAATCATCTTTATTAATAAGAAATTTTAAAGAAATTAACATACAATGATTTTGAAATAAAATGTTAAGTATAAAAATTAAATAATCCATTAATTTTAAAGAAATTTACAAATATTTAAACAATACACTTTAAAATATTAGTTTTTATTTTTGGACAAGACTGTGCAACATATTTTTACGCAGCAGCTGCTCAACAAACCTATTTCAACCGCTCTAAAAACAAGTGTTGGACGAAAAAGAGTAGCCCACGACATCTACCTGTCTCATGCTCGTTTTTCGTTTTTATAAAAACCTACAAGTGTGCATTCCACTATTACTATATATCAGTGCCTTGTTTTGGTCCGTTGCTAAAGCAAATTTTTGGCAGCTACTCGTAATTTTCTAATTTAAAGTATAAAAAACTGTGCTTCAAATCGTGTCTGTTGTTCCAAATGTTATTTTAATACAACAAAACTTAGGTTAGTATAGCCGATGTTTTGGCGTTGAGTACATCTTCGGCGAGAATATTTTTCGCTTCTCTGCGCTTCTCTGCTCTCAAGTGTGTGATAGCGCAGCTACCTAAATCAGAACGAACACACCCAAAACAAATCGGAAATACCCGTTAAAAAAATAAATTTCACATCTTCTGTCGATCATGCAATAGGTTAAAAATGTCTAACATAGTAGAAAAATTTGTTATTTTACTAGTATAGTAGTAGTATAATCTTTAATATTTGCTTTCCGGTCTTAAATCCATACATTTAGTAACCTTCTCTATAACATAATTGAAGTTGCTATTTACAATACATTTGTAATATAAACAAATAAATAATTAAATTCTCCTTTTCCCCACTGTTCTTATCCATGCTACGCCTCTCCGTGAATCTGCATTGTCTTTATTTTGTTTATCCTTTCCCATTTTAAATACTGTGGTAATTCCGATATTCTTATTTTGTTGTACTTTTTGTTATACCTAAATGTTTTAATTTTATTTATTCGTTCTTGATTTTGGATGCCTATATTTCTTTGTAATATTATGTCTACTGTACTTTGGTCTCTTTCCCTCTTCCTGTCTATTTCCATTGTAGAAAAACCATTTCTTTCATTAAAAAATTCCTGCTGCTTTTCCCTTCCACTTCTTCAGCTCTGTTACTGATTTCTTTGTAGCATTCCCATAAAATCTCTCCTTTTTGTCCCAATAAGATTTGTTCTTCAATCTCAATTTCCATATTATTCTTGTCCATTTAGTCCCAATATCCATTTTATCCAGTTATTTTAGTATCAAAACACAAAGAACTATATGACATGATAACTGCTGGTCAGAAATAACACAAGAAATGACTATGATAGGTAAGAAATGCTTTGTAATTCAAGTTCAAGTGCGCGTTGGTACTACACTTGTCGCTTCGCGTCGCTCTAGTGCGCGACGGCCTTTAGAGTTACGTTAGCGTTTTCAATCCCATTCAAAACAAATAATTATACAGTACATCCACTGATTTAACATAAGCTCGTGATTTGATTAAAATATGTGGGTTAATAATCGAAGATATTGTTCGTGAAACCGAAGTAGAACATTTAAGCGTTGGTTCCACTCGAAAATACAATCGATGATAATTATATCACTTATCACTTATCACTTATTGTTATATTACCTCTGATATGACTATGTTGGAGAGAGTTGCCTAATGCAGACTGGTCACCTTAATCGCACCTGGTGAATTTTTCTGTTGTTACAGACTGCTGGCGACATTTAGTGTTAAATAGACGAAGTAAGTAATACATCGATAATATACGTAAAAAATCTAAGTAAAATATGGTGGTAGGTGTGAGATCTATAAATATCAAAAAATAAGGTGAGTTTAATGTAAAATTTTAACGTCACTATTTAGCTGATAATAGTTGCACAGTAATTGATTTCCTTACATTCCTATATTTTTTAACCCTACGATTGTTGTATTACTTGTTAGCATTATTTTGATGCATATTTTATACGTACTGCCGAGGTTATGTTGATATTTTAACAATTTTGCTAACTTTCTTAAACTCGTACCACTACAGAGTTTCTATAATCGTACTGGTACGATTTAGAAAATTGCACTTTAAATTCATATAAAAAACAAGCTAGAATTTTTATTTTTTCACAGCATTGAAAAAAGACTAGGTATATTGTGTAAAGAACCTCGAATTAAAATTATAAATCAATGTTTTGAATGAAGTAAAATATGAGAGCAAGAGGCATGTGATGGTGTCTCGGTCGATGATAAAATTTGCTATTGTCCCAGATGTCCTAATTAAATTTAATTTAAATTATAATTAAAGTTTAAATAATTTTGCAATGTAATATTAAATAAATAAATAATTTAGTTAATATACTGCTAACTGCATATTGTTTACCTACTTTATTCTATTTATTTTACTATTTAAAAAACAGATATGATTTTGGAGATAAGCCAGTAATATTTATGATACCGGTTGCCATAATCGTACCTTTTAATGTATTTCAGTAAATAAGGAAAATATTATTAATATATCATTATAAATAAATTTATTATCCCAAAGTGTGAAGATAAGATCTATCTCTGTTCTTTGGACTAAAAACATTTGTTTAAATAAATAAATCAAATTTGCCCGAAGATCAAATTTTCCTAAGAGATACGATTTCAGCAACTTTCCCCTATAAAGTATTTCAATCGCTTGTGAATAATAGTTGTTTTAGTCAATAAAAATTAATGTATAATATAGACCAATAGCTGCTACTTTTAACAAGCAAAAAATATCTGTTTAGTAGATAGTCAAGAAATTAGGTTTAATAAAAAGAACAAAAAACTTAATTTGCGAACAGGTACGCGTGGCTCCATCAATCTTCTTCTTATGTATTCTGGGTTCATTTCGTGTCACCCACTGAAATCGTAGGCTTTTACGAAACCGAAAAACGAGAGACAGATAAATGACGTGGGCCACGTTTCTTTGTGTAACACTTGTTTGTAGAACAGTTGATATATGAAAACATTATACAACAAAGACATATTGCCCAACAACTAGCTGTCTCTCTCGGCTCGCATTTTCAACGTGCGTTAGCGTTCCAGTATTATTTCATTTCAGTTTTATCACCTTTTTTATAGTTATTTACGTATTAAATTGCGAAAGAAATGTGAGTTAAACATGTCTTGTTTTTAAAGTACGATTTCGCAACGTATTCTATACAAAAAATTTTGTACTTGCGGTTTAAAACAGATAATTTATTTTAATATCAACACTGAAATTTTCGAAAAAAATATTAGTTGCTGTAGGATTAATTATGTTGTTTAATAAACATTGCTGTCATTGTGCTCGGTGTATAAATTTTCTTGAGTTTTTTTATAGGAATTTTACTTAAAATGAGCAACTCCGAGATTGATTCTAACTTCGTTGATCGATGATCTGAGCGGACCGTGAGAGTACCGGGCCATGGGCCCTCACCTCTCTTATCGGATGTTATATCCGGACATTTATGTTTATTTAGTGTGCACTTTTGTGCCGCCTTTTTGGCGCGGAGTTTATGCTTGAGCTAGTACTAGCTTCGGACGTTTGTGACGAAGTACATCGTTTTCGTTGTACTCCGCAAGCCTTTTGACTTCTCTGTTGGGATGGTCGGGTAGTCCGCCGAAGAACTTTGTAGCTCTTTTCAGAGCGATCTCTTTTATTGTCTCCATTTTTAGATCCGTGTGCAACTGATCGTTGCGCACGAACCATGGAGCGTTTGTTGCCATTCTCATGACTTTGTTCTGCACAACCTGCAGCCTTTTGATGTGAGATTTGGCTGCGTAACCCCATATGGAAATTCCATATGTGATTGCTGGCCGAATGATGGTTGTGTAGATAGTCATTTTGTTTTTCAACGACATATGGCTTTGTCTGTTGATGAGAGGGTACAGGGAGCCCATCAGAGCGTTTGCATTGTTGCAGTTGCTGCTGATGTGCGGTTCCCACGTTAATCCTTTGTCAAAAAGGAGGCCTAGATATTTGTTTTTCCGGCGCCAAGGGATGTTGTTCCCGAACATCACAACGTCGCCTACAGGGGTTATCTTACGCTTTGTGAAGAGTACTGCGCTACTCTTCTCAGCGTTCACCTTGATTCTCCACTTAGAGAACCAGTTCTCCAGCTCGTCCACAGCTTGCTGCAGTCTGGCTGTGATGACACCAGCGTTCCTGGACTTGTACAGCACTGCTGTGTCGTCCGCGTACTGGGCTAGTGTTGTGCCTGCTGTCAGTGACGGCATGTCACTGCAGAACACATTAAATAGAAGTGGAGAAAGCAGGGACCCCTGCGGCAAGCCGGCTGTGATTATTCTGGCCGAGAATCTGGCCTCGTTTATTTTGACAAAGAATGTCCGTTTGGACAAATATGAACTGATGAGCTGCACCAGTGCGTGACTGATGTTTGCAGTCATCAGTTTGTATAGTAGCCCTTGATGCCAGATCTTATCAAACGCCTTTGCTACATCGAGAAAGACTGCTCCTGTAGCTTGGCGCTGATTGAAACCTTCAGTGATATACTCAACAACACGTAAAAGCTGATGCTCTGTTGAGTGCTTTTGCCTGAATCCGTGTTGGTGATCTGGAATCAAGGCTTTTGTCTCCTCTTGGAGGCGTGTGAGGATGACCCTCTCCAGTACTTTGCCCATGGTACAGAGCAGACTGATGGATCGGTAATTTTGCGGAAAAGTGGGGTCTTTTCCAGTTTTGCGGATCACGCAAATATCAGCTATTTTCCACTCTTTAGGAAAATATCTGAGTCGGAGAGCTGCGTTAACAATGTTTGTCAGCGCTACTATTCCCTTGCGTGGCAAGAGACTTAGCGCTTTATTTGTAACACCATCATGCCCTGGTGCTTTCTTTTTATTTAGAACACGCAAGATGTCCCAGATTTCTCTCGGGCTTGCGTGTTTTATAAGACTTGATGGTTCTACCTTTATTTTATTTCTAACGTCTCTATTGAGACGACCGATAAAGCTAACATCACAGTGCTCGTAGTTCGGCGAGCACTGTTTTTCTAGGCTTTCAGCCATTGCTTCAGCTTTATCTGAGTTTGTAAAGACAATGCCTTGTTCGCCATGGATTGGCGGCATTTTTGTTTTGTCTTTACGCAGCGCTTTAGCCATTCTCCAGAGTGACTGGTCTCTGGAGTTTAGCTCTGCTAAGCGGTCGTCCCATTTTTGAGACTTGTATTCTCGCAGCCGATTTTTAACTTCAGCTGCGAGACGGTTAGCTTCAGCACGATCCGCTGGCCTGCAATGTCTTTGCCAGCGGCGTCTGACTCGATTTTTTTCCGATATTAATTGTTTTATATCAGTAGGAAGGTCGGAAATAGGATTATTTGTATCCATGTACCTTGTCCTACTGATATTTGCGGTAGCTTGAGTAATTGTTTCTTTCAGATTTGAAACAGCTTCATCAATATGATGCGCTGTTTCGATGACAGGTAGCAGGCCGATCAGTTTCTCCAGCTCGTCGCTGAACTGCTCCCAACGAACAGTTGTAACTGCCCGTTTTTCCGTCTCTGGCTGGCCTTCACCGAGGTCCAAGAGCACAGGAATATGGTCAGAGTCAAGTTCGTTGACTGCTACTATGTTGTGTGTTGCGAAATATGTGTGCTCATCAGGTCCAACAACAACAATGCCGTTTGCCTGAGTGTAGCTAGTCAACTTGCGACCGTTTGGATTAACTAATCGGCTGTTCCACGCTGGACTTTTAGAGTTCATGTCTCCAGCTATTATGACTGAACGCGATTGCTCCAGGAGAGCGTCAAGATCCTCTGTCAGCAAGCGTGCTGGAGGATTGTAAATAGAGACAACGCGTAAGGACTCTGTCCACGTTGTCTTTAAAGAGATTGTCACAGCCTCTGCATGTTGCAGCTCAGGCGTGATAACCTCGTGGTGATCTATCGTGTTTTTGATAAAGATCGCAACACCGCCGCCTCGAGCGCCTGTGCGATCTTTTCTGTACAGATCAAATCCGCAGATTTTTGGGTTGTTGGATGGAGGAAGATAAGTTTCGTTCACCAACATGATGTCCACGTTGTTGGTAAAAATAAACTCCTCCAAGCTATCTCGCTTGTAGAGTAGACTATTTGCGTTCCAGAACGCGATTCTCAGGTGTTTTGGCACTCTATGTACTCCAACCATGGTTGAACATGCTAAAGACGTGAGGCAGTGCTTTCGCTAGTACAACTAGCAAGTCCATTGCTGAGTTAGCATTCGCTAACATTCGCTAACTCAGCTAGAATTGGTTTAATATTATTAAACATACTGTTTAATTTTGGTAGGCTTATTAAGTTAAGCCAGTTGTCGGATGAAGCAGAGGATCCTGCTGAGGCGGGTGATGCTGCTTGAGCTGATGTGCCGGGCACATCATGAGCCGCTTCTGCCGCTGTGGCAGCTGAAGCATGGCTAGCGGAAGGTGCGGATGTTGCATCAGCGTATGAAACACCCTTTCTCACTTATTGGTGAGGAATGTTTCTCCGCTGAGAAGTTACCGGCTGGTTTGGTTTTTTGAGTGCTTTTTTAAGCACCTCGCAGCCTTTATAATTCGCTGTGTGGTTCAGCCCGCAGTTGCAACAGAGAGGAACTCCCTGCTGCTTGGTGGGACAGTCTTTGATGTTGTACTCGTCACCACATCTTACACAACGTTTTTTAGCATTGCAGCCGTTGCTAGTATGGCCAACTCGTTGGCAGTTATGGCATTGGCTGATGCTACCTTGTGGACGTTTGGATTCCACGCTAATCTTCAAGTACATGAAGGTCTTAAGATTGTAAATCTCTTTGTTCGCTGCATCTCTTGTCAGGCGGACATGTACAAGAGGCAGCGGTTTCTTGACTCGCTCTGCTGGGGCAGCATGCGAGTCTGTTGATTTTACATACCGCATCATGCGGTGAACTGAAACTGGATTGAAGTTGAGACTTTCCAGTTCAGTTTTTATATCGGATTCGGATATTGTTTCCGGAATACCGCGCAAGACAACCTGCAAGAGCTTGTCCTCTTGTAACTGGTACGTGTGGAATTGCAAGTTCGCAGCACGCAACAGAGTGGTGGTCGCACGAAAATCAGCAGCTGATTTAACGTGCAACCTGATACCGTCTTTGGTGTTGACGGTTTTCTTTATACTAACACCACTTTCGGTTAGTGCTTTTGTTAGGTTTGCGTACCCGTCCTTCGCGTGTAGCACGATTGGCGGGATACGCTTTTCAGAAGCGGAGTCAGTTGCTGGGGACACAGCACTTAGATGTGTAACATCCATGTTATGTTCATCTTCAACTGTCTCCAGTGAAGCGAACATATTTGACGTCTCTGTTTGAGACTGTTCAATGGGTTTGAACTTTTTGCTCTTTTGAGCTGGCTCAAACCCATTAGAGTCAGACGTATCTGGTTCAGAGCAGCGAACTGCTTTTTTTGAAGAACTACTGTTCTTCGTTTCAATTGTAACAGTTGAACTGCCGCTCGCAGTTTCAGCTGTTGCTTTTTTGGTGGGTGTGCCACCATTATTATTTTTCACAGAACTGACCTTGGCAGTTCGTTGTGCGACAGAAGAATCTAGTTCATTTTCAAGAAGTTTTATCTTCTTGGCTTGCAGAGCAAGGATTTCATTATTGGTCTTGTTTGAAAAACCAGGTTTTTGCTTCAGAGAAATGATTTTTGATGAAAGTTCATCAAGCTTAAATTGCACAGAAGTCATTCTGTGCAACGTAGTGCGTTCGATATTAAAATATGTAGTGCTACACGTTGTACCCCTGTGAAGAGGGCTCGATAGTGACTCCCGGAGGTTGCACTATCCCTTTGACAACGTTACGAGGCGTCTTGAAAAAGACGGGAGAGCAGGTACAAGTGACCGTGGCTAGCGGTACTTGGAGCTTAACAGGATGCCGTGTGGCTTACTGGGTTACTCAAACTGTAAACCAGTTCAGAGGCCCAGGTAAGACAGGTAGCGATTCACAGCGTGATGTTACTCGTCCGACGAGCAGAGAGCAACTTATCTGTTTATCGATTCTGACTTGAAAATGAAGTAAAAGTTGCACTGGTTCAAGAGGTAATTACCCGACTCACTTCGCTCGTTTCTCAAATTTACATGCTCAGCACGCAAAGCTGCACATTTACTTTTAATAACACAATATACTGTAACGGGCCAGCACGACCCTGGACTGTCAGCGCGCAACGATCTAGTAAACTTCCATCATAGAAACGGCTAGAAACATCTAGAATACCGCGCATCACATATATAAAGCCGCTAGCCTACCCAGTGCGGGAATTCGACTCTGATGCGCTGTGCAGTACATATCGAATCAAGTGGAAACAAATAAAACGTGTGCTTATTGAGTATAAATAGTGTAAATAAATATTTCTTGTGTAATATTCTTAGTTTATTATTCACTTGTTGTTATTTAGTGTTTATTAATAAGTGTGTAAAAATAAATACGTAGTTCAAATAAATATAAGTGTTAGTAACTAAACGCTTTGTGACTTTTAATAGCTGTAATAATTATTGATTATTAAACTTCACCGAACCCGACAGTTACAAACGTAACAATTGGTGTCAGGTGTGGTGTAGCTGTCTTTCTTCGTCAAGTTGTTGATTTGACGATAATCCACGCAGAACCGTGTTGATCCATCCTTTTTCTTCACTAATACCACTGGTGAATCTCACAGACTACTGGAGGTTTCTATGACTCCCTCTTCTTCCATGATTCGGATTATTTTGTCCGCCTCTTCCCGCTTGGCCAATGGTAGTCTTCTCGGATATTGACGGATAGGTCGTGCATAACCAAGTATCTATTTGATGCTGTACTACGTTGGTCCTACACTTCTTTCCGTTGCCGGTACGAAAAATCTTGGTATTTACTTACTAAAATCTTTCCTCGTATAATCTGGTCCGGGTTTAATTTTAGGCAAGATGTTGATAGCAAGTTGGCCAGTTCTCCAGAAATCTTCTTTGACGGACTTTGAATGATCGATATTTGTCGAATAACTGAAATTACTGTTGAGCAGTAACCCAAAGTAGTACCCTTCTTCAAAGTGACTGGATAGTAATTCATGTTCATTACTCTCATTGGTACTAGCTTTACAGTTTACACGAGACACTTTCCCAATAGTATGCCTCGACTGACTTCATTACTGGGTTCCAACATCATGATGCTTTCTGCAGGGAGTTTGCGTTCCACATCAGCCTTCAAGATCTTCTCACTTCGATCCGACACGAGAGTATCTTCCGCTAAGAGCACAAGTACAGTACTCTCACCTTGGTGATGTAACACAATCTCTTCTCTATTGATCTTCACAAAACCGTGTTTCAGGTTCAGCTCGAATCCATTTGCATCCACGATGTCCATTCCGAGAATAAATTCATCTTCAATATCAGCTACCAGGACCCGATTTTATATTGGCGTGTTTACGATGTGAATTGTGATATCTGCCTCGCCATGGATGGTAGCTGCGTCTCCCGTGGCTGTACGCAGTCGCAACTTGGTTGCTGTTATTGGTTGTGTCTTCTTCATGATGTCTGGCCTGATGATAGTCTTCGTCGCACACGTGTCTATCAACAATGCGTGTGGCTTCCCGTTAACCAATCCATCCAGAAAAATGCTGTTCGCTCGGTGTTGCAAAGATGCGACAAAACCAATGTTCTTAGGGGCATCTTGGTGGTGGGTCGACGTTCGCCCAATCGCATCAAACCGCCTTAGTTTTCCAGGTGGTATTTTCTTCCTTTCTTCAGGGCCGCGGCTTCGTTCATGTCCAAACTCATAACAGTTCCGGCTACGAATTTGTCTTCTACCTGGAAGTAGCCTTTCCATCATGCGTTGTACAACTGCCTCTAGAAACTCGCTGCGCTCTTCTGTGTTGCTTCCCATGACGCGAATTTTAGCATGTCGTCTTGAAGCAAGATCCGCCGCTTCAATCTCCAATGCGCTAGCCAGGGCGTCAGTCAACGTGCTGGGGTGAGCCAGAATCATTGCCCGCTTATTGTCTTTATCTCGTAACCCATCGATGAATGCTTGGACAGCCAACCGCTCTAGTACTTTGTCCGGGGTTGCAGGATATGCGAAGCGTACCAAGCGAGCAATATCGTTTTCAAATTCTTGTAAACTCTCACTAGATTTCTGGTATCTGCTCTTCAGCTGCGATTGGTACACATGCTGCAGATGCACTTGCCCATAGCGCATTTCTAAAAGTTGTACCAATAGTTGGTAGTCATTCTGTTCTTCAGCAGTAATCGTCTGTAGTACATCCACAGCGTCACCGCGCAGTGCAGCAATTAGTGCCATAGCTTTCTCTTTTGATTACCAACCATTAGCTCTTGCAGCAGCTTCGAATTGTGCGTAGTAATTAGGCCAAGAGATCTTACCGTCGAATTGTGGTGGTTTTACAATCTTCATCGATTTTATTCTTTATTTGATTGTTGCTGGCTTAACGCAGGCGAGCCCAATGTTGCAAATTTTTCTATCTATATCTCTTAATTTCTCTTCAACTTTTCTAGAATTTTCTTCTAATTTCACTAGAAATTCTGCTAAAGTTCTACAATTTCCTTGTACATTCTCCAACTATTCTTCAAATTTTCTCGAATTTTCTTGTACATTCTGCAATTTCGTATTAAAATCTAATTTTGCTTTTAATTTATCTTCTAAACATTAAGCGTTTTCACCTAATTTTTCTTGAAATTATTCTGCCTGGTTTCTAGAAATTTCTTCTAATTTGGCTCGTACATTTTGTAATTCATCCTTAAATGCTTTGGAAATTTCTTCAAATTTGTGTGCCATGATTCTGGAACTTTCTTATAATTTGCTTTCCATAGTTTTTGAACTTTCTTTTAATTCGATTTTCAATTCTTGCAGGATAGCGGCAAAAACAACAGAAATTTCAAATTTAAATTCTCCAGGATCCTCACCAACTTCTTTCAACGACTGACGAAGACGATCTTGCAACACACTTTTCTTCCCTGCAGTGTCTAAATCTCGTTCTTCTAGTTCTTTCTACGATACTTTTAATTCATTTAAAGAAACTTTTCTCGAAGCCATTTTGATTGATTTTATGTTTAAACTTTACGCTTTATTAATTACCACAACCCGTGCACCTGACACCAATTGCTACGTTCGTAACTGTCGGGTTCGGTGAAGTTTAATAATCAATAATTAATACAGCTACTAAAAGTCACAAAACGTTTATTTACCAACACTTATATTTATTTGAAATACTTATTTATTTTTACACACTTATTAATAAGCAATAAATAACAAGAAATCAATAATAAACTAAGAATATTACACAAGAAATATTTATTTACTCTATTTATATTTAATACGCACACGTTTTATTTATTTCCACTTGATTCGATATGAACGGCACAGCGTATCAGAGTCGAATTTCCCCACTGGGTAGGCTAGCGGCTTTATATATGTGATGCGCGGTATTCTAGATGTTTCTAGGCGTTTCTATGATGGAAGTTTACTAGATCGTTGCGCGCTGACAGTCCAGGGTCGTACTGGCCCGTTACACTGCTTCTCCTTAAGGATGTTTCGCCTCGAAACTGTCCTAGACCATGACGATGTCGACATTGTGATCCCCGTAAGCACTGTGATGTTCGATGGAAGTAACACCCTACAGTCTTTTTAAACTCTTTTGTAGCTCGAGGATTATGGCTGCATACCAGGATCTCTATTCCAGTGTGTTCGAAGAGAACCTCCAGCATGTTCCTAACAGTTCTCCAAACCAATTGATCCAGGCCACAAGCCAGCTTTGGCACAGCTATCTTCATGATGTCCTTATCAAGCAGTATTCCTCGTAGGTCATACAATGCATTCCAGACGGTGCGATAGGTCGGTTTCTGATGGGACAGATGTTTGGTCACCAAATAAAAAATGTGCCGTCTTCGACTCGATTGTTCATCAAGTACTTGCAGCACTTTTCCGACAAGTGGATGTTGTAGTCGAAGTTTTTCGAGTTGGCCGAACTTTTTCTTAAAAACCATAGCAATACCTCGAGACATTTGTAGGTCTTGTGCTACACAATGAGCCAGTGAGTAATCAGTAGGTATATTAAATAGGTCGCCGTGATGTTCCTTCCTTACGTCGTGTCGTGCTTTCCGAATCCGAAAAAGGACTGGTGGAAAACCAAGGGTGGTGTATTTTAATAAATTGGCTCCTTTCGCCGGCAACAACAACGATAGTACCACCAATGAAGTACAAGTCTGCCAGATAGAACTGAAGAGCCCGGAAATGACGTTCGAGGAGTTTATGTCCACATATTCTACGGAAAGTCGAACCTTCTCCAATAATTTTATAACAAAAAGTTTCAATGATACTTTCCGTGATGTAAAGAATTAGTGAAAGTAATAATCAGTTTAACAATAATTTTATAATAAATTGAATAAAGTTAAAAAATATTACAAAATAACTACCTACATCGATACATAATATAAAGGTCACAAAATTAAAGAGAGAAAAACAATAACGTAACTCTAACATGAGTAGTTCCAGCACATGGTTCTTTTTATCCATGATATCGTTGTACTCCTCCCATAACATATTAGGTCTCTTACAAAATGCTACGAAATGACCTGCGCCACTATCTGTATTATCTGGTCCTTTGTATCCTACACCCATTAAATTACATACTTTATCTTCAATATCAAGAAAGCCAGGAATTTCTTGTTAACTGCCTGAAACCTCCAAACATTTATTTTTGCAATCAGTTGGCTCTATAATTACAAATTCTTAATTGATAACAAATGTTTCAAGTTTAAAAATCCCGAACATAATCTACCATCCAATCTGCATTTGCACTTTCTTTTAAGATTAGATGGTTCGATGTGTTTAACAATTTATACATTTAAATTAGTTACTCCAGTATCTAACGATATACTATAAAATTGAATATTTATTACTTCTTCGTAACTACAATCAGGAGACTGGCAGGTTAGTGTTTTTTTTACCACATGAAAAATTATTACCCCAAATTATACAAAACATATTGGTAGTTGAAGAAACTGTATATATTTTGTGAATGTTTTCAGGTATTACCACAGAAGGAAAATATTCTTGTAGTATACAGGCTGTAACATAAATAAGTACATTAAATTTAACCAGAGATAAAACTCGACGAGAGGAACAATATTTCTTAATAACTTTTTCTTTTAATTCGCTTTTTTTTCGCATTTTTACCATCCCACAAAATAACGAGTCGTTCAGGTATTTTCTAAATTTGATCCAGTAGCAGTATCCATGACAATAGTAATGACATTATTGATGTTGAGAAATGTCACTTGTCAACTTATTCAAATACATTTTGACTGTCAGTAGTGTAAGAACTATAATCTTCTACGAATTTATCAACTGAACTGTATCTTGCTGTACGATAAATAAGAATTTTCTTAACCTGTCTTCCCACCTTAATAGTACCTATCCAAAATAGTTAACGTTGGAATAACATTGAACTTTAGTGTTCTTCCGTAACATGATTCATTTACAAACAAAAATAACATTTACCGGTTTCAGGAGATTAAACCTATGTTAACATGCACAAAAGTAGGCAGGGTAAGTATGTCATCACTCTATGCTGTAGGGTAATATTACCCATATTGACCTCTCAAAACAGTCAAAAAAATGAAAATAAAACACATTGATAATATAACGTTATTTATTAATACACACGGAATTAAGCTTTTCAGAGTTTTACCTGCTACGTTCCAAATATTTTCAGGCAATCAGCATCGCCAAAATCCACTTTTTATTTAGCCATTATGAACACATTTGATGTTTAAGTAAAAATATTATTTATAAATATAATTGAAAACAAGTGTAACCATGGTGTTAAATAAAAACAAACAGACTTACTTGTACACTTTCTAAAACTATGACAGACGTTATTCATAAAAGAATTTCATAAACAAATATTTATTAATATTCATATTTTGAAACCGGTAAAGTATTGAACAATCCACGGAAGTTATGAGTCATAACAGGTTTTAGATGTCTTAAAATCCTCGCTCTAGGAGCTCGGATTTCAACCTGACATCTGCGGCAGTTATGATACTCATAACATCGCTAGGAATGTTAATAGCTATAAATAATTAATCTTGTACATGTATCACATACAAAACAAACCTGGTATCAGAGAGCATAATTCTCAATTCTCATTTGCTCAGTAACAGATTTTACAGTTCGAATTTGCTTCACCCATGCTGCTCTTTTATCTTCCAATTCTAGTTCTCCATATTTGTTTATTATTTGCACTTTACTTGCAACTTGCATCCTTTTGTGGTAAAAAATAGTCCAGTAAGAGAATGGCAGCTAAATACATAGCAATCTCTGTTGTGTATTTTTCTTTATTGATAGAAAAACTCATTATACTGCAAATCAAATTTAATATGACAGGAACAAATAATGAAAAATGTATTATAAATAATAATATTAACAGCTACGTAAAAAAAAAACTTTTATTAACACTACGTCAAACACGACTTGTTATGGCCGTTGACCCACACTAGTTTATAATTTTACCACCAGATGGTAACGAGTCAATTTCAGTCTCGAATAGTCCCCAGAAGTTAGCTACGGAAAAATTGGAATTTTGACAGATTCAATAGGGTCTGGTATATAATATACTTATTTAATATACATTGCCCAACAGACGTCAACCTAATAAGAGGGCAGGAAAATATAAGAAAATATTTATTTTTATTATTTTATTGCCCATAAACAAATCCAAAACTACGAAAAACATTTTTTCCATGAAATGGTTGGTACCACGCAGAATACAGATGCAACTTTCTGGCCAACTTTAGGTTTCGTCCAGTTTGTTCACAAAGTCAAATCGATTAATGATTATTATTATAAAGGTTATGATTTATAAAATGGGTAATTCCACGAATAGCGAGATAACAGTCATTGTACTGACTTATGGTGAAGCTCAGGGAAACGCAGATCACCAGACTTAAATCCGCCCTTTTTTTTTGGGTTACATGAAGAACTTGGTGCACTCGGATTCTATTGACACGATATAAGAATTGCGGGAACGAGTGATAAATACACCTAAAAGCGTACGTAACAATAGGCAGATGCTGGTAAGAATAGTTGAATCATTTTATCGACGCCTTCAGTGTTGTATTGACAACAGCGGTGACCACTTTGAACATTCATTGTGATTTCATTTAACAAAAAAATATCATCTTTTGCTTCTGTATGCTAAAAATGTTTTATTAATTATTTGAACATTAAGGTTAAGTTGAAATTTGCTAATAAATTAACAGTTGCTATTGATAATACTTACTTAATTTCTGATGGTATTTTTATTGGAATTTGATCTTCAGCTTCATTATCGTTTGAATAATTTTCCATTATTGAAAAATACTACTTTTACGTTATAATTTTACAACAACAGATTTAGTTGACAGTGTGTCTACTAGCGCTATCTATCGCTGATGACACGAAAATTGCATGAAGCCATTGAAACTAATTTCACTTCTGTTAATTTAGGAATTTAGCAACAGTCATATGTTTTCCATTAACGGGTAGCCAAATTTATACCAAATCTTTAAAGAATTTTAACTCCAAAAATAGATAAGAACTAAAAGTTATTAAGAAAAATTGTTCCTCTCGACGAGTTCTATAACTGGTTAAATTTAATGTACCTATTTATTATGTTTTTGCAGTTATGCCTGTACTTGTCATAGACATAACAGCCTCGCAATTTTTTTTTATTCTGTACGTACGCAGAAAATATTGTGCTATCACAATACGCCGAACACAAAATTTGTGTGATACTATCAAAAGAACAAGTATTTTCTAAAGAAATGTAATTGTCTTTAATTTGTACTAGGTACTTTTTGTTCCACTCTATGTGCATTCTTTAAAAGCCCAATTGGCATTCTTCTTTGTATTTTGGATAAGTCTATTTTTAATAATTCTGAGTGTGGCTCTAGGTGCGAAGTTCTAAGTAGAGGTGTTGGAAGCAAAAGCTACAGTAAATATAGCTTGAAACAAAATGTATAAATCTTCAATATTAGTACATTGTAAAGCTTGTCCAAAAGCAGTAATATAAAATCGGCAATTAATTGCATTACTTCGATTAAATGATGGTTTTGAACAAGATCAACCTGATATTATTTTCATGACATGAGCAACATCATTTCTTAATTAACAACAGTGTAACAAGTACTAAGTCAGCACAATATAGATCACGTAATAATTAGGTAATTAGGTCAAATCATGTAAATAATATTGTTTGCTGACTTAGCACTTATACAGATATATATATATATATATATATATATATATATATATATATATATATATATATATAAGTGCTAGTATGTAAGTTAGTTAGTTAGTTAATTCCGGGTTATGCTAAATTAAGTTTTGAGTAGTTCTGAAGGTTAGTGTGTACATTCAATAAGTGCCAGATTGCCAAGTCCGTTTCCAGCTGACCAGAAAGAAGTGTAAAGTAAAATTGTGTGTAAACTGTATGTATTTATTTATATTCTTTTAATATATTTTAATATTACTATTTGTTATTTCGGCCTACTATTTCTATTGACTCCCAGTCTCGACAGGACCCCTTATTATTTTGTACCCCTTTTAGGAGGGTTACAAATTGGTGACAGCGGTTTTGGGAACATTTGTCAGACCAGGGTAGCCTTTACATTCTGTATTGGTTGCTCGCGGGAGTCAGTAGTTAAATATTTATTTTCTAAATTTTAAATACTGTGATACAAGATGGGTAAACCAGGTGATGTTGGTAGTGCGGGTGGCTCTGGGCTAAATCCTGAGTTTAAGCGGGAGCTGCAACAAATGCTACATGGTGGCTTGACTACCAACTCAATGGCGGCATCTGTATTGGATGATTTTGAGGGTAAAGACCCCGAAGAATATTTCGCCAGGCTGAAAGTTCGGGCAAATATTGAAGGGTGGACTGACTCCAACACACTAGACCTTGTACGATTAAAACTAAAAAAAGACGCTTTTGACTTCTACATGGAAAATATAGAACTACACGAAAAAAATATAACATTAAAAAATTTATAAAAGCATTCGTAGACAAATTTGGAAAAAAGAGAATTCCCGATCAGATTTATCAAGAGATTGCGAGTGCGCAACAGAATGTCAGTGAAACGGTGCAACAATTCGCCACGAGATTAAGAGCGTTGAAGAAAGAACTCATGCGAGGAGAAGATATAGATGAGAACACGGCCGCTAAATTAGTCCTGTACCAGTTTAAAGCGGGCTTAAGAAGGAATATTAAAAAATATATACGGGTGATCATGGACACAAAGGAAGATTTAACATTTGATGAAGCAGTGGCTATAGCGGAACGGGAAGAGCTGGAATTAAGCCGTGAAGCGTTTGGAAATTTAGAGATCGCGGCAGTGAAAAAAGAACCGAGGCAGAATACGATTAGGAAATGTTTCCGTTGCGGCGCCACTGACCATCTGCAAAGAGATTGCAGGAGAAGCGAAGGTTGCAGGCGTTGTGGGAAAGCAGGACACATCGCTATCGGATATCGGGAGAAAATAGGAAACACCAGTAATACGTACCAAAACAATGTATACCCGCCAAAGTATCGGAATCCACCACCAAACCGGCGAAGAGAAGAAAATCAAAACAGGTACGCTCAGAACTATCGCTATCAGCCAAATTCACAACATTTAAACCAATAACCCCTCTTGCGTGCTCCCGACCGCAGGAAGTAGTAGTATCAGAAAATAATAATAAAATAATAATCACACAAATTGATACAAATTCTAAATTAGACGATATTCCAAATTTTGTACTTGCAGTAGTAAATAATAGTATTTTAAAACTTTTAGTAGACACAGGGTCTGCGGTATCATTAATTAAGCATAAATTTATAAAAGGGCAGCAGATTAAGTCAAAAAATGTTGGTACATTAACATCAATATCAGGTTGTGAGCTAGCTAATTTTGGATTAAGCAGTATAAATTTTTATTTTCAAAATTCGCATGTTTCTTTTGATTGCATTGTTTGTTCCGATGACCTAAATTTAGAGGCAGACGGTATTTTGGGTCGCGATTTTTTTAAATATTTTAAAGCAACGATAGATTACAGTAGTGAAGAAATTTTGTTAGGGAACATGCGTATCAAGTTACTGGCAAATAGCGATATGAATGAGGTGCTGACAGCAGCAAACATAAACTCAACGACACCGAATGACGCAACGAAACTGGATGACGCAACGGCACGGGATGACGTTTCACAGCCTATCGATGTAAAAGAGATAGGTCAGGAATTGCTGCACTGCGATATAAAAACAACAACAGAGATGGCTAACACTAAGGTATCGGATATGGAAGCGGAAATTCGCAATTTGGAAATCGGCACGCTAAATCAACAAAAACCAGTCGCACAAGCCAGTGGATTGGTTAGGTTGAAGAGCACAGCAAAGATTCCTCCAAATTGTGAATATGTGTGTACAGCTGTTCAGGATCTGATCAACCCTGGACACAATATTCTAGTGGAGCCAGAAGAAATTCACATCCATGGAATCATGGCAGCAAGAGTGATAACGAGAGCCCAAAGAGAGATACCGGTAAGGTTAATAAACATTTCTAATCAGGAAATTACTGTTTGCAAGAGAACAGTAATAGGTAAAGCTGAAGTGCTTAATGAGAGGCATCTGAGTACTGAGTGTACAGAAGCCAGAAATAAGAATTTGCCCACAGGTAATGTTATATGTGAATTACGGAGGACACATATTAACAGAGATTTAGCGCAACAATTCGATATAGATAACTTAGCAGCTAATGTGCGAGATAAGCTGTTGAATCTGCTGAGGGAATATGAAGATGTATTTATGTGGGAAAACAGCGAGATAGGATGTACACATCATGTAAAACACAAAATTATTACAGGAGATGTTCATCCTATAGCAAAGCCACCGTATCGAGTTCCATTCAGCCAAAAGGAGACGCTGAAGAAGGAGCTAGATAAGATGCTGGAAACAGGTGTTATAGAGCCATCGGATTCTCTACGGTCCGCACCAGTGGTCATTGTACCCAAGAAGGCAGAAAACGGTGAGCGAAAAATTAGAGTATGCATAGACTTTCGAGGGCTTAATAAGGTAACTAAGAAAGATTACTACCCTGTTGCAAATATGCAAGAAACCTTGGACCAATTAGGGAATGCTAACTTATTCAGCACATTAGATTTAGCATCCGGATATTGGCAAGTGCAGGTAGCAGAAGAAGACAAGGAAAAAACAGCATTCACGACCGACGGCGGACATTACCAGTTCACAAAAATGGCGTTCGGTTTAGCAAATGCACCCAGTACATTCCAGAGACTTATGAATAGCGTGTTAGCTGGACTTAGAGGTGAGAGATGTTTAGTTTATCTGGACGATGTAATTGTTTTCAATGGTGGAGGAGTGCAGGAGCATTTAGATCGCTTAAGAGAAGTCTTTAACAGACTTAGGCAGGCAAATTTAAAATTGCAACCAAGTAAATGTAAATTTTTAAAATCAGAAACAAAATATTTAGGCCATGTTATTAACGGTGAAGGCGTAAAACCTGATACCGATAAAATCTCTATTATTCAAAATTATCCTACACCAAAAAATGTAAAAGGTGTTAGAGCCTTTACAGGC
The DNA here is from genome assembly GCA_963942605.1 of Poecilus cupreus. NCBI lineage: Eukaryota > Metazoa > Arthropoda > Insecta > Coleoptera > Carabidae > Poecilus > Poecilus cupreus. Next base: position 34,360,330 of record OZ012713.1, read on the forward strand.
CTCGTTCGTTTTTACAGACGTTTCATTCAAAATTTTGCAACAATTTAAAAGCCTTTGACAGAATTAACAAAAAAAGATAAAGTATTTATTTGGAGTGACGAATGTCAACAAGCATTCGACTCATTGAAAAATGCTCTTTGTTCCGATTCAGTACTTGCTCATCCAGATTTTACTAAAGAGTTTATCCTATCAACGGATGCCAGTGGAAAAGCTATCAGCGCTATTCTAAGCCAGAAAGTTGGAGGGTTTGAGAGACCAATCGCATTCGCTAGCCGACAACTCACTAAAGCCGAGATGAACTACACCACGTCAGAATGGGAATGTCTAGCCGTATGCTGGGGCGTCAAATACTACCGTTGTTATCTATATGGACGAAAATTCACCATAATTACAGATCATGAGCCTCTAAAATGGTTAATGTCGTTTAAAGGGAACCACTCACGTTTAGCTAGGTGGGCTCTGACTTTAAGTGAGCATGAGTTCAACATCATACACAGACCAGGGAAAAAGCATATTAATGCAGATGTCTTATCCCGGATACCGATACAAGCGATTGAGGCAGAAAAAATCGTGTACGAGCCAGTATGGGACAGGCACGCAGTACTCGAAAAGCAAAATTAAGATCCAGAAATTCAAAATTTGAAAAACAACACCGAGTATTTTAAAGATACGCAAGGGCTACTTTTCAAGGAAAAATCGGGGGAAAACAGGCATCATAGACTGGTGGTACCAGCATCTATGACGTTCCAGGTAATGAATGATTACCACAGCCTACCATACGCTGGGCATCAAGGATTCGAGAAGACTGCGAAAAGAATAAAAGAAAAATTTTTTTGGAAGAACATGACCAAAGAAATTGAAGAATTCTGCAGTAAGTGCCATTCATGCAACGAAAGAAAAACATCTCATCATAAACCAGCACCCCTGCAGAAATTCGTAGAAGTCACAGCACCGTTACAAAGAGTGTCGATGGACGTGGTAGGACCTTTCGCAACAAGTATGAAAGGTAACAAATATATTTTAACTTTTCAAGACCACTTCACCAAATACCCGGAGGCATTTGCAATACCAGACCAAAAAGCACAAACGATAGCAAAAATTATGGCCCAGGAAATATTTGCGAGGCATGGAGCACCCCGACAACTATTAACCGATTTAGGAACAAATTTTACATCGCAAATATTTAAAGATGTCTGTAAGATTTTTAGAGTGGAGAAACTGCAAACCACTGCGTACAGGCCGCAGACGAACGGAGTGATAGAGAGAAGCCACCGTGTATTCAAGGATATTCTGTCGCACTTCGTAAATCGTGATCAGACTGACTGGGACGAGTGGTTGCCGTTCGTGTTACTTGCATACCGTAGCAGTGTACACAGTAGCACCAACGAGACGCCATTTACCTTGATGCATGGGCGTGACATTGAATTACCATACGATGACATCACGAGACCACAGACATTACGATATGATTACGATGACAATTACGCAGCAGAACTCGAGCAGCGGCTAAAAATAGCGTTCAACAAAGTACGTCAGCACCTGGCCAAGAGCACTGAAGCAGTACATAAACAATTCAACAAAAATGCAAAGCCTGCGGTTTTCGAGGTAGGAGACGCGGTGTACTTACATGACCCAGCGGTTCAAGTAGGTACATCACGGAAACTACATAAACCATGGACAGGGCCGTACTTAGTGTGTGAAAAAATGTGGCCTGTGAATTATAAAATTCGTAATAGGGAAGTAAAAATTTCAAACGTACATGTTAATCGCATCAAACCGTTCAAGGCACAGGTCGACCAGCGGTTGGTAAGAAATACCCCAATCCACACCCAAAGAACCGAAGAGGGTAAAGAAAAATCAAACGACGCACTAAAATTTTTAGCAGCCATGCAAGGAATAGCCAAAGAACCAGAGCCAGTACTGCCTAGAACCCCCACAACACCGTATCACACACGGAGCAAGGGTCCAGCACCGGAATATCCGTGGGTACTTACACCTGGGAGACGATAGTTTTTTTTTTTTTGTTACAGATGTCGCTTGAATATTTGATAGTCATCAATATCCTCAGCGGAACACAAGCGCTGATTGGGTACTGTAACGCGGCAATCGCCAAGTAAAAAAAAATTTACTTACCCTACGTTGTGTTCTGAAAAATAATATATGTGACCCAAAATGTAACCCCGTTAAGAAGTAAACCAAAAATGGTGGGGGAATCGGGAAAGGTATGTGAAATTAAAAGCATTTGATTTCTTCCAAAAAAATGTAAGTGAAACTCACATCTTATGCACATATTGAAAAGAAAAGAAAAATATCATAATAACATCGAAATAATTTAGAACGAACCGAGTGAGTCGAACACACCGTTCTGTCATGGAAAATAACCCTCCGGTATTCACCTTTCGCAAGAGGAAAATCAAACTTATGACCGTGCACTCAACCGTCACAATAATTAGTTCATCTTGAATGATAATTAGGATTGATCAATATTCGTTTTTATAGAGGATAATTATTTAGTTTCGTTGGTTAGGTAATAATTACGGTTGTATTATCATTGTGACAGCCGAGGGGACAGATCAAACTTAAAATACCGAATGTTTACCTTAAATTTTCAGTAACTGTAAAAGTACACAATTCTGGCAATTAGCAATGGACGTAGCTAGTACACTAGAACACCGTCAAAACCTACATAAAAGAAAACGAAATTTTTGTTCTGTCGTCTAAGTACGTAAAGAGTCATGATATTATTTGGTGGGCAGTCTGGCTGAGCCATAGCGCCATAGTAAGACAGCCTGGCCGAGCCATAGCGTCACCGTGGGTTAGGAAAGACAGCCTGGCTGAGCCATAGCGTCACCGTGGGTTAGGAAAGACAGCCTGGCTGAGCCATAGCGTCACCGTGGGTTAGGAAAGACAGCCTGGCCGAGCCATAGCGTCACCGTGTCTTAGGAAAGACAGCCTGGCTGAGCCATAGCGTCACCGTGGGTTAGGAAAGACAGCCTGGCTGAGCCATAGCGACACCATGGGTTAGGAAAGACAGCCTGGCCGAGCCATAGCGTCACCGTGGGTTAGGAAAGACAGCCTGGCTGAGCCATAGCGTCACCGTGGGTTAGGAAAGACAGCCTGGCCGAGCCATAGCGTCACCGTGGGTTAGGAAAGACAGCCTGGCCGAGCCATAGCGTCACCGTGGGTTAGGAAAGACAGCCTGGCTGAGCCATAGCGTCACCGTGGGTTAGGAAAGACAGCCTGGCTGAGCCATAGCGTCACCGTGGGTTAGGAAAGACAGCCTGGCCGAGCCATAGCGTCACCGTGGGTTAGGAAAGACAGCCTGGCCGAGCCATAGCGTCACCGTGGGTTAGAAAAGACAGCCTGGCCGAGCCATAGCGTCATCGTGGGTTAGGAAAGACAGCCTGACCGAGCCATAGCGTCATAATGGGTTTTGGTTTATTTGGGGGTGGTCGAAATATCCTGCTGGCAGTGGAAGGGTTACGTAACACGTCAACCGTGCCGACGGCCCTTGCTTCGCAGTCCAAGGTTTAGGGTTGAATTGGGAGTGGTTGGAATACTTATTGGTGATTGGTTAGGGTATTTAGCAGGTAATACTTAGGTTACTCAGTATGTCAACCATACCAGAGGCCCAGGTATCGCCAGGTAGACTTACTTTGGCAGAAGTCAAAGTGAAGCCGGAGACCAAGCAGGACTCCTCGAATGCGTAGAATCGCGGAGCTTATATACTAAAAACTACGTCCCTCTCATCCCTCCTGATCATAATTTGGTGGGACATCCCTCTCACCCTTCATCACCAAAAAAATAGCGTGGCTTGGTTTCTATGATCTGGTTAATATCATTTCACACCCTCGCTAATTATTGTGCATATTCATAGGAGTTTTTGGCGCCAGCATCCCTACGCGTGGCCATGTGGTTTGTGTACCGTCACTAGCTTCGCCACTTGCTGGGCGGTCATGGGTCTGCAGTTCCTATCTCTATCTTTGTCTTACGCCCGCCGTTCTACGGTGAAGGGCCCTTCTCGCTTTCTCCTTCTAGCCCGGTGACCAGCCTCGACAGAAACTCCGCACACACAAAGCCTGGTGATTTATTGTTAGGTAAACTGGGATTTTTGTAAGAAATATCACATCATCAAAACAACAATTAAATAAAACAAAATGAATATCACGATAGCAAAAATAAAATAAAATCAACTGAGTGGGTGTACCATCTCAGTACGATTGTCGTGGACCAAACACCAACATCACCACCATATCCTTGAAAGACGTAGCGCAGTGTCCGGACCTGGGCAAAGGATATACGGAAACCAAGGTAATCGTGCAGATTCTGCAAGAAGATGAGTTCGGAAGTGTGCAAGTGTATGCTTGCAAGGTCGAGGTTACTCGCCTCATCCAACACTGCGGCATGCACAGCCACACTTCATCGGTGCAGCAGGGCCTACTAACCTACATCCACGAAGTAGGGCCCACTGAGTGTCGACTGATGCACAGAACCAGGACGTTCAAGGGGTTGGGAAATGCGGTCATCAATAAACTGATTGTTAATGGGACCACTTCAGCTCCACTAACATTGGCCGGCAAATTAGACATTTCAGGCAAGTGTACCGAAGGCGTGTACGTAGAAGACTCCATTTCATACGAGGGGGTGGCGGTCCAGGCGACAGTTAAAATCACATTAAAAGACTATGCGGCGACAGTAAAGCTGGAATCGGACGAAATAGTGTTAAGAGGAGGAATTACTTGTAAGTTTCTTGACGGTTACTGCATGGATACCGAGGTAGGTGAGACTATGTGGGAGCGAATTTCTAGAAGTCAATGCGATGGCAGCAGCATGTCGCTAATTTTTGAAGGAGAAGTTGGGCACGTGATTACAGAGGATTCAAAATTTGGGGAACAAAAACAATACATTGTTGTAGAACAATCTGAAAAAGTTTTTGCTGTAAAATTAGTAGAAAAATCAAATAATTGCAATCAAGAAATTTGGCTAACAGAACATCCAAAATTACTAGTTTCATTTAAAAAAGATTTTGGCATTAAATATTTGGTGAATGGGGTACAAAATCTGAAAAATATTAATCTTATGGCTTATTTAAATACAAAATTTTTATATGTAGAACAGGCTTTCAAGAGGGAAATAAGAGACACATACATGGTAGTTTAAGATTATTTAAAGAAGTAATATTGTTGATTACTAAATTTAAAAGATCACGCAGAGCCTGATACGATTGCTTATTAATAACTGGAGCGTTTAGGATTGCCATTACATGATCTTGAACTATGAGCCTAGTATTTTTAAAACGTTTTTCTAACGTCTTCCACGCTTCAAGATAATTTTGTTCATTTATTGTTAAATATTCTATTGCTCGTAATGCTTCATCGCGAAGACAAGATTTTAAACATTGGAATCGTTGACAATTATTTAATGACTTATTGTCGTCTATCACTGATTTAAAGGAATTTTCGAAATTCAGCCAATCTTTATAATCTCCACCAAACGTTTTCAAGTTGACAACCGGTAAACTTAATAGCATAGAATTATTTGTTTCGCTATGATTTTGACTAGTTGATTGGTTTGTGTTAGATGCTGGTCTTGATTTATTGGAGTTAGATATTTTATCAATTAAATCGTCTATGCTTGCAATTAAGTCGCAATAATTATCTTCAAATTTTGCCCTTGTGTTTCTATGAATTTCGATTTCAGTAGTTTTATCGCGTTGTTCAATTTCGTATTGTAATTGATCGAAGTCTTTTCTTGCGTCGACTAATATTTCTCTACGCGCCTTTAAATGATTTATGCTACCCGTTTCTGCATTGAAATTCTCTATATACTTAATAACCCGGTTTAGTTTATAATCTACTACGCCTCTTTGGGTAAGAAAATGTTCTAATTCTTTAGGCATCTTGAGAACTATAGGTAATGCATGCGAATTTAAATTGAAAATGTATCGAATTGAGGTACGCTTGGATTGAAAAGAAATAATGATACAAGGGAGACCACTAACCTGTGTTTTGAGATCGATGTTGTGATGCCTTAGAGTCGATAATCGCCTAGTTGTCGGATCTTCTGCTCTAGATCGTTGCGTAGAAGTTGATATGATGCCTGAGAGTCGATAATCGCCTTAGTTGTCGAATTATCTGCTCTGAATCTTTGCATAGAAGTTGATGTGATGCCTGAGGGTTTACGATCGTCTTGGATGTTGGATCGTGAACCCTGGATCGCCTTTGATTCAGCAGAATGATGCTGGATGCTTGGATGTGTTGAATTCAATATACACTTTGATATACGTTTTAGAATTTTCACACATCCGGCTCGAAGGACCAATGTTTGTTCCCGTAGGAAGTATACTCAAAAATGATAAGAGATTTGGGTTTATACAGATTTATTTACACACACTATTTACAAACGGATCGGTAAGACTGAACTGGTCGATAGATGAACAACGACTCATGCTCGAACCTAGTTCTCAAAACATACAAACTGTAGCTCAATGCACAATAAGGGTGGGGGTGTTTACCCAGCGAATAAGATTTGAGGGGTTGTACCCAACCTTGCTGTTCCAGATAATGAAGGTGTCATCCACGTACCTAATCCACTTCTTCGGCTGGATCCGGGCAGAACTTATAGCGATGTCTTCGAAGTGCTCTATGAAGATATTGGCGATGACTGGTGAGAGTGGAGATCCCATTGGAAGTCCGTCGGTTTGTTTGTAAAACTCGGTATGAGCCTGAAAATAGGTAGTCTTCAGACAACATTCCAACAGCTTCAATATTGCGTTGTTTGGCAAGTTTGTTCTATTGTGTACTTCTGGATCATCTTGTAGTTTTTGGGCTACCACCTGTAGAGCTTCGTCGACAGGTACATTTGTAAAAAGGCTCTCCACATCAAAACTTGTAAAACGGTCTTCTGGCTCCAATTGTATTGACGTCACGATGTCAATGAAATGTTTGGAGTCTTTAACAAATGTGCTGCTCTTTCCTGCCAGCGGAGCTATAATCGATAGGTAGTAGGTATTTAGCCAGGTTGTAGCATGGCGAACCCCTTGAGCTGATGATGGGCCGAAGTGGTACGTCCTTCTTGTGTATCATCGGTAATCCGTAGATATGTGGAGGCTTGCTGTGGTGTGGTGTTAGTCTAGATCTAGTAGAGTCATCCAGGTATTTGTTGTGTTTCCTCAAAACCTGATACACCTTTCTTTCTATGCTTGTCGTTGGATCCTTCTTTAGTTTAGTGTAGGAACCTTTCTCCATTCACCTTTCATTTTAAAGTTTCCCATGCATCCAAGTATTTCTTCTCAATTTGGGAGCAGTTCATTTAAAGTTTTACAAATTAACTGCGAGTTACGTACAGAACACCTACCAGTAAATACTGCATATTTACGTAAAGTTTTATTATTGTCACTCTTTTAAAAACAATGCGGCATTTTAAATTGGTTTGTTCAGTATATTTTCTTTAGATAATGTGCAACTAAGGCCGTGTTCGAAGTACCCTTTTGACATTTAGGATTTAGTAAATAGAGAAAAAATTAGGAATGAAGATTATTACGCCTTCAAATAATGCACTACTAATGACATCTGTCTGTAGGTAGAATTGTTTGACAAACAAAGTAACTAGTAAGTTATGTGAGTTTGAAATATAAAAATTGCACAAAACAATGATATTTTATACAATCATATCTGTTGCACAGGAAACAGTTGATAAATTTAACCAGTCCAGGTTCCTTTACTTTCGATGAATACATGAGACGTTTTAAAATGCTATCTTACCTCCGACAAAATATTCAATTTCGTGGATGGCATCTCGAGTTCCGGATATAAATGTACACGTTGTATATAACCGGCCAGGACCTGGTGTCTGGACGGTGAACCCTTCCCGGTTGTCATACCGGTATATCTCAGAATCGATCAATTGTTTCGGTCCCAACCTGAAACAAGTGAAATAATTTAGCGAACGTATCAAAGATTTAAACCTCCTGCAATGAATAGTTCAGACAACTAGACAAACATAAATAAGATTCAGTTTCAAAGGACATTACACATGGAGATCATCAAAGTTGGCATATTTCTATTTGTAGCGCATAAAAGACCTACGTTAGATCTAGAGTAGGATTTGGTGCCAAGGAAAGATTGAATTTTACCGAATTTTATATGTACAACGTATTTCTTGTTTTGTTTGAAGAATTCTTGATATTTCTTGATTCTTAATATTTTAGGGAAATCCCCTTTCCCTATCTCTTTAACCAATCCGAAAGCTCAAAAACGGAACATTGGCGTGTGCTCATGCCCCTCCCTATTAGTTAAATGTTTCTTATCCGTTGGTCGCGTTGCGTAATGCGTTGCATTTCGATATTCTATGCTTTTAGTTTAAAACAATGAGTATTAAAATAAATATAAATCAGGTTTACTCGGATAGTGATGAAACCGATCAAACTGAATCTAGCTAAACTGAACTTGATCCACCTTCTTCAACTAGCCGAGTATCGGAATTGGTTTTATCCCATAATAATAATTTCTCCCTCTCAATCTAGTATGGATTACATAGCTCCGTGGTGACGTATCGAACTGTGGATTGTGAGATCCTCAGTTTGAATCCCACTGCCGACATTAACCAATTAAAAATTATCGCTGTGTTTCCCACTCCATTAACATTTTTGGAGGCTATGATTTTACGGCTGGTAACCGCACTGCACACGAAAAAATATATTACTTATCGAGATCTGTGTGCCACGCCAATAATGGATAAAAGGCGTGATAATATATTTATTTTATTTCAATCTTGTAATAAAATTAACGGATTTTTTTCAAAATTAGCGTGGAAAAGAATACAGAACGATGTACCGAAGGAATACTAATATATAATAAAATTTAGTTAATTAAAATGTGTACGGGTTAATGGGATAAATAGCCCCGTAAAATATTTGTTTTTAAAATCACAGTCATAGATTCAAATTTTTATATTTTAATCATAAACACGGAATGAAAAAATGTATTATCAAGATATCAAGAGTCCTTGACAAGAAATCCTGATTCTTGATGATACTTTCTTGTCTTGTCTTGGGAAATGGAAAATACTTCTTGCCTTGGTATTGTCTTAATTTCAAGACAAGATCAAGAGTATATCTTGATTCTTGTGAAACACTATTTGAAATTTGTTATTCCGCTTTAATACAAGTTTTTTTTTAAGATTTTGGTCAAGGAGGTAAAGGACGAAAATATGGCTCGCTGTAAACAAAGTCTGTTGTATATTTGAATAAACATTTTGATTTGTTTTCGGTGGTTGAACTTTATATTTGTTCACTAGACTTTTTTAACTTACTTTAGTAGATAAGTAAATCCAAGTCGTCTGTATAAGTTTTTGAAGATTGTCTAAAAAATTCGCCCGGTAAGCGTAATTGAGTCCCGTAAACCAATGCAGCACTATCACATTTAATAGATTCTTTAAGGGAAGTACGAATTTCTAGTAAAACAAGTGGCAAATTGCTATAACACTCATCTGCATTGTCACATGATTTTAATTAATTAAGCGATATATATATATATATATATATATATATATATATATATATATATATATATATATATATATATATATATATATATATATATATATATATATATATATATAACTTACGTTTCAAGTTTAAGTTTCAAATTATTTATTGTTCAGAAGTTATGCCCCATAACCCCTCCACAGGTATCAAAACGGAACTAAAAACCGACCAACGTTCTCGCTAGTCGAATGAGAAAAATAGAACTGAACTGCCAAGAATTATTGGAATGATTAATTATTTACGTGAATTTATATTTAATATCTTATATGACTAGTATAATGAGTCCTTTAAGAGAATTGCTTAAAAAAGACGTTATGTGGACATGGCTTTAAAAACATGATGCTTTAAATAAATTAAAAGAAATTGTATCAAAAATTCCTGTATTGAGACATTTTAACCAAATTGGAGATATAAGTAAACAATGTGACACATCAAAAGATGGGATAGGTTGTACACTATTGCAAAATAATAGACCTATATCATTTGCATCTAGATGTATGACGCAAACAGAACAGCCGTATTCACAAGTAGAAAAAGATTTATTAAGTTTAATATTTGTTTGTCGTAAATTACATTATTATATTTATGGTAAAAAAGTAAACGTTTTCAATGATCATGCTCCTTTATGAGCAATAATGAAAAAGGATAATAGTTTAATTCCATCGAACAGATTACAAAAAAATGCGATTAAAACTCTGTAACTATGATATCAATTTTAATTATTTGCCAGGAAAGTAAATGTATGTGTAGTTCAATAAACTGTATGACATTACAAAAGGTACTAATTTAGATGAAACACTGCAACAAATTTTACTGTAAGCCTGATAAAATAAATTGTGAACGATAGTGTTAAATTATATTATAATATAAGAAATGATATTTGTTCTGACAATGAAATTATTTATTACTAATAGAATTGTAATACTGTTAAGTTTAAGAAAAGTTGTGCTAAGTTTATTACATGAAAGTCATATCTGAATTACTAAAAGTAAATTAAGAGCTAAAAATATATTGTACTGACCTGGAAAGATGAATGAAATTGAACAATATATTAATACATGTAAAGTTTGTGAAAAGTTCAGGTCACGTAAGCAGTTCTACGCTCTACACCCCTATAAGTATAAATCTTCCACAGCACAACATTGTCTAGTCAAAGCTTTTAAAATAAGTAATGAGTCAACCTAAAATTTTACTTTAGTAAGTGGTAGCGGATGTCAGTGAAATTTTACAGAAGCAAATTAAAATATGTTGTCATATGGAAACATACGTATTCTAAACAGGACTACTTCAGCTCATTCCTGAACACTTTTCATCAAAATATCGTATAGCCATATGGCAACATTTCATAGTAATGCGACAAGCTAGCGCTCTCTTCTAAATTATACACTTGGGCAAACCACAGAATGTCCAAGAAATCCAAATTGTAAAATAAAACCAACGATAAATCTTAACTTATATTCTGCAACCTGTGATAAATGAAAATTCCATTTGACAAAAATAGTTTCTATCCCCCAAGTTAAATAAAATCTAATGTGATCAAACATATCATACAAAAATATCTGTTGTGTATGTAAATAATTGTACCGTTGTGTAATTGCAAGTGACCTCGAAACACGACAAATAATTTAAAAGGAAAAAATTAACTTTTCCCAGAGCATTGACGTATTTATAAAAATTAATTACATACCTCCGTGTCACGAGATCATACGCCTCATACATCAGTGAAAGAGACACGTTAGTATCTTGTGATGTTGGCAAACATGGCACTGTCACATTGGTGTATGGGATGAGGTACAGTAACGAGTCGTGTGGTAGATACAGATTATTTTCGTCTGCAAACAAGTACAAAAAGGAATTCGGCTCTATAAATAAATTGAAAATATAAAACCTTACCTTTGACAAATATATAAATTTTGTCGGATTTAAATGGATGATCCGAGCGAGAATCGTTTTCGTGGCAATAATAAAAACCTGTGTCTGTGTAACGAAGTGCTGGGATTTGAAGGTGTGCTTCATACTTGCCGCTTGTTATATTTAACTGATTGTAAATATATACAGTCCTTTCCTAAAATACATTTAGAGTTGAATTCATACAGTCACTTTCATTTACATATAAATTTAATTGATTATAATTTGAAAATACACAGGCTCTTAAAAAAGATTAAATTTTGACCATATACAAAAATAATGTTCTTAAGCTTTTTAAGTGTAATTGTACATTCCCTGAACCTGCCAATTTTATGCCACTTGACTTGTAAGTTAAAATAATGAAGAAAATCATTTGGTGTGCTGAACACACGACTTTATAATTCTTTATAATCACACTTGGCACATTTTTAACATTAAGGCAGCGTTCGCTATTGAAATCTTTCGAGCGTTCTGGGCACTATGATCAAGTGACGGATTCGTCTGCAGATCTAGTTCTGTAGATTCAGTGACCGAACGGTTTTGGGTTGGATGAGTATATTTTTGCATTTATTAGCCTAACTTTTTTTTTTTTGAAATTAAGCGGATCGACTGCCACGGTCTTTAACGCTGTAAAAAAAAATTAATTAAAGCCAACCAAAATTAAATATATAAATAATGGTGGTAAGAAAAACAAAAGAAAGAAATGAACTATAAAATATCATTTATCAGTCCGGTGGTATGAATAAACTTTAAAAGTTTCTCAACACTATCAGTCTCATTGGAGAGAACTGACGGAAGAGTATTTGCAAAATTGAGAAGGTTTCTGACGTTGTGATACTTAGCACAATGCAGAAGAAGATGAAAAACAGAAAGGCGAGTATCACATACATCGCACATAGGTACGAGGTCCCGAACAAGAAGATAAAGATGGGTGGCTTTAATGTGCCCTATTCTCAAACGCGTAATCGCTACTTGCTCCTTCCTCGTAACAGAAATAGGTAGCTTCCACTTTTGAACGCTAGGTTTAATCGATCTAAGTTTGTCGGTGGAGCGATTCCACGCGTCCTGCCAAGAAGTTAAACAAAATGACGATATACGTTGAAGCATATCGTCTGGCCTGAGAGCGTGCGTCCTAACGTAATCAAGTAGAGCAGCTTCACTTGCAGCATTATCAGCTCTGTGATTACCAGCGATACCGATATGTCCAGGAATCCACAGAAAAGTAACACGGATTTGCCTAGATGAAAGTAGGCAAAGACTATAAAAAAGCATCTGAATAAGAGGATCAGTTGAAAACCGGTTACATAGACTCGTTATAGCGCTGAGTGAATCCGTACATAAAACGATATGTTGTTCACGTTCGATGACGTGTAAGCAACGTTGCAAAGCAGAATAAATGGCATACAACTCAGCACCATAAACAGAGGAAGAAGGCGATAAAGTGATAATATGTTCTTCATCTCGAAAAATGAAAGAACATCCGGTTCCGGTGCTGTTTTTAGACCCGTCTGTATAGATAAAAATGGAGTCTGTGTACCTTTCTTTAAGGAGACAGAATTCCTGGACATAAAGGGAAGGCGGAGTAATATCCTTTTTATACTTAGTAAGAACTAACTCAGTACTTATTTGAGGAAGACACCATGGTGGTGTATCCGAAATAAGCTGAGGTAAAATATCTTCCTTGCCTAGTGGAAGTTTATCAAACTTTTTGACCAGTTGAACAGCCAAAGGACAGAGAGAGGTGGAACTGCTAAGGAATAGATTATGAGCACGCTCGTCTTGGAAAAGAGAAGTAAACATGAAATGCCAAGGTTTGGACATAATTCGAGCAGTATATCTCATGCATTGTCGTGTTCTACGGATAGATAATGGAGGCAACCCTGACTCACAGTATAAACTGTGAACTGGAGAAGTACGAAAGGCACCAGTTGACAAACGGATACCCGTATTATGGACAGCATCTAAGCGGTTGAGATGGAGTTGTTTAGCGGAACTGAGTACAATTGCTCCAAAATCAAGTTTTGACGTTACAAGTGAATTGTAAAGTCGTAGCAAACAATCTCTATCAGCACCCCACTTAGTGCTTCCGAGGCATTTTAAAGCATTCAGAACACGACGGCAGTCTGCATCAAGGTCTGAAATATGCGGCTTCCAGGTCAGATACGGATCAAGAGATAAACCCAAAAATTTAACCCTATCGACGCACTGAATTGGAGAACCATACAAATAAAGTGAAGGATTGTTGTGAGGAGTACGTAAGCGACAGAAATCTATACACTTCGTTTTCTCAACAGAAAAACGAAAACCCCTAGCGGTAGCAGCATTGGTAATGGTGTTAATTGCATTCTGAAGTCGAGATTCGCACTCAGGAATGCTAGATGCTGAAGTGTAAATGACCAAGTCATCGACATAGAGACAATGGCGGACGGTCGGAGGAAGATTTAGTGCAATGCTATTGATAGCAATTAGAAAAAGGATTACACTAATGGTAGAACCTTGCGGAATACCATTTTCTAGGGGGTGGGAAGATGAATAGACATCACCTATACGTACTTTGAAAGTGCGATTTTCAAAAAAGGAAGATATAAAAAGTGGTAGATTGCCACGAAGTCCCCACTCATGTAGCTGCTTGAGAATGCCGTAACGCCAAGTCATATCAAATGCCTTCTCCAGGTCGAAGAAAACAGCAACTAAGTGTTTTCGTTCGAGGAAATTACAATGAATGTCATTCGTTAACTGAACATGGAGATCAGTGACAGAATGACATTTTCTAGAGCCACACTGATAAGGATCTAATAGGCGGTTGTGCTCTAAATACCAACAAAGCCTGTAGTTTACCATACGTTCGTAAATTTTACCCAGATGACATGTTAGTGATATGGGCCTGTAACTGGTAGAGTGTGTGGCATCCTTGCCCGGTTTCAAAATAGGAACGATGGTAGCTTCTCGCCAGGCATCCGGGTACGTACCGCTACGCCAGAGAAGGTTGAAAAAATTTAATATATGAGTTTTCATCTCAGAAGGCAGATGCTTTAACATGCAATATGAAATGTTGTCAGGACCGACAGATGTATTTTTTGTTTTGCTAAGTGCAAAATCAAATTCAAAAATTGAAAAAGGAAGGTTATACACTTCATCGCCATCAGAAGAGAAATCAAGAGGGGCTTCAATCGTTTCTTTAATATTAAGAAATCTTAATGAGTAGTTTTCGGTACTACTGACAGACTCGAAATGTGTAGCTAAACATTCAGAGATGTCATTAAGATTGGTGCTTAAAATGTTATGGATGTGAAGAAGGTTGACAGAGTGAGACTTTTGATAACCGTGCATGTATTTAATTTTATTCCACAGCTCACTCGACGGACGCTCAGGTGTGACAGAAGAGACATAATTCCGCCAGGAGGTAGACTTAGCTTGTAGAATAACACGTCGAGCATGAGCTCGGGCCTTCTTAAAAATGATTTGGTTATCAAGAGTTGGTGAACGTCGATAACATTTTAATGCACGTTTCTTTTCACGAATAGCACTAGCTTCATTTGTGTTCCACCACGGGACCTTTCTTTTAATGAAACAAGAAGATGTTAACGGGATATTATTGTTTGCAGATCGTAAGATACTGCAATTAATATCGCCAAGAGAAACATGAATATTTTCTGACATAACTGGTACGATTATTTCCGCGGAAAAACTGTCCCAATCAGCAGACTCAAATCGCCATCTTTGGAGAAAAGAAGGCTCTGAAGAAGGAAGAGAACAAGAGATCAAAATGGGTAAATGATCACTGAAATGTGCATCATCAAGCACTTTCCAGGAGAAGTGCGGAGCTAAAGAAGGAGAACAAATTGATAAATCAATGGCTGAAAAGGAATTTGAACGTAGATTCAAATAAGTGGCGTCCCCTGTATTCAGGAGCACTGCATCAATGTTATCAAGAAGGTTCTCAATAATACGTCCTCTACCGTCAGACTGATTGGATCCCCATAAAAAACTGTGCGCATTAAAGTCACCTACAAGAAGGAATGGTGGCTCAAGCTGGTTTATAATATTCTCAAGATCATTCATATTCCAATTAAAATTTGGCAAATAAATATTACAGACTGTAAACTTTCTAGGCGAATATAATTGAACTGCAACTGCTTGAAGTTGCGTTTGAAGGTTACATACTGTATATGGTGTAGGAGAAGACAAAAGAATCGCTACACCGCCATGTGCTCGTCCGTCCGGATTAACATCATGACGAATGATATTAAAGCCGCTTAGAGAAAATGAATCTTGAGGTTTAAAATGTGTTTCTTGAATGCAAACACAGCTGGGGCTCTGATCAGCTAATAGCAATTTAAGCTCTGGAAGATGAGTGACAATACCATTGCAGTTCCATTGAAGGAGTTTAAACATTAGAAGTGAGAAAAAAATGAAAGAAAAATGGTGCTATATAAATAGCTGAAGAGCTCAAAGATAGAATACACGCTCTAAGAACGAGGCTTGCCCATAGGCCAACCTCTTCTATCTATTTTCTTCTTATTCCGGGCAGAAGAATTCCCGTCGACAGTTGCAGTACTGTCATTCCCAGAATTGTCAGTATCTTCCGAACGAGGAACGATGGGATTGTTCGTCGTAGGAAGGCTGACTTGTGGAGTGTTACTAGTTGGTACACTTGGCAAATTAACAAATTTAACACCAGATGAACTGGGTGTAGAGGCAGGAGACGAGGCGGTTGGAGTTTTGAATTGACTTTGAGAAGCAAATAATTGAACAAATTCAGTAAAAACATTTTTTACGATTTTTGCGATCTCTGGCATGAGCAGAGACGCGATGTCGGCAACGTTTAACGGTGGAGGAGAAGCAGGTTTTGCTGCAACCTTAGCATAAGAAGTGGTGAAAGTCGTATTACGCTGTACATGCTGTCTTGCTTCCGGGAAGCTACATTTATGAGAAGTTTTGTACTCTAAAATAGCGTATTCCATTTTAAATTTCGGGCAGTTTCTGGAGCTAGCAGGATGGTTACCTTGGCAATTGATACAATTGACATCACCGCATTCGGTTCCGTCATGTGGGGGTTTTCCGCAGATGCAAATTTTTTGATTTTTACAATTGGACGAGGAGTGTCCAAATTGTTGGCAATTGAAGCAGCGAAGAGGGTTAGGGATATACGGACGAACAGGGAGGCGATACATGGCAGCATATATATATTTTGGGACATCACAACAATTAAAAGTTAGCACAAGGGATGGGGTATTTTCCTCACGACCGTTTTTCCTACTTATGATCCTTCGCACTTCAACCACACCTTCCTTTTTCAGTTCACTCAGAATTTCATCAGTTGTGCAGTTCAGCAGATCCCTACAGTAGATAACACCCTTAGAAAAATTAAGGGTGTTATGTGGCGTGATATTAACAACATAATCACCTAGGGTCTTGGCTGCAAGTAATTTTCGTGACTGATCAGCATTTTTTGCTTCAATAAGAAGACCGTCTTTAATTTTCCGGATGACTTTAACGTCTCCGGCAATAGTTTTCACTAATCGCGAAATAAGAAAGGGGCTTACTTTGCTAAAGTCTCCACTGGCTCTTTTTACCAACAGGAACATTGGTGCTGGGTCTTCATCGTCAGAATTGACGCGAGGTCGCTTCTCCCTAGGCCCCGGGACCGAGTCCGAAGCCATTTTTAATGTCTGGTGGGCCGAAGCCCCCAGACGAAACCAAAGATACGAAAAGTAAAAATATGTATTTTAATTTTATTTAAAAAAATTTAAATAAAATAAATTTTGGCACTAAATGCCAGAAAAGCAATGAAATATAGCACAGAAGCCTTTATTTAATTTATTAGAATAAATTAAAAAAATAAAAAAGTAAATGAAGACAAAAAAACGCACCACGGGTGGGCGTGGCCAGTCAGTGAAAAAATTTTTAAAGTTCAAAAATAAGGTAAATCAGAACTGACCTTAGAAAATTTTGCACTGCACTGGTTCACAACACTGCTATGATGCACCTCACACTAAATTCGTAAATTATTTAACGAAAAAAACCACTTTTTTAATATGATAACTGCGGACGGCTCGCTGACAGGTGTTACCGCTGACAGGTACGTTCGCTAACTGACCTAACTTTTGTGTTGTGATTTGTGACTTTAGTCTGAATTATTTAAAACTGGGCCCGCTTGTTTTTGTTTTGTTTTTGATCGGTGATTTGAGAGCGAAAAGATAGATCTTACTCTGAGCGCTCAAAATCGGAATAACCGATTGCGTTTCAGATCGCTCTATCTGCTTAGGAGAATAAAAGATCTTATAAACGAGCCCATCCAAAGAGTAGAAATAGAATTTAGTTTTTCTCAAAATTGGGAAGTAGGTACAGAAAATTGCAAATATTTTTTATTTAAAAAAAATTCTACAGCTGATATAAAATATGATATAACCAATTTCAACATAACTGTCACTCGTCACAGCTGCCCTTGTAGGTGCTGCCACCAGTGACCAGTGGTATATGAAGCAATTATGCGCCGTACAAATATATTTACATAATTGCACTCAGTAACATTACATTTTAATTGTACTGAGTAACGTTAGGATTAACTTCTATGCTGTATATGCAGTAGAAAAATATCAATATTATAATAAGCTTGAAGAAAAAATAAATAAGTTTATGTAACTAATTAATTTTTAAATTTCCCTGTTATTTTTTTCAAGTTCACCGAACCCGAATCACGAAGTAAAAGTTACAGCTAGCTTCATGTATTATTACACATGTAGGCAACAAGGACCAATGGCATAAAAATCTCATTGAAATGCACTCAAGATATACATTTCAAATGCAAATCTCGGATATGTTTATGTTTAATCGGCACATCACATAATATTATGCTTTTTATTACCTTCGTATACATTGTATACGAGATTATAAGAATTATAAAAAAAAGCATCCAAGGTTTCGTAATTTCTTGGAATACATGTTTTTCGAGAACGTCTGTGTGAATGAATGGATGGGTAAGTGTCCGTGTCCTCAACAACTTACGAACGAGGAAAGATAATGATTCTTCATAATCACAAGTCTCATAACAATCCGAAAAACTAAATTTATTTTGGTGATTATTGTAAAAACGAAAGTGAAAGGTTAGTGGCCACACAACAATTAGTGCAATTTATTTAAAAAGTGCAACCAGCTGCCAAAATATGTTTCAAAATAAAGATGTTAACAATAATATTCGGAATAATAGTTATTTGTATACCAAGGCCGCGAAATCATTCTTTAGCGTGCCGAAAGAAAAATTGCAGGCAGGACAATCTCGAGGGCGATAAAGGATTTCGCGGACAAGGTGTGTACACAATGTTTTGTGCAACCGTAAAAAAATATGTAATTTTCAAATTTTATCATTTTTATTGTAAATAGTAAAACAAAACAATTAGTTTTGAAAAAATAATGTCAATTCTCAAGTATCCAAATTATTGCTTTACAATTAATAACGGTAGCGAAATCTGGTAAAAAAAAAATTATTTTGGATTTCGCGGCCGTTACCATAAGAACAGGTGCAAAATTAAATTTCAATTTTTTCTTTGATAACATACAAATACAGTAAGTGAAACATCGATTCTTCATATATTCCGAACCTGTGCCATGTGTACCTGCACCAACTATATTAACAAGAATAATGTAAACAGCCTGTGTACTCCCAAGTCCCACATCCGAAGGAGACATACCTCATCCTTGGGTCGCCACGTGACAGGCCGGGAGCCGGAGCAGCGCAGTGTAGTAGTTTCTCCAACGTTCACTTGAACTTCGCCGCCATTTGAAGGGTCGTGTATCCAAGGAGAACAATAGTTTTTTGTTTTCTTGTCTGCGGAAAAATATCACAAGTAACAAACATTTCAAGGCTCTTGCACTAATATATTTAAATTTCAATAATAATCAGTAACATAAACCAAGCTAGAGTAACAATAGTATATTAATTATGCTTATGTTTGATGTTTTTGCTAAAAGTTATGTACGTTATATTAGAATTTACAACTTATGATATGAAATAATTAGAATAAGTATTTTAATGAAATGTCAAAATTAATTAAAAATTGACAAATAACATAAATAATCATTTTTGGAAAACTTGATTTAAATATCTAGAATATAAATGCTAGAGCAACTAGAAAAATTATTAGTAATTTTTTATAACAAAAATAAGAAAACAGTAAAAAAAGAGAACAGATTAAAATAATTATGGATTATTTTGAGCATTACAGACCATCTAAATCAGTCCTTTTATTCATCGTATTACTAATATTGTAAATATGAACCATCTCAAGAAATTACCTTTTGGACAAGTTCAAGGGCGTAGAAAACGGGGGCACAGAGGGGGCAATTGCACCCCCTTTAATTTTACTGAAGGGGCAAAGACTGTATTTTGAAACAGATCATGATTTAAAACAAGTTTATTAATGGCAAAATATGGTACGACAATATCTATACAATTAATTCTTTTTTTAAATAATTGTCTATATTAGAATTTGGTAAGCAAATGCAAAACTTCGAACAGTTCATGAAATCATTGAACTGTTCAAGATCACAAGAGTTTTAATATGTTCCGTTCAATACTGGTTTATGAGCATAAAATAAAATACATCTAAACTTTAAACTTTGAATTTCTTCCTCTTCAATTTAGTACCAACCTATATTTCTTCCTTAACAAAATTCTTAATGTCTGAAGTCATTTGCATAATTGATCATAATTTTTACTTTCTATTTGTGACATTCATAATTCATTGAAAATATTGGAACCATGAATTTAAAAATGTTTTGATAATAAAAAAGTACTCTTCAGATATTTATTTGCTAACCAGTAGAGAAAATCTTCTCTAAAATACGATAGTATTGAAATAAATGTCGTCCTTTTTCGATATCGTAGCTTGTAAAATAGTGATTAGGCGTTTTTGACCTCGAAACCGGAAAATCACTATTTTTAAAGCTGCACTACCGCAAAAAAAAAATGGTTTAAATAAGGTAGTTCTTTAAATTTTTAAATTGCTGTCGAAGTGACAGGTAGAAGGCCACGCCTTTGAAGAGACGATCTGGGCAAGGTCATTGTGGCGCCATTTTTCTGCAACCAGCAATACATAGCTGTAATGTGGGACAATATAATTTACTGAATTTTTTTTTAGAGACGTCTTTGTATAATATTACATGTCCCAAAAGTGTATCAGTGGGCGCGTTCAGCCGAACCTAGCGGCTAGCATTTGCTAGTCCTAGATTCTAGCAGATGAAAAGTAGTATGAACATGAACGGAATTTTGCTGATGCTGTCATCTTATGTCAGTTAAGTTTGGTGGAATTAACCTCAAATTCTGATCGAAGACAAATATAAAACAGTCTTAAAATTGGTAATTAATAAATATCAAATACTTCATGATACTTAAGTTATTTTTATAGATTTTTTGCAGACATGATTAATGTTGATGATATTATAAATGATTTTTTGACAGTTGACAGTTCTAGAAGATTCGCTAGCTCATCTAGCAGAAATTTATTTCGCTAGGTCGCTAGTCTAGGTTAGCGATCTAGCTACTAGGTTCGGCTGAACGCGCCCAGGACAATAGGTAGTGACAGCAGCGAAGAAAACCCGGTGAAAATATTCGCAAAGAGCCAAAAAGTAGTAAGATCTAAAGTACAGAATAATACAAGCAACGATAATATGGAAGAAATAAACGAAATTATGAAAGAGATGATGCTAGAATTAATGAAAAATACATCTGAGATAAAAGGACTCAAAGATGAAATTAGAAAGAAGAAAGAATAATGGGAAATAAGAAAGATAAATCTTACTGAAAAAATACAAGTTCTAGAAGAATGATTCGAAAAAGCAGAAAAGGAAAAGATAAGAAACAATATAATAATAACAAGCATTAAATAAGTGGTAATAACGGAGAATACTGTTAAAACTTTCCTTTCAGAACAAGTAGGAATAAGTAGCGAAGTTAAAAAAATAAAGAAAATTGCTAAAGATAAAAATATAATTGTAGCAGAGATAGAGTCCTTCGAAAAGAAACTGGAAATATTAAGAAATAAATACAAACTTCAAGGTAAAGGATACTATATCGAAAGCGACCTGACTATGGAAGAAAGACGTATCCAAGTAGAAATCAGAAAATTGGCGAGGAAAGAAAAGGAACAGGGCAAAAATGTTAAAGTAAGTTATCAAAAAGTAATAGCAAATAACATGGTATACAAATGGAGCAAAAATTATGGTATACTTGATTTAATTTTTAATTCAATAAATTAATTTAGTGAAAAATGGCAAAAACTCCGAAATTATTGATTTTAGACATAGGATACCCTTTAAAAAATGAAGGTAATACAAAATGGCTTACATCAGCATAATAAAATATGGGGTATTCCATTTGGAAATGACGAGTTATAGTCATTTGAAGTGGAGTAAATTTGATCCGCTTTATTGAACACCTTGTAAAATTACAATTAAAACAAAATATGTCAAAACATAGAGTATAGTTACAGTTGTGCAGAAAAATAAATTCTTAAATTTTACTATCAAAATAACTTCAGTACGCCTTCGCAAAGCAATGCGTGTATTCGGCCTTTTTTAGAGAAAAAACGGAAAAACTTGACAACGCCGCGGAAAACTAAAACAAAATACATATGTCTGTATAGGTGAATGAAATACAATTCAACATATATAAAAATATATAGGATGTTCCATTTAAAAAAAGACAAACAATTCTCGCCAAGCCGTTACGTAACAACCTGTATATGTGAAAATAATTTTACGTTATGCTCCTTTAGTAGTCAAATAAATTTTGTTAATAAATTTATGCCGTATTTGATTCGACAAGGGAGATATCGAAGACGGGCATTTCGATGACTCACCCTGTATAAGAATAATTCCTATGTCGTGTCTGTAGCCTGGTACGTTGTCACGAATAGTGTTATGCAATGAAAATGAAATTTAAGTTGGCAGCACTGATTGTCACACTACCAAATTGATTAAAATTCTTACATCAAATTTTGGATTTTAATGTTATAGATTCAAATTTTGCTAACTGATAAAATTCTATAACTGAATTCATATTTGCTAGGTTATTATAAGTTTTGATTTTTTTATTTGAGCCAATTGTATTGGTGAAGAAGAAAATGTTTTGTTAAACAATTAGTTATTAAGTCTGTCCACTTGGTCCCTTCTTGTAACACTGCTAAGCCAGGTCCTTAGTTGTCGAATGGTATTGTTCCCTGTCACAATCTTTAGTCGGTTTTTTACAGTTTCTTCGTAGAATGTTCATTCCCGGTCACTCAACTGAGACACTGGTAATCGCATTTTTTTCAAAAACCTACAAGGGTTTAAATTATTAATAATGTTTATATTAAAGAAACCTTTATTACTACACCATGTTCGGATGTCTCACATTTTCTCTGAAAAGTTCTTTCACTGTTAGTTTGTAGATGGTCATGTCCGTTTGTTGATCGCTAGGAATTTATCTGACGTTACCTACGTCTAACCCAAGTATATCCATCCGAAATTGTTGCATTTCCTTACATTTAGGGAAACGAAATAGCCTTTTGTCTTTAATTAAGCATCCCTTTATTCAACATAAATTAAGCATTGTTCTAAAATAGAAAGGAGAGGAAACGGATAAAAAAAGGAATTGGAAGAAATATACATAGTGGATATTTGTTATATGGAAAATGCATGAGTGCAATACAACTTTTAACATTGCTTTATAATATATTTGTATATTTATAATAATTAATGAAAAAATATACAGTGATTTATTTTTAATGTATTGAAATTATATTTTAAGTGTGTATGTGATGTATAAAACAGAATATTAAATTTAACACTTACCTGTTGCAATATTTATACACAATAATAAACGACAATAACGAGAACGAATTATCAACATCAATTTTGACACTAAAATTGACAGTGATTTCTTCTTCTTTTTCCAAAGTAACTCGATTCCAATAGCTTATTTTATTATAAAGTGGCGCCTCCACATTTTAAGGAGTGGAGTGACACAAATCATATCATTGTACTGACATTTGTCATCTAAGTTGCCTCCCCCTGTGTTATGCAATGAAGATGAAATTTAAGTTGGCACCACTGATTGTCACACTACCAAATTGATTAAAATTCCTTACATCAAATTTTGGATTTTAATGTTATAGATTCAAATTTTGCAGATAAACTGATAAAATTCTATAACTGAATTCATATTTGCTAGGTTATTATAAGTTTTAATAGTAATAAATTTTTCAATAAAATATGTAGAGGAGATTATGGTTCATCATGAATCCCAAAAACAACGCTTGTTTAGTTTGTCATTTAAGTAATATATAATTATTTCATGTAATAATAATAATAATTGGCAAATACATATACAAAGTTGGTCAGCAAACCAAAATATAATTCGAGTCTACTTTTTACAGAAAAAATAAATATAATGGTTTCGTTTTGCGACTACAATTAATTATAATTTAGTGTCGTGGGATGGCAGTCAATTATGTGCTAAATTAAAACTTCTTAAAATTAGTCAAGCTTCCAGATATGTATATATATATATATATATATATATATATATATATATATATATATATATATATATATATATATCCCCATTTACCAATTAGTGAAGGGAGGGGGATCTTGTCCTTAGTTGTGCACGAATTTGGCCCATTCTTCATTATCTCTTGCCATCTCTTGCGTTTATTAAGGTTGTTATTTTTTTTTTTGAAATTTTACTAATGATGGAGTCCCAGATATTCCTACGTCATCGTAATTAGTTGTTTCTGCATCATTTGTTCTTAGTAGATCCTGAAAATACTCTTTCCATTTTTGCATTATTAGCCTTTCGTCTGTTATTATAACCCCTTCCTTACTTTTAACTTTTTAGTGCCTT
The DNA here is from genome assembly GCA_963942605.1 of Poecilus cupreus. Taxonomy (NCBI): domain Eukaryota; kingdom Metazoa; phylum Arthropoda; class Insecta; order Coleoptera; family Carabidae; genus Poecilus; species Poecilus cupreus. The sequence goes on from OZ012713.1 coordinate 34,384,671, forward strand.
AAAAAATTACTTGTGATTTTCTCTGCTATGATTATCCATTTGTTCCCCAAACTGTTTCCAATTTTCTTTTTTGGCTTCTATTAGCATGTTTTAATCTATTTGTCGCTGTTTTTTATACTCATTATCATTTTTTTCATTTTTACAAGTTAGGTATTTCGTCCACGTTAATTAATTTCTCTTTTTCTCTTTTCTTATGTCCTCATTCCACCAAGAAGTTTGTTTTTTGTTACACCGAGTTCTGTTTGACCTGCATATGTTTTCTGCCGCTTTCATTAGAATGTGTTTAAAGCTGTTCCATAGTTCTTCGATACTTCTTCTTTTCGTATCTATACTTTCATTTTCCATTATGTTTGTAACTTCTTGCTCAAATTTTATAGCTACTTCAATATTTCGTAATTTATATGTTTTTATTGATACATGCTCTGGTTTTTTTAGTTTCATTAGTATACTCTTTCTTAGTCTCTATTTTCTTTTTTATTTTTGCTTCTACAAGGAAATGATGTGTAGAAATTTTTGGTCCTCCTCTTGTTCTATAAGCTGTTACAATTGCTCTATTTGATCTCTCTACAATAATGTAGTCTATCATTGACCAATCTTCTTCTTTGTAACCGTGCCTTGTTAATTTATGAATGTTTTTGTGTTTATAAAATGTGTTAGTAATTATGAAATCATTTAGCATGCAGTATTCAATTAATCTTCTTCCATTGTTGTTACGCCTACTTTCCCCATATATTCCTATTGTTTTACCTGTTGTATTGTCCTTTATTCCTACTCTTCTATTAATATCACCAGCTACGTAGATATCTCCTATACTGTTTTCTGTAGTTATGTTTAACTCTTCCCAAAATTTGTTTTTTATTTCTGCTAACCCATCTTCATCTGGTTTATAAGCTATAATAATTGTTTTAATTTGTGAATTCTGTTCTCCGATAACTAATTTCATTATTCTTTCAGAGCATCCTTCCTAGGAATGTGTATAGTTTACTAGTTCCTTATGAATTAGACAAGCAGCTCCTGCTGCTGTTCTTTTGTTTTTAGCTACTCCGTTGTATATCAGCTGGTGTCCTGTGTCCAATATACTTTCTCCTTTTCCTTTTTTCTTTGTTTCCGTTTAGCACAGTATATCCATATTGTTTGTTGAATTTTTCTAACAATTCATATACTTTTCCGTTCATGCTTCTAACATTCCAAGTAGCTAGTTTCCATTTTACTTAATTTTTTGTATTTCGAGTAATTGTTTCAGGCCATGTTGTTTCCTTTGGATCCATCCGGGAATTTTGTTTTAGTGTTCTTCGTTTTTCGGATCATTTTTAATTAATTTCTGATAATTTTTGCTCCATTTGTATACTATGTTATTTGCTATTACTTTTTGATAACTTACTTTAACATTTTTGCCCTGTTCCTTTTCTTTCCTCGCCAATTTTCTGATTTCTACTTGGATACGTCTTTCTTCCATAGTCAGGTCGCTTTCGATATAGTATCCTTTACCTTGAAGTTTGTATTTATTTCTTAATATTTCCAGTTTCTTTTCGAAGGACTCTATCTCTGCTACAATTATATTTTTATCTTTAGCAATTTTCTTTATTTTTTTAACTTCGCTACTTATTCCTACTTGTTCTGAAAGGAAAGTTTTAACAGTATTCTCCGTTATTACCACTTATTTAATGCTTGTTATTATTATATTGTTTCTTATCTTTTCCTTTTCTGCTTTTTCGAATCATTCTTCTAGAACTTGTATTTTTTCAGTAAGATTTATCTTTCTTATTTCCCATTATTCTTTCTTCTTTCTAATTTCATCTTTGAGTCCTTTTATCTCAGATGTATTTTTCATTAATTCTAGCATCATCTCTTTCATAATTTCGTTTATTTCTTCCATATTATCGTTGCTTGTATTATTCTGTACTTTAGATCTTACTACTTTTTGGCTCTTTGCGAATATTTTCACCGGGTTTTCTTCGCTGCTGTCACTACCTATTGTCCTGGGCGCGTTCAGCCGAACCTAGTAGCTAGATCGCTAACCTAGCGGTCACAGCTGAACGTGTCGCTAGATAACCGCTAGATTTCAGCAGCTAGACTAGCGACCTAGCGAAATAAATTTCTGCTAGATGAGCTAGCGAATCTTCTAGAACTGTCAACTGTAAAAAAATCATTTATAATATCATCAACATTAATCATGTCTGCAAAAAATCTATAAAAATAACTTAAGTATCATGAAGTATTTGATATTTATTAATTACCAATTTTAAGACTGTTTTATATTTGTCTTCGATCAGAATTTGAGGTTAATTCCACCAAACTTAACTGACATAAGATGACAGCATCAGCAAAATTCCGTTCATGAACCATAATCAACTCTACATATTTTATTGAAAAATTTATTACTATTAAAACTTATAATAACCTAGCAAATATGAATTTAGTTATAGAATTTTATCAGTTTATCTGCAAAATTTGAATCTATAACATTAAAATCCAAAATTTGATGTAAGGAATTTTAATCAATTTGGTAGTGTGACAATCAGTGGTGCCAACTTAAATTTCATCTTCATTGCATAACACAGGGGGAGGCAACTTAGATGACAAATGTCAGTACAATGATATGATTAGTGTCACTCCACTCCTTAAAATGTGGAGGCGCCACTTTATAATAAAATAAGCTATTGGAATCGAGTTACTTTGGAAAAAGAAGAAGAAATCACTGTCAATTTTAGTGTCAAAATTGATGTTGATAATTCGTTCTCGTTATTGTCGTTTATTATTGTGTATAAATATTGCAACAGGTAAGTGTTAAATTTAATATTCTGTTTTATACATCACATACACACTTAAAATATAATTTCAATACATTAAAAATAAATCACTGTATATTTTTTCATTAATTATTATAAATATACAAATATATTATAAAGCAATGTTAAAAGTTGTATTGCACTCATGCATTTTCCATATAACAAATATCCACTATGTATATTTCTTCCAATTCCTTTTTTTATCCGTTTCCTCTCCTTTCTATTTTAGAACAATGCTTAATTTATGTTGAATAAAGGGATGCTTAATTAAAGACAAAAGGCTATTTCGTTTCCCTAAATGTAAGGAAATGCAACAATTTCGGATGGATATACTTGGGTTAGACGTAGGTAACGTCAGATAAATTCCTAGCGATCAACAAACGGACATGACCATCTACAAACTAACAGTGAAAGAACTTTTCAGAGAAAATGTGAGACATCCGAACATGGTGTAGTAATAAAGGTTTCTTTAATATAAACATTATTAATAATTTAAACCCTTGTAGGTTTTTGAAAAAAATGCGATTACCAGTGTCTCAGTTGAGTGACCGGGAATGAACATTCTACGAAGAAACTGTAAAAAACCGACTAAAGATTGTGACAGGGAACAATACCATTCGACAACTAAGGACCTGGCTTAGCAGTGTTACAAGAAGGGACCAAGTGGACAGACTTAATAACTAATTGTTTAACAAAACATTTTCTTCTTCACCAATACAATTGGCTCAAATAAAAAAATCAAAAGTTAGACGTTTTACGGCACAAGACAACACATATAACTGTAATTGAAGGAAAGGGATTACGAAGAACGAAAAATAAAGAAAATTTTATAATGAATTCATAGATTAATAGACTTCGAAGTGAATCGATTTGTGAAGACGAATATCGATGATGCGAATCTACGGTATGCTAATTCTAGAAGTAATAAATTTCATTTTTACTAAATATATTTGTTTTAGGCTGTACAACAGTATTTGGATATCTCCACCTCGTTGAGAAGTATTCATATAACACAACAAGCATTTGGATGTCACACCCACACGGCGTCGGTTAATCATGAAAGAATAGTAATTCGTGCTGGTTATTAAATGGAATTTTTAATTTAACTTATTCACAGGAGGATTTTTTTGCGAGTATGAGCATTGTTTTAATTACAGTTTGATTATTCTTGAGCACAATTCCTCGTTTCTCTTATAAATTTACTTTTACAATTAAATATGTTAATAGTGGCAATTTAGATAATAACTAACTTAATCAAATAATCACAGATAATAATAATAATCATCATCACTAATCAGTCGTTCGGCTTTTAATAAACTGACGTGGATTTTATATTACCACTTTTACAAATCCCACACCCGCATCCAAATTCATTACAGTTTGCAGCAGTAAAATTTACATGTTTTAAGAGTTTTTGGAACTCAAAAATAACATGTTGTATTTAAAGAAACAAAATTTAAAATTCAATGTAATATATTTTTTAAATACAAGAATTTTTGTGTTTAAACTAACTTATAAATGATTGTAATATCTTTAACTACAAATATTTAGAAATTTGACGCTAAAAGCTACAGATTTTATTTGAATGTAAAAGATTGTGTAAGACTAAAAATATTTTTATAAGAACAAATTTACAATTTGTCAAAATTTGCACTTAACGAGGAAAATCATATTGAAAGTGTTAATATGTATTCTTAATCCTTATTTTGTAGTAAAGTTATAAGGTTTCTAATAATTATATTAAATTCTCATTTTCAATATTTTAAATAGAGCTTTTTATAATAAATATTAATATTAAAAATTAATAAATTAAATATTATTAGAAATCTATAACATTTTTGTCTAAATAATTAAATATGTGTAAACATAATTTAATTGAATAAATATATTCCTAATATTTACTCTTATAATTTTGTACAAGTACAACAAATATAAAATAAAAAGTATCAAGGAGGCTAAAAAAAAAACAATCTTCTATCCTTCTATTGTCATCCTTGTCTAATTTTAGTGTCACTACACCCCCCTGCGGGTGCAGCACTTATGCTCAAGACTCGTAACCATAGAGAGGGCGATCTGATTATGTTTCTAATTTGTGGCATAACACTATTCGTGACAACGTACTAGGCTACAGACACGACATGGGAATTAATCTTTATTATTAAGGCACTAGAATATATGAGTATTCTCATCCGCCATTTTGGGTCCAAGTGTCATAAATAAAACAAAGTATTGGAATCCAGTTACTTTAATTCTTTTCTGTCAAATTTCAAGTTGATATTGATTAATAATTGTGATATATCATACCTTTAATTAATATATTCCATATCTAACAGGTAAGTGTACAGAATACTTTCTAATATATTACCGTATGAGCTGTGTAGTTGGACTTTACAGAATTTCAAGAAATATGTTTTCAAATTTGACAGATACAAATTTTAAATGTTTTTTTTAAGTAACTGGATTCCAATAACTTGTTTTATTTATGACATCTGGACCCAAAATGGCGGACGAGAATACCTACATTCTTCTAGAGCTCTATTTATTATATAATACCCCTGCCATCTATACGCGCCCCCTTAACACTATTAGCAACATATATATATATATATATATATATATTCAAGACTTTTCGATTGGGATTTTAAAAAATTATTTATTGTACATAGAAGAGTACGTGTGAATACAACAAGTTCTGAATCTAAACTAAACTAACTTACAATACATTTATCATACTTCATCTACAAACTAGGTATACTATTACAGTTTACTATATCATGGAAAAGTACTACTACATGTGGTTTCATTTATTGGAGTTTGAGCCATTGGCTCCCTTGTTCCGAATTCGTTGTTTAAGTGTTTATGATACGGGCTGCTATAGCCCTTCCGGTTTAATCCGGATGGCAGTCAGTGGTGATAATTTCTCTATGTATCACTGAGAAAATGTTTCGGGCGCCGAACCCTGTACGGTGCCATCTCGTCGTAGTCGACTGACTGTCGTACGAGAATGTTTTCATGCACACTCATACCACCAAAAACTTTGGTGGCTTGTGTGAGCATGAATTCACGGACTGTTGTGACCTTTAGGTCGCGGTGAATCGTGGCGTTTCGGACGTACCAAGGAGCGTTAGTGATTAACCTCAGGGCCCGGTTTTCAAAAAACCTGAAGCTTTTTCACCTGCCGTGGAGTAGCGCAGCCCCATGCTGGTGCCGCGTACAGCAGTTGAGGTCTGATGATGGTCTTGTAGACCCTCAACTTATTAGCGAGCGATAGTTCGCTCTTTCGTCCGATCAGCGGCAACAGCTGCATCATGGTACGCTTCGCTTTCTGCACGGCAGATTGAATGTGGCTATGGAAATTAGCCCGTTTGTCTATGATTGCTCCAAGGTACGTCACCTTGTCGCGCCAGGGTATCGGACGCCCAAACCTGGTGATGAGGATGGCAGTGCTCTTGTCCGGATTCACAGCTACCCTCCACTTGATGCACCAGCGCTCCACAGCATTGACTGCTTGTTGGAGTCGCTTTGTCACAAGTTTCGGGCTGTGGCTCTGGCTAAGCAAGGCCGTATCATCTGCGTATTGCGCAAGGCTAGTGTTGTCCTCCATCTTCGGCATGTCACTGACGAAGATGTTGAAGAGGAGTGGTGAGATCACCGAACCTTGCGCTACGCCCGCTGTCGCTGTTTTTTTCGTTGGAGAGCGCTCCGTCGAACCTAACCCGAAACTTCCTCCGACTGAGGTATGATTCGATAAGTTGCACCAAGTACAGAGGGTACTTGTGCTGCAGCAGCTTCGCTAGAAGCCCTCTGTGCCACACTTTATCAAACGCTTTGGCTACGTCCAAGAACACGCCACCGGTGGCCATCTTCTTGTTGAGCCCACTCGTAGCATATTCCACGACTCGCACTAGTTGGTGCGTGGTGGAATGCTTATCCCTAAAGCCGAACTGTTCCGGAGGAATTATATTGTTGTCGACCGTGTGCTGCAGAAGCAGCTCATGAAGAACCTTCTCGGCCACTTTGGCCAGCAGGTTCAACAGGCTGATTGGTCTGTGATTCTCCGGAAACTTGGCATCTTTGCCTGGCTTCGGGATGGTGATAACTGTGGCTTGTTTCCAAGAAGATGGAAAGTGTCTCAGACGTAGTGTAGCATTGATTATGTTTGTCAGTGCGACAACAGCTCTGGGTGGCAGAGCTCTAAGCGCAGCGCCTGGAATCCCGTCAGGGCCAGGCGCTTTGCGGATTTTAGTCTGCTGCAGCAAGTGTGCAACTTTCTTGGGCGTGGTAAATTTTATCGGCGAGTGCTGGGTTTCTCGCATTTTCCTGGCAACTTTACGATTTGTGCTGATGATGAAGTCAAGATCAGCGTGTTCGTAGTTGGGCGAACATTGGCGCTCGAGGCTCTCTGCAATAGCTTCGGCTTTGTCTGAAGCCGTATATTGCAGACCTCCAGTGCTGTGAATCACTCGGGCTGGTGCCTTTTTGTGACGCAGCGCTTTGCTGAGACGCCAGAACTTGGTGTCTTCATCATCAGCTGATGCCAGGCATTTTTTCCAACACTCGTTACGATGTTGACGGATCGCGTCTCGCAACTCAGTGGTAGCTCGGTTGTAAATCCTCTTATCTTGAGGATCCCAACTCCGCTGCCAGTTGCGCCGAGCTAGCCTACGTTCCACGATGAGACGTAGAATTTCAGGGGGTAGTTTTGGACCTGGAGCCGTCCTGGTAGGGATGGTCTGGCTACAGGTGGTGATGGCTTGTTGAATCTTTTTTGTAAGATCATCAACTGCAGCTTCAAGCTGTTGCACCGTAATGATGGCTGGTATTGGACCTAGGTCTCTTGCCAGCACATCGGTGAACAGCTGCCAGTCAACCTTGCGGCTTGTATTTGGCCGGTTGATGCTGCACGCACCAAGCTCCAGGTCAAGCACTATGGGGTTGTGGTCCGATGATAGGTCGTTAACTGTCTCTAACGTATAGTTACAGTTAACGTTCCGGAACACGGCGATGTCTAGAACATCAGGGGCGTAACCCCTAGCGTCATGATACGTTGGCTCGTCCGGACCGACAACTTCGAGCTGCTGCTGAGTAGCTACTCTGAGCAGAGATCTACCCCGCCCGTTTGACACTCTGCTTTGCCATGCCGGATGTTTGGCATTGAAATCACCAGCCAAGATGACCGGCAGGTTGTCCTCGTTGAGGATGGCCCGAATGTCATCTGGCTCTAGTGGTTTCGATGGCGAGTTGTAGCAGCTGACCACGCGAACGGGGCCCAGCCTTTCGGTGTTCACGACCACACCGCAAGTTTCCAAGTTAATAAGTCCTGGAGAATCAACGCCCGAGTGTTCGAGCGTCCTCCGGACAAAAACAGCGGTGCCGCCACCGTTTCCATCACGGTCTTGGCGGTGCGTCGTGTAGTTCCGAAGACTGCGCGTGTTGTGATGTGGCTTTAGGAACGTTTCCTGCACCAACACTATGTCGGCCCGGAGCCTATGACACAGCTCTTCGAGTTCGTTTAATTTCTCGTGAATGGAATTTGCATTCCACGAGACGATCCTCAGCTTGCTGGCGGGGTTTGTTCTAATTGCTGCCATTTGTAAAGGTAGCAAGTAGAGTAGGTAGCGTATTTAGCGCTAATTTCAGGAGGTCGCCAGTGTTTTTGACGCTGGACAGTTGCTGCACGAAGTCGAGCAAGCTGTTGCAGACAGCTTCCAGGTTAATGCCGGACAGCAAGTCGATCAGCCTGTTGAGGCTGCTGCTGTCGTTGATGCTGCTGGATTTGCTGCTGCTGATGGTTTTACTGCCGTTTTTGCGGCCGCTTTTACCTTTAGCAGCAGCTGGCTTCTGCTTAGGCTTTTTGGCCTTGAGTTTAGCCGCTGATTTGCTAACAGTTGCAGTAGCTGTGGATGCAGCTTGTGCAGCGACTGGAATAGCAGTCAAAGTGATCGCTGGTGCAGCAGCTGGAGCTGCTGCATTTGGTGCGGTGGCGGGAGTAGTTGCTTGACCAACTGTGGCGGGTACCGTGTTGGCAACAACTTTAGCGTAGGAGCGCTTGCTGTTGGCCTTTTTTAGGTCAACAGCTTGCTGATACACTCTGCAGCCACGGTAATTGGCAGTGTGCTGCTCATGACAATTAGCACATTTAGCGGTGTGCTGTTCGCGGTCTGTCTTTAGACACTCCTGGGTGGAGTGCATTTCACCACAACGAACGCATTTCCACGCCTTGTTGCAGCAGCTAGATGCATGTCCGAAGGACTGGCACCTATGACACTGCCCGGGAGCAGTAGATTTCCTCTTGGCTTCTACTGAAACCTTCAGAAAGAACAGATCAGTTAAATTAAAAATTGATCTGTTCGTCTCATTTTTTTCAAGTAGGACTGCTACTAAGTTCTGGGTTTTTCCCAGCCGGTACGCGTTTAAGGGTGAGAACCCTTTATCGCGCAATTCATTTATTATGTCTTCGATAGTCAAAGACTTTTCAATTCCGTGGATAACCACGTGCAGCGGTTTCTCCGACGGAAGTCTAAATGTAAAAAATTCAGCCTGAGCTGCCGATAACAGCGACTGCAACTTTCTGTAGTCGCTCACTGTTTCAGGTTGGATTTTAATTCCGTCTTTAGTCGTTTTTGACGACTTTACACGGATGTTTGCCTGGCGAATTGCATGAGCAGTCGCTTTCCACGAGCCCACATTCGTGACGAAGATGGGCGGTGGAGTGCGCTGCTTGTTAGTTCCAGCTGGTGCTGGGGAGGAATCAGGGTTAGAGGGCTCGCCCGAGGCCAACGTTTCGTTGTCTGTCAAGACTTCGAAACGGTTGCCTGTTGGCACTATCTGCGATTCAATTTTTTGTTTTTTAGCGTTATTAACTACTACTAATTTAAAGTCATCCGCATTTTCCTTGTCAGGATTTATCGCGGCGGTTATTGGAGTATGCGAAGCGCATATTTCCATAGGGGCTGATAATGGCGTTTCTCCTACCTTAGAGTTTGATGTCGACGCCGTTGGTTGGCTGGTGCCAGGTTGGTTCGCTGGTGCATCAGTGAAGGTCACGACGGCACGTGGTCGGCCCCTCAGTTTAGCTTCTAAAAGCCTGATTTTTTTGGATTTCAGATTCAGCAGTTTTTTTGTAGTTTTGGTAGTCAAACTACTCTTCTCATAAGCGCTGATAAGCGCCGTGACGCGTTCCAGTTCACTGATGGATTGCGCCATCATAACTCACTGCACAAAACACTAGAATTTAATTGTCTTTGTCGTTTTCACTAACACTAGTTATAATCGCGATAGCGAAACTAACTAACTACCTGACGGATGCCATACACGTATAAACGCAGGTCAATCTACACCAGGTACACAAAAACACGTTGCACTAACACGTGCGTTGAGAAACTACTACCTGGGAACAGGTAACGGTGCTCAGGTAGCCGTACGGCTTACTGGGTTACTCAGACTGTCAACCAGTCCAGAGGCCCAAGTAAGACAGATAGCGGGTACTCAGCGGGATGTTACTCGTCTGACGATCAGAGAGCAACTGTGTGGAAAAGTACTAAGAAGTGTCCGACTTAGCACTTTATGGTGGTTGAGTGTTCTGTAACTCCTCCCCTATCAGAACGGCGCTCCTCCTGGAAGCTCGATTGGGGTAGTCCGAGGGGTAGTTCGGGTAATCGATGTATCTTCGTTCGATTGTCCTCTTGATCTCTGCATGTATCTTCTTATTACGAAGTATCCCATGGTTAGGACGATGAGGGAATCAGTATTGTCCAAAGGCTTGGGATATGCATTTGGGTATAATCTTCATTTATTGGTACGATTGGATTGAAGGATATATCATTAAGTTTTACAGGATTTAAATTTATGGAATAATTAGAGATCTTATGTGATGGGATATTATAGTTTAATTTGGGTAGGAGTAATGGTTTTCCTTGTTCAGTGTCTAGGAATATTAATTTTTGTTCCTTGAATCTGATTTCGCAATCTTCTTCGTTCTTTATTTAGTGGATTCCAACTAATGGCTTAATGTTGGTTTCCTTTAAACATTTAATTATAATTTTTTCTTCTATCGGAAAGATTGCTAGGTACTTGTTGATTTCCGGGACTTCTACATGATTTTCTTTCATGTTTATTTTCGTGTAATGACATTGTTTTGAAGTATGTTCTTGAAGAATTTCTTTCTCACAAGTTGAATGGAAGTGACCGTAGTATCTGGTTGAACACTGGTATACTTTTGTTTGAACGCACATGTCACTGATGGGAATTATTTCGTTATCGGATTTTAAATAATATTTTGAATTTGGAATAATTGTCACAAATTCTGAATCATACTTTGTTGGGATTGGATATAGATAATAAAGCTCAAAATTCTTTTCAAAGTTAATGGGTGTAGAAATAAAATATGATATTTGAGTAGGCTCAATTTTACAGCTGACCTTTAATAACGATTCAAATTCAAGTAAATTTTCCAATTTAGGTGTGAATGGCAGTTGTAAATAGTAATGGTCTGAGACTTTTAATAATTCGTTCAATAATTCTATTGGCTGTATTATACTTGGATGTAAAGTTTTTAATTTACAAAATGTGATTGAGTTTTCTACATCTTGTAATGTGCTAAAAATTGAATTATATAGTGTAGATAGTTGGTCGTAAATATTTTTTGCAAAGAGGATATCTTCAATATGTGAATTATTTATGCGGTTGGCAAGTTGTATTATGTGTGATTTTAAAATTTCTTGATTTTTATTAATTTCTGAAATAGTGTTATTAAAATTTTTTATTATTTGATGGTTTACGGAATATGATAGTTTTAATTGCTTTTCTAAATTATGCTCATTTCCTTGCAAATGCGTCAGAATTTTGTCATACTTTTTGCCATCTTGGGCATCTAAATTACCAGTAATAGCTTTGAATACTGTTCCTAGTCCATCTATCAACCCTCTTTTGTTTCGGCGTTTAGTAGTGTAAAGTCCCATGTGATTGAGCTTTGTGTTTATATTAGTTTGAAGAAATTCTAATACTTTATTGTAATTATGAAGTTCATATGTGAAATGTGTATTATTAGAAATAAATGTTTTAAGATTTGTATGTTGGATATTCAAATTATCATATTGTTCGATGAGTGTACTGAGATTGTGATAGTGAACAAAAGTGTATGTTGTCTTCTCGAGTTTTGCAGGACCTAAGTTGATGGGAAGGATTCCAAGGTTTTCTGTTATGTTCTCTATTATTGTTCCTTGTCCGATGCCCAGTGCGAGCAACCTGGAAGTGATTTAAACTTATAGGTATTTTTCTTAGGGCGTTTTATATTTAAGAAATGAATGTTGTCGGTGGTATTACCGTGTGTTGGTTTTATTCTTCCGATTTTAAGATGTTTATTAATTTTAATTAATTTTTCGGGTTTATATTTATTTTTTGTCTTTTGTTGTTTTTGTTTATTTTTAACAAACACATTTTTAGGGATATTTGGTAGTTCTTCTTTATTTTCATTATATTTACCAATTACTTTTTCTTTATTTTGTCTAATTTTATCATTTATAGTTTCGTATAATAATTTAGTTTTATTTTTATGATTTTCTATATAATTGTTTATTAATTGTTGATTAACGTTAATTTCAAAAGGGGATTTCATATCAAGGTGGTCAGAAACTATTTCCGATGGTTTTAATTTAGTTACAGAGTGAATTGTATTATTATAAGCCAAAAGCGCGTAATTTACTTTCATTTCTATAGGTTCCTTTTTATATTGTTCTTGATTGTTAAACAATCTAATATGCTCTATAAGGGTTGAATGAAAACGTTCTATAATTCCGTTGGATTGAGGATGTTGGGAACTAATAAAATGCATGTCTATTTTATGTAATTCTAAAAGTTCCTTTACTACTGAGTTTTTAAACTCAAGTCCGTTGTCCGAGATTATTTGTTCTGGGATTCCGTGGTGTGAAAAATGTTTTATTAAGTTGTTAACAACTTCTATTCCCTGACCCGAACTTAATTTATAGGCTTGAGCAAATTTTGAAAATGAATCCACTATAGTTAAAAATTTAGCGTGATCTAAAGTTATACTGTCTACGTGGATGATTTGAAATGGCTTTGTTGCTGTAGGAGTGATGTTCAATTTTAATTTTAGGGGTCTTCTATCATACTTGGTTACTTGGCATATTTCGCAATTGTTAATAAATGTTTGTATAGAGTGTCTTAAATTTGGCCAGTAATAATTTCGTTTGACACGAGCTTCTGTGTCATCGATTCCAGCTATGATTTGTTTTACTGTGGTGGTAATTTGATATTATTTGGATTATTTCGTCTTCGTCAGTAACATCAGTTAAATATTGTGTACATTTATTCATTTTAATTTGTGAATTTTTAAAGTGGGTTTGAAGTGTTGAACTAAACTTTTCGTATAGTTCATCTTCGAAATAAATATGATATTTAACGTTTGGGGCTATATATTCTCTAATAAATGTTATCATTTCTTTTTCGTAATCATCTTTAGAGAATTCTACTAAAAATCTTTGTTTTTTATTATTAAATAATTTCAATATTTTGGGGGGTTTAGGATTATACTGGATTTAGGATATTATTATCTGGTTTTTTCCGTAATTAACTGGGGATTCTGTTATCGGTATTCCAACGATAGGGTTCTCTTGGTTGGAATGTACTGTTACATCGCTGTCATCTTGCGATTCATCACTTTCGCTATCGCGTCTTGGTGCGTTATCTACTTCTACCGCTAGTGAATGATTATAATTTTGTTCGTTGTTAATTTCTTTATTATTTCTTAATTCGGTATAAAAGTTATCCATGAATTTATTAAGATGTTCAAAATTCTCTGATTCGTTTATATTTAATTCCATGGGGGTAATTTCATCTTCAGGTTTATTAAAAACAGTTATAAGTACATTAGTATCATTAAAAATATATATGTTCCTGTAGCATCCTAGGAATATATTCTAACATAATTTTGACTTCATCCCAAATCAATTCATCTTATCCACAAGCAATTCTTGGAATACTTAAATTTTTGATTCTATTTTTTATACAAAATTTCCTTAAATTCAATAATGTATAAAATAAATCTTGATATGATGGTCTTTTAAAATATTTTTCTTTCGTTACCAAATATATTAAGTATCTATTATTATCTTTTAAATATAATACCTGGTGAAGTTTAGGATTTTGTGATTCTAACAAGTGAATCCCGTCAAACTTATCTCTGAATTGTAATGCAATACCTTGAGATAATTCTAAGTCTTTACTGATACAGTGCGCTAAACTACTATCAGTTGGAGCGTCAAATAAATCTCCTTTTACTTCAAGTAAATTTTTACAATCAAAATTTTGAGTTTGCTTTTTATCTAAATAGTCTTGGTATAAGGCCAAGGGAGAGTCATTGTCAGAGAATTGTAAGGTGTTTGAAATTTTATCATTATTTTCTTGATGGATTTGGCTTAGAGCGTCAGCATTAGTATTTTGTTTTCCTTTCTTGTAAATTATTTCATAGTCAAATTCTTCTAGCTTTAACCGCCAACGTATTAATTTTTGGCTACATTGTTTAAGGGAAAAAAGCCATTGGAGTGGTCGGTGGTCTGTATATATTTTGAACTTTCTGCCGAATAGGTATGGTCGGAAATACTGAGTTGCCCAGATTATTGCTAACAATTCTTTTTCTATGGTGGAATAGTTTAATTCTGTGTCGTTAAGTGTTCTGCTCGCGTAAGCGACGGGCAGGTCGTTACCCAGGCTGCCTTGAGATAGCACAGCTCCGATGGCGACGTTGCTGGCGTCACACGTTAGGTTGAATTCCTTATCAAAGTTAGTATATTGGAGTAGCGGTTCGTTAGTCAAAAGATTTTTACAAATTTCGAAACATTGTCTGTATTCAGGGTTATTAATGTCAATTATTAAATCTTTCTTCAAACACTTTGTAAATGGTTTGGTAATTTTAGCGAAGTCTTTTATAAATTTTCTATAATAGCCTAAAAGTCCTAGAAATCCTTTTATTTGTTTTGTAGTTTTTGGTATAGGATAATTTAGAATTGCCGAAATTTTATCAGGGTTCGGTTTGACACCGTCTGGGGTAATTATGTGTCCAAGATACGCGACTTCTTTCTTTAAAAATTCTGATTTGTCAATTTGAATTTTGAAATTTGCATTTTTAAGGCGTTCGAATACAAGTTTTAAATTATTAACATGTTCCTGTAAGCTTGTGCTGAAAACAATTATGTCGTCTAAATAAACTAAACATTTGTCGTTTGTCAGTCCTCGTAAAATGTTATCCATTACTCTTTGGAATGTCGCAGGTGCATTTTTTAATCCAAAGGGCATGCGTAAGAATTCGTAGTGTCCGTCTTCGGTGTTGAACACGGTTTTTTGTATGTCAGTCTCGTCCATTTCTATTTGGTGAAATCCCGAGACTAGGTCGAGTGTCGTAAAATATTGACAACGTCCTAATTTGTCTAGTAAGTCGCTAATATTTGGTAAAGGATATTTGTCTCCGATTGACTTTTCATTAAGTTTCCTATAGTCAATAGGGGACACGCATAAAATTTTTAAATCGCAAAAAGTTTGTTTTTTACATACTTTAATGTTATATATTACATATCCTAAAACATAAATTATATTTTGCTTATAATTTTTATAAGAAATTAATATTTAAAAGTTAATAATTTATCCTACTGCCGACCACTGTGCGTAAATTGTCGAGCTTACACGAATAGTATGTGACGTCACTTTCTTTGTTTCTTTGTAAACGTCATGTGTGACAGTTTACTGTATAAGTATTTGGCGGTATATTTGTGTCAAAATAAGCTTTAGTTTAACATTTTGCTATAGATATATTATATAATGGCAGAGACTGGCTTTGTTAAGGCACAAAGCGATAATTTGCCAAACATCGATTCCTTTATGCTTATGGAATTTATAAAAAATTATGATTGTTTTACTGGAGAAGAAATTCGAGGGGTTAAGGCACAATTGTAAGTATAATAATTATATTAACACGTTGACTGTGCTAGCGGTCTCTGGAGACAAATGTAATTCTTTCTTTTAAAAGAAGCAATATTAATATTTAATCCTAAATACCTGGAAAAACATATTAAATCATATTGTAAACTTGCTGTATATAATATATATATATATATATATATATATATATATATATATATATATATATATATATATATATACTTGGAGACTTAGGATGGTGAATCCCGTGTAAGTCTCCGGAGACCGGTACAGCACAGATCAAAAGTTTAGTATAAGTCGCCGGGGACCGTCAACGCATCCAGAACGTAGATACGGCCATAGGTTATGTACAAGTTACAAGATTCGGTACAATGTGCACTGCTCTGGGTCAAATATGCCCGGAACATAAAATTAAATCAAAAAATTATAAACTTAGAATTATAATTTGTGAGGAAAAAGAGTATGTTGAAGAAGTTCAATGTTTGGATTGTGCTGCTTCTTCGGGAGGTTGCAAGCATGCTTTGGCCTTTTTAATGTGGGTACATCGAAAGAGTACCCAGCCAGCACCCACAGAAGTAGAATGCTATTGGAAGAAACCAAAATTAAGCGATAATAAAACCGTTGTAACTTCTGATTTTGGATCTGTTCCTTTTAGAAATATAGATACATTTAATCTTACAAGATACATTGAACATGGCCCCTAAAACATCACATTGTCAAATTTTGAAATTTTTTCATCCATACTCTTCTATACAAATTTTTTAGATCAAATTTAAACAGTGACATTTCTTTTGAGAATTTTATTGAATTTTGCAAATCGGTAATGTCCGATGAAGTAATTGAAGATGCAAAAAAAGAAACTATGGAACAGAGAACAAATAAACTATGGTTTGAACTGCGCTTTGGACGAATAACAGCATATAAGATCTTTTCGGCTGCCCATTGCACCAAAACTGATGGTGCATTTTTAAGAAGTGTAATCGGTGCTTCTAAAATATTTGAAACGAAAGAAATGAAGAGAGGTATAAAATTGAAAATAAGGTGCGAGATGATTAACACTAAAATAAGTCCTTGTAGACTAGTATTAAATAAGAATTATCCGGAATTTGGTGCATCTCCTGACGGTATTACAAAAGATGTCGTTGTTGAAATTAAATGCCCATTTTCAACGAAAACAATAACTAATTACATTCTACAAAACTGTCAAATTAGTTCAAGTTGCAAGGCACAAATACATTTACAAATGTTTATGTTAAATTTTAAAAAGGGTTATTTTTGTGTAGTTTATCCAAATTTTGAAATAAATAACCAGATAAATATTTTAGAAATTATCTATGACGAGGAATATTTTAAGAAAATATTGGTAAAAGCTAGAAAATTTTGGAAAGAAACACTCTTTCTTAGGTTGCTATATACTGTTTAGTAGGTAAATAATGATTCTTCGATAAATTATATAATTTTATTTTGTATTTAGTTAATAAAATAATTTAAACAAAATTTGTACTTTCGCATACAAACAATCGCACGAAAACAGCACAGTATACAAGCACAAAATATATGTCACACAGGAAAGTGACGTCACAGAACAAAAAAGGCACACTCTACGATCGTTTTTGTGCGTTTTTTGAAACTAGTTTTTAAAATATTAATATTTACCCCTTTAGGATAATCAAATTAATTTTTAACTATTTATCTATAGATACAGGGAGTATAAAGTGCACTTTAAAATTATATTTGAAAATTATGCGTGTCCCCTATTACGATTCGCCATTTCCTTTTGCCGTTCGCGTCTAATTTTTTTGGTACAACCCAAATAGGCGAGGACCATGGTGAATTTGAGGGTCTGATAATATTCTGGTCAAGCATTTTTAGAATTTGGGATCTAACTTCCTGTTTATGAATGTTTGGATATTTATAAGATTTAGTGTAAATTGGTAATTCGTCGCTTGTTTTTATGGTGTGGTTAATCTGATTAGTAAAAGATAAACTTTGATCTTCTGAATAAAAAAATATCAGAGTATTCGTCTAATAATTGTATTATTGCTGCTTTTTCTTCTACATTCATATGATCTAACTTAATTTTGGACATATCAAAATATGACTTTACAGAATAATTAAAATTTAAATTGGGACTGCTATATGTTTCGTATTGATTCATTTTCTCAACTGTTATAGGATTTTTTTTTGTAAAATTATTTTTTTCTTCAGAATAATTAATAAGGGTGCATAATGCTTGAAATTTATTTGCGACAGAGACGCATTCAGGTTTTAATGTGTTTTTGGTTTTTATTCTCGGTATTAAGATTGTTCCGTTTTCAACGTCGACTTTGACTTTTATAACTTTCTCAGTGTTAGCTTCTACTGTATTATTATTATTAAATGTAATATTATTATTATTATTCGAATTTCCAGGGTGGTCATGATACTGAATTTTAATTTTGCAATTAGGAGTTATAATTAAATCGTTATGGATGTCTATAATAATTTTTAACAATTTCAAGTTATCTAAACCCAAAAGTAAATCAAACTGATCATGAAATTTAAATAAATGGTATTTTAATTCTAGATTTGGTTGATCTTTAATGTTAAATAATTTTGAAACGGGTACCTTCGTGCTATACAACTCGGTGGACGTGCCGTGAGCTGTTGTAATTTGAAACGGGTCGTTTATGATATGAGTTTTATAATATTTAAATGCGACGTCAGGTCTAATGAATGATTTCGTACTTCCCGTATCAATCAAAATTTTTAATTTATTCTCTGGTATTACTATAAATGGGAGTTTACTTTGGTAATTAGTTAGGTGCATTAGTTTAATGTGTGGGTGATATTTGGTTCCGAGGCATTTATCTCTAAAAAATTATTATCATGATTTGCTTCCTCGAAATCCGTGATAACAGCAACATTTGAATCAGTATTTTGTTCCGATTGGTATTCATTATAAATTTCATCATTTACTGCTTCTGCATCGTTTATGTTATATAATTCTTCCGCGATATATTTCGGAATGTTAGAAAAATTATTACTGCGATAATTCTGAGTTTGCCGGGATGGTCCGGGGTTTTGTCTAGTTTGATAAGGTGCAGTATTTCGTGTGGAGATACTCATAGGAATTGGTTTAGAAAACCTTTGGTTGACAGTTGGGTTTCTGTTCACCGTATTTTGAGGGTTAGATTTGGGTAAAATACTAGGTATATTATGAGTTCTCGCAGGGATGGAATTAATTGGTTGTTGATAATAATTATTTGGAGTGATGTGTTGGAATGGTTTAAATCTATTAAATGTTTGAGTGTTTTGTGTATTTGATTTTTGTATTGGCTTATGAGTGTTTGTAGAGGTGTTTTTAGACGACTTCGAAACATATTCGAATTGGTAGTCATTTGCAAGCATTCCTAGTGCGGAATTTAGGTCTGGTGGGTTCTTTGCCCGCATTAATTGGCCTATTGGCTCTTTCAAACCTTTTAATAAAATTGTGAGAGCATAATTCCGAAAATAATCTATCATTATGACGGAAGCTTCAGGGGTTGCATTTGTACTTATATAAGATATTTGTAGGTTTAACAAGTGTTGTAACCTGCTATAAAAATCAAATACGGATTCGTTTGGTTCTTGTTTCAATGAAGTTATTTCAATATTAAGGGTAAACCAGTCTCTTTTGTCTGCGTACGTATTTATTAACGCCGCTTTTAAATGGTCCCATGTTTCAATAGTGCAACTAGCAATATTTACAGCTGCTTCACCTTTAATTTTTGACCTAATTGTACTCATCAAATATTCGTTTTGAAAGTCATTAGGGTCAGCTACATTATAAAATTTGTTACTAATTTTTGTGATATATCTAAAAATCTAGAAAGTAATTCTCTTTCTCCGTGGAAATCTGGGATCATATCCAAATATTCTTTTTTTAAAGGGAGAGCCATATTTAACAAGGGGTTTCTTAATAAATTTCGATTATTTAATAAAGATAATGGATTTAAGTTACGATCTTCCGGATCGGAGTCAGATTCAGAACTGGACTCTGATGAGTTTAATAAAGGAATTGTTTCCCGAAATGACATAAATGTGTACTCACAAAAGCGTCAGTGTCCACGACATGTGCGTTGAAGATGGTCACTGGCGTTGTAGTCGAACAAGACGGTCCCGTGCTCGCTGATGTCCTCTCAGTGGATGGGAAAACGTTCTTGTGCTCTTCTTCGCGGCAGTTGATGTTCGCTCAGCTGCCGAAAGATGCAGAATGTCCAATGAAGTTGTCTTGAAGTGTTGATTTTACAACACGTAGAAATTGTTCGGTTGTCGAATAAATCACAATGTGAAACAAATTATATTCGTTAATCTGTTTCGACAATCCTACCGACTGCGCCACTTAAGTTTCAAGACTTTTCGATTGGGTTTTTAAAAAATTATTTATTGTACATAAAAGAGTACGTGTGAATACAACAAGTTCTGAATCTAAACTAAACTAACTTACAATACATTTATCATACTTCATCTACAAACTAGGTATACTATTACAGTTTACTGTATCATGGAAAAGTACTAAAAAGTGTCCGACTCAGCACTTTATGGTGGTTGAGTGTTCTGTAACTTATATATATATATATATATATATATATATATATATATATATATATATATATATATATATATATATATTTATTTATATATTTTATTTATAGATGGCTATGTAATTCACTACATGACAAGCGCATTTGTTTCTTCTTGTCACTGCGCATTTCACCTTTGAAATTTGTGTTGCGTGTGAAAATATTTGAATCATTCCTTATTATGGTAAGTAATATTAATAGTTGATACAGTACCAAGTTAAATGTAGTACATAGAATAAACATCTATTGCATATATTTTTTAATACCGTTGCTTCGTTTGTGGATGCGAAAATGGCAAATCATTCTTACATTATATTCACAAAAATATATCTCAGCGAGAATAATGGCTATTAATCGTCAACAACTACTAAAAAACCAATCTCCTGCGGAGTCATTAAAATCTTCATTAATAATACATGATATCATTGACAATAGTTAAGTTTGAAGTGCCTCCCTAACCTCCCCGAACAAATGCTGCTGAGACATTTTTAAGAATACTGTCAGAACCTACTCAAAAAAACGTCGTTTGCTTGTGATTGAATTTGAATGAAATTCAACATCTGGATACCCCAAATATTGTTCCATTTCAAGGCATATGATAATATGTTCAAGTGTGTATGATTTATGTGAACAGCCATGCTTATCAGCGGGATTCGAACTTGAGTTATTTATTTGTATAGTGTATGATATTTTAAACTTAATAAAGAATTGAAATAAGAATGAAATATTTTAAACATATATATTTATATGGCAGCTAATGAAAATGTAACGCTGAGAAAATTGGGAGTTTCTCGAAAGTCTAAGTTGTCCAGCAGAGAACAACAAATATATCAACAAAATAAGAAAAAGGAACATCTGTTAACAGTAAATAAACAGACAAATATAAATATCCCAAACCGTTCAGGAAATCTTCATAAATTTATTTTTCTCTCACCTACTTTTCAAACTATCGTTAACTGTCAGCTCCGTCTACTAAAATTTAAAGCTTAATTGAATTGTTTTACATATATTTGTTTTTACCCATTATGGGTGTGGCACTCTGCTTACGCTGATGTCAGTAAGTGATATATTATTTCGTATGAAGTGCGGTTACCAGCCGTCAAATCATAGCTGCCAAAGATGTTAGTGGAGAGGAAACCACATGGGTAAATTTAAATTGGTAACTGTCGGCATTGGGATTCGAACTAAGGATCTCACGATCCACAGACCGCTGCGTTACCGCGGAGCTATTTACCCGATTCTGATATTAATCAAATGATAAATTTTGCAAGTTTTGAATTAGGAGATTATTTTTATTAGTAGTTTATGACGATAATTATCTGTAAGCAATCTTTCATGTTGTTCAGTATTTTCGGGAATATAATGTAAATATTAATTTTCATTCAGAGAGAGATAATTCATAATAATTAATTATTTTAATATAAAGATAACTTATAACATAAGTTATTGCAATATCTAATATAGTATGTTACCTATGTGTTAATACAATAAAATATATAAAATATAATACTAGATCAATTCAATCTTTCAAAAAAATTATTTTATTTTTACTCAAGCAACTACGTGTTTATACTTTGATGTACAGAGCAGAATCTAAATCTACAAGTTACATATCTTTCTTTAATGTGCAGAATTTACCTTGCTAAGCTTTTAATCTCACCTTACAGCGTGAGAAATTGTCTGATGTAACATATGTGAATTATTGTGCAATACAGGGCTGGACTCCTGTATAACTCCTCCACCCTTAAGAGGAAAAGCTAATTCTTGAGGAGAATTACTTTTACTAATTTCATTTAACTCAATATCTTTTTGATTAATTTTGTTTCTTTTAGAAAGATAACTTCTGCATTTACAAAAATTCCTTATACAATAACAGATAATTATAATCATAATTAATACTATAAAAGTATACAATATTATATAATGAGTTTCATTATTATTATTAATATTATGAATTGAATCTAAATGAATTTCTCTTTGTTTTTCTATAGTGTAGTTAGAAATATTATGAATTTTATGTTCTAAATGTTTTATTTGAATATTTGTTATATTTTGATTTAAATCAATTAAATTTCCAAAGTTGCTAGATATTTCTATTTGATTATTCACCTCACAAGTTTCGGTGATATAAATTCCCTTAAGATTTTGTATTTCAAAATTATTATTACAAGTGAGTTTTACTTGTTGTTCATTAGGGAAATATAATTACTTTATTTTTTACAGTTATTACCGAATTTATTTGTGATAGTTTTGAATATTGACAATGTTCAAATTCTTTATAGCAGATAATATTTTCCAAGCATTTATTGTACTCATTATTTTCAGATGTACAATAATATTCCTTATCATCTAATTTTATACATTTATTAATAGGTTTTATTTTACAATTATTTTTCGAATACAATCCGTTTACAATATTCATAGTCTCATATGTGTAGTTTTGTCGGGATAGGTGTGACTTGTATTAAGTTCTCTACTCGTGTGTTTGCAGGCATTTCAATAAGGATGGTAAATTTTAAATCATTATAAGAGCAATATGTTTTCAAAATATCGTTATTCTGAATATTATTTAATATTAATGAACGTAAATATTTATTATCAATTTTATTTATTTCTTTCAGAAATTGTTCATAATTTATTATACCAAAATATAAAATATTTAATTTACAGAATGTAAATGTCTCTTCAAGTTGAACCAAGGAAAAATAAATATCTTGCGCTACTTGATTTGATTAATAACATTCTCAATTTTTATAGTTACCAGTTCGTCCAGAATTTTTGCATTGTATTTATTCAATGCTTGAATTTTTTCATTTAATACATTAATATTTTCGTTAATTAATTTTATTTTTTCATTAAATTGGGCTGTTATATTATTATTTATTTGAATAAGTGTATTAATTTTGCTAGACACAATTTTCTGATTATTTTCAACATTATCTAATATTTGATCATAACGTTCCTTATCGGAAGCGTCGAGGTTTCCGGTTATACTTTTGATTATTGTTCCGAGGCCGTTTATCAAACCACATTTTCTGCGGTGTAGGTTTAGTAACTGAACTTTTTCTTGAATGTGATTTAATAAAGTATTCAATATATTACGGTTATTAATTATACTATTATCGAGCTTATGGAGATCAAGTTTCGAATACAGTGCTTTAGTATTTTGTGTTAATATTTCAAATTGTTTGAATAAATCTTCCAAAGGAATTTTGAAAATTATAGTTTGCGTGTTTACCTGGATGTGGGCAACACCGAGTTCAAGGATATTGATGCCAGGGTTGTGGTCATCTTTTATTATTAACGTGATTCCATATGGAATCAATCTGAAACAGTAATACGGGGTTTCTTTAATTGTGTCAACTTGTGTTTTTTATTTTTATCGTCGATTATTTGACCGCGTTCGTGTACTACTGCTTTTACTTTAATTTTCTTAAATTTAGGTTTTTCAATTTTGCCACTATTTCGTTTATGAATTTTTACATGTGCGTCTTCAGGGATGTCAATTTGTTTATCTTGTGGTTTAGCGTATTTCAACTTGGCTTTCTCAATATTCTGTTTTACTTGTTGGTTAATTTCTTTTAATATTTCCGAATGTTTATGTACGTAATCTTCTACGAGAATTTCTTCAGGTTTAATATTTGAATTTGCGTCTATCCCGTATACAATTTCGATTGGCGTTCGTTTTGTTATAGAGTGGATACTGTTATTATACGCGATTAGACCGTAATTTAAACGTTCTTTTAATTTAAGGGATTTTGTTATCGGGTTTTGATTTATAATACGCATGTGTTCAATGAGGGATGAATGAAATCGTTCAACTATTCCATTGCTTTTTGGGTTATCTACAGAGATATAATGAATTTTTATGTTTCGTAATTCTAAGTAATTTTGAATCAATTTATTATTAAACTCCAAACCGTTATCAGATATAATTTTTATCGGAATAGTAAAATGTGTAAAGTATTTTATTAATTTATTTAAAATAGTGACTGCGTTTTTATATTTTAAAATATAAGCTATGGCAAATTTAGAAAATGAATCAACAATAGTAAGTATTTTAGTTTGTTCTAAGGATAACAAATCTACATGTAATATTTCAAAAGGTTTATCAGCTGTTGGGGTTATAATATTTGGAATTTGGATGGGGTTCCGCTCATATTTATTTGCGAGACAGACGTCACATTTGTTTATATAATTTCGTATGTCTTTAGACATGTTTGGCCAGTAGTATTGAAGTTTTAATTTGTTATAAGTTTCGGTAATTCCACGATGGTTGGTTTTACCCTCATGGTAGTTCGGTATAGTTTGTTGTTGTTCGTCTACGTTCTCTATGTCTTTAACCATGCATTTACAGCGTACTAATTTATAACTTCCTTTCACAAAGTATGTTTGTAATATGGAATTGAAATTTATTTTAAAATTTTCAGGTATCAAACAGTAATACGTAATACCGGGTTGGAGATAATTTTTTATAAACTGTGTAATACTAGAATTTGAATTTTGTTTATTTAAATAAAAATAAATACGTTGAATTTTATTCTCACAGATTTTCTCTATTTTAACGCTATTTTTATCTTTTGTTTCTTTTACAATAATTTGGTTACGGCAAGTGTTAAGGCACGAATCTAAATATATCAGTCCATTTACTGGGCTTTCATCGTCTGAGTGAAACGTTTCGTTATCAGACTCGGATCCTATTTCAGCTACTACGGATTCGTTATCAGAGTTCAAGTTTAATTCTAAATCTTCAGGTTTATTAAAAACATTAAATATGATTGAAGTATTGCCAAATATTTTTTGTATAGATTTTTCAATTTTTATCCAGGGTAATTTATCGTGTCCAGTGCCAATGCGTGGTAGGTCAAGTTCATTGATGTCATTTTGAATACAGTATTCCAGTAGTTTATTTAAACATTTCTCAACATCTAAAATGGTTGGTTTTCTTTGATCATAAAATTCTTTTGTTATTAAATGTAATATTATTCTAGGTGATTTCTGAATATAAATTTTTTTATCTAAATTAAATAATTTTGTTAAAGTGTATCTTTGTTTCACTTGTTTAGCAAATCCTTGTGACGTATGTAGGTCTTTAGAAACACAGTACAACAATGGATTTTTTTATTCAAAAATATCGGAATTTTTATATCGAATTTCAAATTTTGGTTTTATGCGCGAGAGAGCGTCAGCGACATAATTTTGACAGCCTTTCTTATACTCGATTTCATAATTAAATTCTTCTAATTTGAGGCGCCATCTGATAAGTTTTTGATTAGGTTCTTTTAAGGAATTTAGCCAGACAAGAGGGTGGTGATCAGTGATAATTTTGAATTTTCGGCCTAGCAGGTATGGGCGAAATTGTTTAGTTGCTCAAACAATAGCAAGTAGTTCTTTTTCAATGACAGAATAGTTAATTTCATGCGAGTTTAATGTTCGTGAAATATAAGAGATTGGTAAGTCTTTGTTGTTTCCATCGCGTTGGGAGAGTGCGGCGCCGATTGCGTAATTGCTAGCGTCCGTCGTCAAGATAAAGTCTTTTGTAAAGTCGGGATATTGCAGTATAGGGTTGTTGGATAGGAGAGTTTTGCATTTCTCAAAACATTCTATGTAATTTTTATTAGTTATATCAATTTTGTTTCCTTTTTTTAAACAAGTAGTAAGTGGTTTCGTTATTTTAGAAAAATTATCAATAAAACGTCGGTAGTAACCGAGTAGACCAAGGAAGGATTTAATTTCTTTAGAATTTTTTGGAATTGTAAAATTTTAAATTGCCTGGATCTTATAGGGATTTGGTTTGATTCCGTCGGTTGTAATGATATGGCCGAGATACGCTACTTCTTTACGGAGAAATTCACATTTATCTAACTGAATTTTGAGATTAGCTTCGCGTAATTTTTGAAACACTTTTTCTACATTTATTAAATGTTCTTCTAGAGATGTACCGAGGATAATAATATCATCGAGATAAACGAAGCATATTTTATTTACCAAATCTTTCAATACAAAATTCATCAAGCGCTGGAAGGTAGCGGGGGCATTTTTAAGTCCAAAGGGCATTCGCTTAAATTCATAGTGCCCGGTGTTAGTTGAAAATGCAGTTTTGGGGATGTCTTCGGGATTAACTTCTATCTGATGGAAGCCAGAGGTTAAATCTATGGTTATGAAATAATTTGATTTTCCGAGTTTATCAAGTATGTCTGTAATGCCCGGGATAGGAAATTTGTCGCCAATAGTTTTGTCGTTTAGTTTACGGTAGTCAATTACAACGTGAAATTTCTGTTTACCGGATGCGTCCATCTTTTTAGGGACTACCCAGATGGGGGAAGACCAGGGGGAGTACGAATGTTGAATTATATCATCGTTCAGCATTTTTTCAATTTGAGTTTGCACTTCCTGTTTGTATATTTCTGGGTATTTGTATTGTTTTGCGTGTATAGGAATATTATCGGTTGTTTTTATGTCATGTTTTATTTTATTAGTAAACGAAAGTTTTTCATTATCGTTTAAGATTAAATCTTTATATTTATTTAAGGTTGTAAATAATTCTTTTTGTTCCGATTCGTTTAAGTGGTCATTTCTGATAGTTTGTTTATTTATTTCCATATTAAGAGTTTTATTTTGTTTTTGATTTAAGTACTGAAATTTATATTTATATTTGTTTAAAAATATTACTTCACCTTTTTCAAAATTGAATTTAGTTTTTAATAGTTCAATTCCAGGTATGCCCAATAAAATGTCAAAATCTTTATGAAAATTAAAGATATAACTTTTAAAATTTAAATTTTTAAATTGAAAAAATGTAAACTCACTTCCGGACGATTTGCCATTGCATGTATGAATTATGAAATGTTCACAAAATTTAGTTGTATCAGGTTTAAATAATTTCGGGTGTATATAATTTTGAGTTGAACCTGTGTCTAGATGTATTTTAGAATTATTAATTTGTATGTAAGGGAGTTTACTTAAATTATTTGCTAAGGATTCGATTCTGGTGAATCGAGTTGGTGAAAATTTTGAGTATCAATTTGTTCAATGTATTCATTTTCGTTTTCAATAATTTCATTTACTTCTTGTATATCAGAATAATTTTCGGTCTCTAAATTTTCAATTCATTATTTTCAAAATTTTGATTAAATAATTCCTCACATATGTAATTTTGCTGTGGTTGGTTTCGTTGAAAATAATTTCGTGGACGGGTTGTTTGAGTTTGCATACTCATAGGGGTTGGATTAATAAACTGTGCGTTTCGAATATTTTCTCGCGGGGCGAATGGTTTGGGTTGGTATACTTGTATTTGTTGTGTTCTTTGTGGGCTAGGGAATTTTTGCATTGGTGATACATGCTTTTGTTGCATAGGGGTTGGTTTTTGTTGAATAGGATGGTTGAAGTTAAATGGTGTAGGTTTGTAAATTATTTTGGATTTGTTTGGTATTTGGTTTTGGTGTTGATTTTCGTGTAGATATTGAAAATCGTTTGTGAGGAGATTTTCAATACTTTCCAGGGAAGATGGATTGCGAGTAGCTAAGTTATTCCTATAAGGGTCTTTACAGTTGGAAATAAATGAATGCACGGCTATGGATTGGATGAATGCGATGATGCCGTCTTTTGCGTCGGGTGTAAGGTTACACAGATTAATTTTTGCGACGGCACGATCGTTAAGTTTCTGTATTTCTTTTAAATATTCGAATGTAGTTAATTTACCTTGTTGGAGTTTAACCATATTACAGGCAATAGTTGGGGCCTGTTGTTTATCATCATATTTTGCGATAAGAAATGCGCGAAGATCTTTCCATGTATTGAATTTATGATCATTTATTAATTCTTCTGCGCGGTCAACTAATTTTGATTTAATTTGAAATAAAATAACTTTGCTTTGAATTTCATTTGGTTCAAAGGCATTGATTAATTCAATAATTTCGTTAGTTTGTGTTATGAAACGCGTGAGAGCTTTGGGGTTGCCATTATATTTTGGTATGGCATTAACTAAATCATTGATAGTTTGTTGATTTCTATTATAGTTTGTGATGGGTGCTACCATCGGCTGGTTTTCTAAATCTGGCATTGTGTTCTCGTTAATATTTAAACTATTTAATATTTCGAGTAGAGAATCCAGTTCAGAATTTAATTTGTGTCAGTGAATTTGTGTAAACAGTGATTATGACAATATAATAATACAAATATAGACTTACAATAGTAAGATTATTTCTTTGATCATTGGTATGGTTCGTCTTCTTCCTTCCGATGTTCGTTCGGCAGGCTGGGCTGGAAGACGGGGACGGATCGGCACTTCCGGTGAGGTTGGTGCTGATTCCTCGGCAGTTGAGAATTCTGGTACACGTTGGAGAATGGGATGATGCTCTGACTGTGGCGACGGCTTCAACCCTCTCAGGATGCTTGTGTTGGAAGATCTCGTACAGTAACTTGTGGCACTAGTTTTGCTGGCACTTATGAAGTTCGTTTCGAGACGTTGAATTGACTATGTTCGAATTGTGATTTAACAGTAGAAACTGACTATCACTGTTTTTTGACGAATTGAATTCTTGTCGAATTTTCGAAACAATTGATATATCACAATCCTACCGACTGCGCCAAATATAATACTAGATCAATTCAATCTTTAAAAAAATTTATTTTATTTTTACTCAAGCAACTACAACGTGTTTATACTTTGATGTACAGAGCAGAATCTAAATCTACAAGTTACATATCTTTCTTTTATGTGCAGAATTTACCTTGCTAAGCTTTTAGTCTCACCTTACAGCGTGAGAAATTGTCTGATGTAACATATCCAAATTATTGTGCAATACAGGGCTGGACTCCTATATAACTTATATTTTCATTTAATAAAATAAAACAACAACTGTAAATAACTATAAATTCACTAGTGAATAAACAAACAGATATTTTGTTATACTTCAAACGTGGGCAAAGTGGAACTACCCACGAGAGAAATTTTAGTAAACTTGTAAAGTAATAGTTATTTACGATACAAGTACGTAAAGCTAGTCTTTAGTCACGAATGGGTCAATTAAAACTCGAGCGTAGCGAGTGTTTTAAGACCCCTGAGTGACTAAAGACGCTTTACCTATGTGTATGGTACAAAATTTTATCTACGATATAATGAAAAACCCCAAGAAATATAAAAAAAATATTTTTATATGACGTAGGATCACAATATTAAATGAGAAGTTTGCCATAATAACAAAATTTTTGCTTATTTGGCGTGTTTAAAAATTTTAATCACTTGTTGCTTGGCAACCCGTGACTGCCCGTGACTAATGGGATCATGTTACTAAACAACCGTTTTACAAACTTGATACTACCAGTTAAACATCAATTTTACACACTATCGTAGATAAATAACTATTAAATCACTCACTGCAAGATGTCACATTCTTGGACCGCTCGGAAATATAAGCTAATATTATACTTTCGTCTATTTCTCTTGCCTTCTTCATATTTCTCCACTCAGAAAACTGCATGTATTCTTTTCCATAGACATTTAAAATAGTTTCAAGAGCGAAAGCATCAGTTTCAACACAATTTTCATCTGACATTTCCATTTTGTCGATTGTCATGTACAGACTACTAATTGATTAGTGTTCTTAATTTATCAAAAGTGAATTTCATAATACTTAATAATTATTATTTCGTCAAAATTGAATCAAATATTGTATAAACCACATGAATTAAATATGTTTATCCACGACCATTAAATAACATATTCATTATAAGTGCACTTTTAGTTACATAATATGGTTCATTATTAAAAAGTGTTGAATAATGAAAAGACTATTGAATAATAAGCCCATTATTCAATTGCTGGTAGCCAATTAGATCGCAGTTGCTATAACAACGCAACGCTAATGTTGAATAATAAAACATTACAGATTGCCATCTAGCGAAATTTAAAGCAACTACAGAATGACGTTTGACGTTTGACACAATACATTATATTATTTATAATTTATATATCAGTACAATCAAAGAAAAACACGTGAACTTATCAATTTTCATAAATTTATAATATAGAATTATAAAAACAGAGGATTGTTGACAAAAATCTTAGTCAAGTGACTCTCACTTCATGCCCTTCGATAAAAGAGCCAACTTCATGCTTGTTGCCTTTTCAACTTGTCAAACGTTTTGTAAGTAGTGGAACAGTTTACTATTGTTTTTGTGTGAAATATGAATACTAGTGATGAAAATGATGAAGTTTGTACACCACCGGACATTTTAGAAACTGCCAAATTATAGTACAATTAATAGTTTAACTTCCGGTTCCGGTTTAATGGTCGTGTATAAAGTATACTATTATTCACTTGGTATAATAATATCTATTATAATTCAATAGTTTTTATTTTTGTATACATTTTAATATTTAAAAATATTGATTTGTTTTGTATAAGCCCACTTTTCGTTTCTCCAGTAATAAAAGATATTTGATCAGACCAAGGAATTATAGTATTTCTATGGAGACGAATGAAGAAGTATAATAAGTTTGAGTAATAATTGTTAAAAATAAATGTTCGTCGTTGCAAATTTTACATCATATGGTTCACCTTAAAAATTGTTTGAGATCAGTTTAAAAAACGCCATTTTAAAAACTATAAAACATTGAAACCTTTATTTATAACGTTGATAGCTCTATCTTTATCTCATTTCAGTTGGGCGTAACTTACCGTTAACAAAAACATATTTTGAGTTCCCGTGGATGTAAAAATTAGAACTGTAGTCTCCTTCATTTTCTACAGATATATTTTTTATTGTTATCGTCGCTTTCAGAAGTACGAAATTCTTAAATTTAAGTGGCTGATGGACGGCAATCACTTTGTTTCTCTGAAAAAATAAATTAAATAATAAGACGCAAATTCTTGTCATTTTTCATAATTTACAATTAATCTAAACATTCAAAAAACACGTTATGGATCTTGTAATCTTTAGATAAGTAGAACGCACATTAACAATCCACAAACTATATTTAACTAAATGTACTAAAAATGATAATTATGGAAATAAACTAAGATAAAGTTCATAAAACATAAAACAAAATAAAGAGCAGCGCTCGCCGTCCACTCTCGCTTGCACCAGTAATCATTCGTGCCACGCGAATAAATTTATAATGTTACTTACATTTCAATAGCTGTTAGAGATATTTTAACAAATTGTTTATTATATGTGATAAATGGGACCAATACACGTAGATACTCAACACTTGTTACTTGATAGAAATTGACTGCGTGGCTTGACCGTCGAGCCTCCTATTGGGTGCTCGCGGGCCGTCAATATTGGACGTCAGTGTTACCCAGACCAGCGTCAATTGTGACATCTCTGCTTTCCACCTTCTCGATATTGGAGGTTAATCAGCCGCCATTGTCGATGATTACACCCAGACACTTTTAGACGTACTCATAGAAAAACCAAGCTGGTTTAAACCAGTACTGTCTTGGGACAATTAAAACGGGCAGCGCGCCCTACTCATAGAGGTGGTTTACCGTTATTCCAGTTGCCCCACGTAAATTTGACTGAGGGGGCGAACACTGTATCCCCCCCCCCCTCCCAACCATTTGTACAATTAGTAGGATATTTATCTGTAATCTTCATCGAAGAGACCAGTCTTAAAACATAAAGAACTATATGGCAAACGCATAATTGTAAATTTTATTACAAGCTTTCGTAAGTGGAATAAGCAATATTTTATATGAAAAACAGATCATGATTTAAAACAGTTTTTAATGGCAAAATATGGTACGACAATATCTATACAATTAATTATTTTTTAAATAATTGTCTTGATTAGAATTTGGTAGGCAAATGCAAACCTTGGAGCGGTTCATGAAATCATTGAACTGTTGAAGATCACAAGGGTTTTAACATGTACCGTTCAAACCTGGTATATGAGCATAAAATAAAATACATATAAACTTTAAACTTTGAATTGTCTTTCTCTTAAATTTAGTACCAACCTATATTTCTTCTTTAACAAACTTCTCACTATCTGAAGTCATTTTCATAATTTATCATAATTTTTACTTTCTATTTGTGACATTCATATTCATTGAAAATATTGGAAGCATAAATTTAAAAATGTTTTGCAAATAAAAAAAATTACTGTTGAGATATTTATTTGCTGACAGTAGCGAAAATCTGCTCAAAAATATGATAATATTGAAATAAATATCGTCCTTTTTCGATATCGCAGATTCTAAAATAGTGATTAGGCGTTTTTGACCTCGAAAACATAAATTAATATTTTTAAAGCTGCACTACTGCAATTTATAAGAACACAAATGGCAACCTATTTTTTTTATTTGCTTATTCGATTCAGTATTTTTTTCTGTATTCAATGATATTCACATGTAATGACCGAATAATACAAAATATTTGAGAAAAATCCAAATTAGAAATGTATCATTTTTATTTAAATATGCATATGCAAAGTTTGCCATGGAAAAAACCAAATAACTCAAATGCTGAAATAATTGAAAAAACTGTAATTATGAGAGTAATTATTAATTTTGTTGTTGCAATACAGAAATACAGAGGTACATTTCAAAAAACTAATATTAAAAATTATTTGATTTATTTATTTTTTTCCATGGCAAACTTTGTATATGCATATTTAAATAAAAATGATATATTTTTATTTTGCATATTTCTCAAATATTTTGTATTATTTGGTCATTACATGTGAATATCATTGAATTCAGAAAAAAATACTGAATCGAAGAAGCAAATAAAAAAAAAAATAAGTTGCCATTTAAAATAAGAAAGTTGCACCCCGCATTTTGAGAACCACTGGTCTTAAAAAATTATTGTTTCGCTCATTTTAATAGTCTTGTAAAATAGAAATTATTTGCTAATTTAACCGACATTGTAGCTCTTATAGTTCTCGAAATAGCAATAGTGTACCACTTAAAATGAATAGCCTGTATATCAGATGTTATTTCATACAGAAATTTTAATAATATTAATTTCACTGGTCTATATAATGATCTTTACTTTATGAACTGACATTACGTGTATCAATAACCAGTTGTGAAATCTAAACTCGCTTGTCTTAATGATAATTTTAGTAATAAGGGTAAGAAAAACATACACCCCATGGGTCACATCCGAAATAAAATTTTTAATTAAAACGCGTGATGAATGTCACATATTTTTTTTACAAACTAAAAATGTAGATTAGTTTGAACAGTTTCAAGTTTTAACAACAAAATAACTATTTTAATTAGAAGTAATAAAAAAGTATACTTAAGTAATTTATATACTTGCATAGATAGTAAAGATTTGTGGAAAACAGTGAATATATTTAATTTACTAAGACAAATACCAATACTTTACCAGATTATTTAAGCAATCCGCAGAGTGTAAATAATTATTTCATTTCACCGGTGCAAAATGTAATCGAAAATAATAACTCCAGTAATTTATGTAACTTCTATAAAACAAATAATGATCCTAACATAAAAGAAAAATTCAACTTACATCTAGTAACTAGTGTTGAGGTGCAAGTTTGTTTTCTAAACTTGAAATCAATTGCAGTTGGTTGCGACGGATTTCGTTAAAAATATTACTTACCGTTTTTCCTTTCATTGCAAAATATTTAACGCATATAATAAATTTTTGTACAGCTAACAATGTATTTCCAAAGGCTTTAAAAATATCACATGTATTACTCCTATATAAAGTTCAAAATCCAAAAGAATACAAAGATTTGAGACCAGTTCGCATTTTGCCAATCTTGTCAAAGTTATTTAGTTACGGCATTTCTAAATTAACTTGATTTATTACCAATAATGCAATTTGGTTTTAGAGCTGGTTAGAGTACAAGTAATTATCTAGTACATGTAACCGATGATATATTTCAAGCACTGGATAACAATAAAATATTAGTACTAGTAACTTTAGATTTTACTAAAGCTTTCGATAGTATTGACCACGAAATATTGTGTTCTAAACTTCGTACTTTGGTTTTTCTGATAATTCTGAATAACTAATTAAAATTATCTGAGTGAAAGGGATCAGTCAGTTATAACAAATTGTGATATGTGTAGTTGTAAAAAGAATAAAAAGATACATTCGGGTGTACCTCAAGGTCCCTCATTATTTAATATCTGTACAGCTGATTTCCATAAACAACTAAAATCATGCTCCTATCATTTGTATGCCGACGATAGTCTCATTTGTAGTCATTTAGTAAATCTGATCTAGAACATAATATAATTGCAATGAATACAGATCTGGAAGCTATTACTTGCTTTTATAAAAACATCAGTTAGTAATAAATCTACAATGATAATTTTTTGTTTTATCTGATATTTTCCGCTTTAAGTTTCAGGTGTGGAAATTAGTTCTTCTAATACTATACAAATTCTCGGAATACACTTAGACTCCGATCTACAATACCAAAAATATGTAAGTCTCATTGTTCAAAAATCATTTTATTGTTAAAAATTTCTGTACGCAAATAAAAGTCTGCTAACTCAAACTTAAGAAAAATGCTGATGAACTATCCTGTATTATCAAGATTTAACTATGGAGACGTGTTACATGATTCCTGTTTGGACTCTATCACAAAGAGATGAATTCAAAAATTCCAAAATATAAGGTTCATTTTAAGCATTAGAAAGAGAGAGCATATCACACACACACCTTTTCTGAACTAAATTCATTAAATATGGCAAAACGAAGAGAGTTACACCTGCCATGCTTTACACTTTAAAATTCGTTGACTAATACAGCTACGTATCTTCATGATAAATTGAAATCATCTGCTAATGTTTATCCATATAACTTGCGGTTTCCTAATTAACTTAAAATATCAAAACATTCTTCAGGTATGTTTCAGAGATCAATCTCATATTCAGCACAAAAGCTTTATAATGATATTTCTAAGGAAATTAAAGGACTTAGCTTCCTAAAATTTAAATTGAAGTATAAACAATTCTTGTTGCAATAGTTTCCGTAACATTGATTAAATTACGTTATGTGATGAATAATTATTAATGTTGTATTACAACATATTTGTACTTGATTGTATTATTATTTAATCTTCTTTATTGTTTAATTTTTTGTACATATGAATTAAATGAATGTTAAATGGAAGAACAACAATCAGCTGAACTTTGCCTAATAAGAGTATTTATTATTATTATTGTAAACGAAAAGGTCATTAATGTCCAATTCTGGGTTAATAAAAATAATAATAACAGGGCAACTAGAAATTTCATAAATAATAAAGACAAACGACCACAAGTATCACATACTGCCCAAAAAGATATATAAAGATAAATAAAGGGACGCATGAAGTATATGGTGGAGTATGTTTGAAGTTGACACCTTCTTCAAAACAATCATGGCACATTGATTCAGCTGCAACTTGTTATATGTCGTGTAGTATTAAATTTTTGACGAGTTAGATTATAATGTGAATAAAAATGCTTTAATTACAGATGGCACATTATTGAATTTAAAAGGTCGTGGAAGTGGATAGATAGAAATTCTAGATGATAACTGTAAGTAAATAAAAGACGTACTTTATATTCCAGAAAAAGGTGGATTGTCTTTATGACAATTAGTACAAAATGGATATGTTGTTCATTTTGACAAGGATGAATGTAACAATCAAAAATTAAAAAAATCATAACAAAAGCCATATTAGAAAATAATTTATATAAATTGAATATGGCAAAAAAATTGATGATGATAAATAAAACGGTTGAAAAATGTGATACCTATTAATATATTACACAGAAGATTTGGTATTCGTAATGTTAAATCAATTTATTTATTATAAACTAAATCCTTGACAGATGACATAAAAATTGCTGGAAAAAGGAAAAATTAATTAAGTGAAATTTATTTACGAGGTAAAATTGGCAATAAAAGTTTCCCTAAATACACTGAAAATAGAATAAATGAAATATTTGAATTAGTTCATTCAGATTTATGTGGTCCGCTGCAGGTATCTACAACAAGAAAAGATCGATAAATACTAAAATTTTTACTGATGATTTTAGTATATATTCATTCATATATTTATTGAAACATAAAAACGAAGTAATAGAAACATTTAAAAAAAAATTATGAACGAATGTATACATTTAACTAGAAGTTAAAAATATTAAGAAGAATTCGTATCAAAACAAATGGAACGATACATGAAGAAGAATGGAATTAAGCATGAATTTACAGTTGCTTACACACCGGAACAAAATGGTGTATTAGAGCGAAAAAAATTACGATCATTGAATCAAATCTGAACCATAAATTTTATGGAGAAGTAGTATTAACAGCCAACTATATTCAAAACAGTTTAAAATATGGCACAAGAAGAAACCAAGTTTAAGACACATGAGAATTTTCGGCTGCAATGCGTATTCACTAGTACCAACACAAAAACGAAGAAAATTAGATGATAATGCAATAAAAATGAAATTTGTTGGTTACAGCGAAATCTCGAAAGCATATCGCCTACTTGATATGAAAACATGTACAATTACTAGAAGTCGAAATTTATAGGAAAAAAAATATATCAATGAAAAAGATAATATAGTCTCTAAAATGAAGAAAATATAGTTGAGAATGAAGATGAAATAACTGTTGGTATTTCAAATAAAGAAGAATCAAGGCAGAATTAAGATATTCAACATAATAATATGGAATTAATAGAAGAAATAGAAAACGGAATATCTGAAGATGAAATTAGCAAAAAAGAAGAAAATAATCAAAAAGAAGAAGAAAGTAATCAAGGAAAACAGCATGTTGCACAAGAAAATATTTCAGAAGATAACGAACCAGAAACTTATGAAGATGGATTACACTCAAGTAATAATCAAAATTGGTTAAAAACTATGCAAGAAGAAAAAGATAAAAAGGAAAAATGTGGAACTTGGGAATTAGTACCAAGGAATAGAAGAGTTGTGGATAACAAATGAGTGTACAAGTTAAAAACAGAACCATTAAGTAATAATATGCCTTATACAGCACGACTTGTTCCAAAAAGATTTTCTCAAAAATTTGAGAAAGATTATGACGATGTTTTTGTTCCAGTTGTACAACAAACAACAATTAGAACGTAATTGACACTTTGTGGGAAAGAGAATATGATTGTACAATATTTAG
Source organism: Poecilus cupreus (assembly GCA_963942605.1). NCBI lineage: Eukaryota > Metazoa > Arthropoda > Insecta > Coleoptera > Carabidae > Poecilus > Poecilus cupreus. The sequence goes on from OZ012713.1 coordinate 34,422,142, forward strand.
ATATAAAAACAGCATTTCTGAATGGTGATTTAAAAGAAACAGACTATATTGAAACAACCTAAAGATTTGAAGACAAAGAAAATCCAAATTATATTTGTAAATTGAAAAAGAGTAATGGTTTAAAACAAGCAAGAGCATGGAATGGAAAAATTAATGAAGTATTAATAAATGATGGTTTTAGAAAAGGAGATGCAGATTGCTGTTTATATACAAGAATTATTGGAGAAGACAAGATATGCGTTCTTTTGTATATAGATGCTATAATTATTGCAGCCAATAATCAGTAGCATATTGATAAATTTACAAAATATATAAATAAATATTTTGATGTTAAAATGTTTGGAGATTAAAAATATTATTTTTAAACCTCTTTTGCTAGATAGTCTTATTTGTGTAATAGTCCTAACTTTTACAAAATTTACATTTAGATTTAAATAGCTGGCTTCTTCTAGGTTAAAGTATTAATAGATATTATAAAATTTTGTTTTATGTGCATTTTTTATGTCTTTTTCTAAGAGACAGGTTTTTAATTTATCAGTAATTATTGTTATTAAGTTTATATTAATGTACTGTTTTTCCAAATGTTTGAAAGGCCTAAGTCCGTTGAAGTGGCTTTCAATTGTGAGCACCGGTTGTATTCGATTTTATTTCCTGACCATTTATCTCGTTGAACTAACCTGTTATACAATAATCTGGGGTACCTATTATGATTCATATTAGTAGAAAATTGCCACCATTTAAGGACTATTTTCAGAATAAAGTATACAACATGAGTAGTACCTGATTCTAAGCGAACCATATGATTGGAAGTGTTTACCTCCCGCCTATCCCTAGGTAAGGGAGGTATTGTTTTTGGTCAAAAAATTGGGTAGTGAGTTTTCAAGAATGAGCACGATTTAGGGTCCCTACAATACGATTTTACTATTTTCGCGATGATGTATGTATGTATGTATGTATGTATGTATGTGTGTGTGTGTGTGTGTGTAGTCTGTGGCAATTTTTTCGTCTCGCATAACTTAAATACTATAATACTAAAAAATACAATTTTAAGAATTATTGCTTCTTATATTTAAATGAAAAGCTTGTTAGATTTTGGATAAAATTGGCCAACCGGAAGTAGCAGTTTACTTGAAGGCCTTAACAGTTATTCGTGAAAAAAACGCTTAAATTTCCTTTTTCAACAATTTATGTTATTTTGAAAGTTGAAGAATATTTAATTTTACATGTGTTTTGATTACACAAATTTTATTAATTTTCATTACATTTAGAGATAATAAAATATAAAGAAATTAGATTTCACAAATCTTGCATTCCTAGTACACCATGGAATTTCAATTTTTTACGAAGTGTGACACATGTCATTCTGATTGTGAAGCTGTTTTCTTAGTGAAACATATGTGAAAAAATTAAATAAATATACGAAAGAAAATTAAAATTCTCGAATATAAATAGAAAATAAACAAATAAGAAGGTATGTTTCTGTATCATCAAATACTATTTTGTATCGTTTGAGAGTAATATAGGGCGGGAGGTTATGTGCTTGATACATCAGATTTTTTTTGACATAGTAATATTGATTTAAAGTAGTTAACTTGACCATTTGTCGTAGATCATTAATCGTTGTTTGCAAGAGCTTAACTTTTTCATTCCAACTATTTGACTTGTTTGTAATAAGAATATTTTTACCCGTGATTGTGGAAGGTTTTCCTTTTGTCAGGTTATCCTGAGCAGATAAGTTAAATTTTCCGAAGGAGGAAACTATTGTGCCTAGGTAAGAGTACTGTGACACTACCTCTACACTGATATCCCTTATGAAAAGTTAGAATTTTTGTTGTATTTGCGATCAGTTGTAATAAATTTTTCTCGCTGTAAGTTTGTAAACAGTTCAATATATTTTGTACGTCTAACGGAGAATCACATAAAATTACAATGTCATCAGCATAAGCTAATAGCATTACATCGCTCTGACCATCTACACTAAGCCCGTTAAGATTAGAGTTGCGAAAGTAGTTTTTAAAATCGTTAATTAACAAAGAAAATATTAAGTTTTGCCTCTTTGTATAAATATTGAAGAATTCTAATAAAATTCGCTGAGATTCCTGAGTTGCATAATTTATGCTAACATTGAGTGGTTCAGAGAGTCGAACGGCCGTCTAAAATCAACAAAGATAGCGCAGCATGCTCGTCTTGTTATTCGCAAATACAAATGTGCCATTACCGAACGACCGGATATACAGTCCGTCCGGCCCCTGTCTTTTCTAAAACATGCCTGGCTTGCGCTCAAAATATTATATTCTTAACACCACGAAGGAAGTCGATTACAGAGTATACTCGTGAATAATTTACATAGTGTGTTAATTAGTGCGATCTCTCTGTAGTTCGATGTATCTAATTTGCTACCTTTCTATGTAATAGAAATAGTTGTACAGACGACCAAGATAAAGGCGTACAGCCCTTATCTAATATAAATTTACTACTACTTAATGAATAAATACTTACTTTATTAGGAATTTTCCATTCGAACTCATGCCAATAGTACGGAAAATACGGATTTAGGAATACAGCACATTGCAGTGTTATGTCGTCTCCCACATTGGCTATATTTGGACCTTCAATTGTTAATGCAAAACGGTAATCAAAATCTAAAAAACGTATAAATAATTATTTATTCAATTTTGACGCTGTACGCTAACTTTATTGTATCCATAACATAAAAAAACACAATAATGGTTCTAACAATTAATTATTAGTTTAATGCCTTTTGTTGAATTTACACAGGAAGGTCAACACTTCGAGCAGCTGTTTTCCGTAGAACAGAGGTGTATGTCAGACTACGCTTTATGTTTATACAACCGAATATTGATGTATAACTAATTATTGTTAAAATATTTATTATATTTCACTATTTTGAATACCGTCACTAGAGAATTATAATCTACCTGTACTTTTAAGAAAAAATAAGATTTTGTTCTGTTTGTAAAAATTTCATATTGTTCTATCTGTTTATTTCCAAAAATTTTGGAACTATAATGTTGTATCTATACCGTATAAAATGAAATAGGAATATTTTGTTGGATATAATATTATTATTCTCTACAATACATAAGGATATTTTTATTCCATATTCTATTATTTATTTAAATATCCTAAAATTGTTTCTATACAAAAAAAAACTACAAATAAGAAAAATAAATAACAAAATAATAATTATTAATGACACTTACTTAATAATTGACGCGATTTATGTTAATTTGATTTACTTCACAAAGTAATTGTTACATTTGTACTTTTTTATCAATAAAAATTATTAGAAGATTTAACTCACTTTAATTCTTCTCAAAGTGTCATTAGATCACTGAAAGTGTCAGAATGTTCTAGATGTAATATCTATCATTGTTTCCTTTATATATTTTAGGCAAATTGCAATGACTAAGGGTACAATCAGTTATACCTTACAAATACATTATACATGTACAAAAGAGTCTTAACACATGTTTTTGTAATTCCTCTTAAAAAAAATTAAAACATTTATAACTCAAAATTGGTAAAAGTACCTACACATAGAGCATTATAATTCTCAGGTGACGACATGCCAATATGGAAGAATTCAACAATAATAAATATTACCTGTACGTACAAAAAAGGTCTAATGCACATACGTATTCTAAGTGAATGCTTTGGGGACTATAGAGGAAACAAACTCTTTGCGTGCCATCTATCTACATCTATATTCAAACAAATAGCTTTCACGGTGACAAGGAATCATTTTCAGGACTTAATTAAATATTTAACCTCAGTCAGTGAGATATATAGTATTTTACCTCACTGACCTCAGTAATAGATAACATCCAAACACATACAGGAACATAAATGAATATAGAAGATATAGAACAAACATTGAACAGTGCAAACTGGCAAAAAGTTCTCAAGTTCGTATTTCTAAGTTATGTAATGACTCAGTAGTAAATATACTGAATATAAATAACTACCACATGAATAAAAATGTTATGAGCCTAGTGATGTAAAATACCCAGGTAATTATTTTTCAAGGTAAATACCCAGGGTAAATACCCGGGTATTTACCCATAAGTGGGTGTATATTTATTGATTAATAATAGTGTAAATATGGGTATTCAATATCATTGAAAAATATATCAAGCCACATAAAACTAAAGGCTTGTATGCCCAACCTCAAATAAACAAAAGAACAAAGGATTAAAGTTCAATAAAAAAAAATCGCATGAAAAGATGACAGCTAGAATAATAATTATTATTCAAGCTATGATTTTGATGCGATTTTTTTGTTTATACCACAGATAAATTTCTTCTCTAGTTTATCTGATTTTGGAAATACAGGTCCTTATAAAAAAAACTTGTTAAACATTGTTCTAATTCCACAGGACACTTCATGCATTTAATAATGTGATTTTCCATTTTTTTGCATGTGATTGAAGATATTACACGAAACAATATTTGAAAACTACTCTTTTCTCCTTCGAAAGGAAAAACTTCACACAAAATTTTTTTCTTATCATTTTAATCAAGTTTTGTGTTTGTCACTCAAAATACAAATAGTAATTGTCGATCGATCAGGCACAACCTGCATTTATATGTTCAAAAGCTATTTATAATAGCTATAGACATGTTTCGTAGAAATTTAACTTATTTGTACTACATTATAACCAAAATGTATTTTTGGGTAGGTAAATAGACCTTGGGTAAATACCGGGTAAATACCCAAATTTTATTTACCTATCTATTGGGTATTTACCCAACTCACATCACTATATGAGCCACTCACATTGTTTGTTTTAATGGTTGTAAGTTGTATTTACAATATCGGCAAAAAAATTACTTACCGTATATCAAGTCAATGTGCGGGAAATTGACTCTTGAAATTTCTTTTTTGCTTCTTGTAAAAACACATTCACAACCGTCAATGTATTCTGAGAAGGGATCAGTTCGTAGTTGAAATCCGATGTAAGGGTGAAAGCTCACCTATAATTTAATACAAATTTATTTGGAAATATATAGCACAGGTTATCAAAATACAACACACTACGTTACAATTAATAGTATATTCAGTGTTGCCAGGTTAAAAATATGAATGATTTTAAAAATTTTCAAAAAAGCTGTACGTAAAAGTCCTTTGATTATTAAAAATTAAATATTTACAATTAAAAAACAGTAAAACAAACATAATAAATAATACAAGAAAAAAAAAACACTTTTCTCCTTTTATTAATTTACAAATTTTAACTTATTATTAAATAACACTAAAAATTATTTCCACTACCGCTCTCGAGTGTGGCAATATTAGAAATTGTTGCACAAATTTACTTAAATTTGGGAATACTGGACTTTCATCACCTAATTTTAACTGTATTATTTTATTCCAAAATTCTATAAAGTTGCAATCAAAATTTAAATCTTCCACGTTGCGTTGTATTCTATATTCGCTATCGAGTTCATTTATATTGTTCAAAATATGTGGATAGTAAGATACATAAGGAGCAATTGATGTAATTTTCTTTATATTTTCTGGATTTAACAAAGATAAATGTGTTAACGCCTGTACAAATTTATCATTTAAAGGGAATCTTTTATAAAATTGATGTGAAAATTAAATATAGAAATCTAGACATTTTTTTTTCTTAAAATTTTCAATCTTATCCTGTAGTACTAGTGCGGTTACTTTTACTTCAAAGTACATATCTTCTGGCTTTCAAAAATTATGTGGATTTCTATACTGAATTTGGCTCACATCTGTATTTTTAAAATAATTAGGTTTCAAATAACATTCTAACATAGTTGTATATGCTGTCGCCACTCTAATACAAACCATAAACTTTTGGTGATTCGGATTGAAATTCAATATTTAATTTAGTTAAAATTGATAGAATATAATTAAAAAATTCCAAATATAATAAAATAATAGCATTATTTAATAAATTAAAAATTACTGCAGCTTTCTTGTCTTTCTCTTGTAAGTATTGGGATTGAAAAAATAATTTTAAGACGTTATATTGCTCTAAAATTCTTTATACTACCTCTTTAAGAGACAGCCATCTGGTTTGACTAGGTTGTAATATTTTATGAGGTTTAATGTTGACAAATTTTTGGAATTCTGTATACTCTTTCAAACGCTTAGATGACTGTAAATACGAGCACACATCCCTCACCCATGGGCTCTATTTCATTTGGCGATTTACAGTATGCGTAAGAAGCTACCAGTGCCAAGGACTGACAAATGCACTTCATAATAAATAAATGTTCAGTCTCGCTTTAATAAACTTTGTAGAGGACGATTAGCGCCCATCACCGTATTCGCTTCGTCAGCAGCAAACCCAGTCATATTTGGAACATATGGAATGATTTTGTTTGAAGAAATTGACTAGAGAAGTATACAAGACCACAGCAGTGCCGTCATGTACGTCTATCAAATTTAATAATTGATCAGATTCCAAGCATGTATCATCATTTTTGTTCATTCTGTAGACAAGTGCCATAGTTTTATTCATTGAAATATCTGCAGATTCATCGACTATAATTGATGTCATATATTTAAAATAACTATACGTTATCTAGCAAATTATGTGCTTTATTATGTTAACTGTTATTCTATTAGTACTGAATTTCGTATGTACAATTTTGCTGAATAAAACCTATTTTCTGGAGGTTTAAACTTATTAGTTTATTACAATTTATTCAGCAATAATTAATAAGATGGATCGCCTTCTTCGCCCAGATAAACTTGATATCGATCCTAATTCAATGAACGTAGCACTGTCATGGAATCACTGGTTCAAGACTTTAGAAAATTTTCTCGCGCTAGTAAAAGACTTGGATGAAGCAGGTAAACTCAACTTACTCATCAACCATGTCTTTCTATTGATCTTTTCACTGTTCAGTGAAACTGATACATATGAAAAAGCAGTAGCCATTCTTAAAGCAGCTTTCGTCAAGCCGAGTAATGAAATTTTTGCACGTCATTAGTTACTAGAGCACAAGCTTCACATAAAACAATTGACCAATATTTTAGAAGTCTTCAACTTCTGGGTAAAGAATGTTCATTTGAAGCTGTTACCGCTGAAACGAATAGAAATGATTATATTCGGGACGCATTCATTAGAGGATTAATATCGCCTGAAATACGTCAGCGTTTGCTAGAAAACACTACTTTATCTCTAAGTCAAAGCTTATAGTCAAGCTCTATCCCTTGAGACAGCCCAGAGGCAATCAGCTTCATATAATGTGCCTAATACAGCTATTAATGCGATGTCTGATAATCCGAATAATTCTAATCCCATTCCTCAAACTCAAACTCAGTGAGACACAGTAGCTGTCACAACATCAGCTCAAAAATGTTTCTTTTGTAGGAGGAATAAGCATCCCCGTAATTTATGTCCAGCAAAGGAAGCAAAATGTAGATTATGTGGAAAAGATGGACATTTTGCCACAGTTTGTCGTTCTAAGAAGAAGATTACTGCAACCAAGGAAATGACCATTGCTGCAACTGCCCCTAAATGTCTATCTAAATCTACTGTTAATGTCATAGTTAATGGTGTTAAAGCAATTGCTCTTATTGACAGTGGGAGTTCATCAACTTATATAGACGAACAATTTGCAAAAAAAAATGGTTTTAATTTGTTACAGGAGCATAATAATATATCAATGGCATCAAAAACACTGTTGTGTCGCATTACCCATTGCTGTCTGATTGATTTGCAACTAGGGAATCAATCATTCAATAAAGTTAAAATTTTAGTGCTCCCTAACTCCTGTGCAGACGTCATCATTGATCATGATATTCTCAAAGAGTTTGAAACAATAGAAATCAGATTTGGTGGAATTAGATCCACAATAGAAACTTGTAATTTAGCTATCGCCGATTCGAAAAGAAGATCGTACATACACAGCTTTTGAAGCTAATGGGATACTTTATCAATTTCGCAGAATACCCTTTGGGGTTACCAGTGTGGTTCCATGCTTTCAACGATTTATTGATAATATCATTTGTGTAGAAAAGCTTAAAGGTACATATGCCTATTTAGATGATGTTACTGTATGTGGCCATGATCAGGATGATCACGACACAAACTTGACTAAGTTCCTTGAGGTAGCAAAGAAATATGATTTGACCCTCAACAAGGATAAATGCAAATTTTCATCTAACTCAATCAACTTACTAGGACATTCCATTGCTAATCATGAAATAAAACCTGATACAGATAGACTACGACCTCTTATTGAGTACCGTGTACCAAAAGATTCCGCTTGCCTGAAGCGTGCTATGGGTATGTTCGCCCATTATGCTCCTTGAATACCTAATTTTTCAAGAAAAATAGGGCCTCTAGTCGAGTGCAAAGCATTCCCTCTAAACGAGAAGGCAATTCATGCATTTGAAGAATTGAAATCTTCAATAGCCACCTCAGCTGTTCATTGCATAGATGAAGAGGTTGAATTCACAGTAAGAACTGATGCTTATGATCGTGCGATCGGATCCGTACTTTTGCAATTGGGACGTCCTGTCGCATTTTTCTCTCGATCCCTCTCTCAAACTGAACAACGTCACTCTGCAGTGGAACGAGAGGCGTATGCAATTGTTGAATCGCTAATAAAATGGAAACATCTTTTAATTGGTCGTCATTTCAAACTAATCACAGATCAACAGTCGGAACGTTTGATTCTAAGTCAGCAATAAAATTAAAAATGAAAAAATCTTACAATGGCGTCTCGAATTATCAAGTTTTCAATTTGATATTATTTATCGATCAGGCAAATAAAATACAGTGGCGGATGCGCTTTCTCGTACATGTGCAATATCAACAACTGATGAGCGTTCTTTAGTTGATTTGCATATCATGCTATGTCATCCAGAAGTCACTCGTATGTATCACTGGTTGAAATGTAAGAATCTTCCGTTTTCTGTTAAAGAAGTTCGCGAGATGACAGAATTGTCAGGTATGCTGTGAAGTCAAACCCCGTTTCGCCAAATTTGAAGGAAAGTTGATTAAAGCAACTGCACAATTGGAACGTTTAAATATTGATTTTAAAGGGCCTATACCTTCGCGTACATGTAACCGCTATATGCTTACGGTTGTAGATTAGTTTTCTAGATTCCCATTCGCATTTCCTTGTCAAGATTTGACGTCATCTACTGTAATAAAAACTTAAAGCTCCTGTTCACGCTTTTTGGCACACCGTGCTACATACATTCAGATCAAGGAACCTCATTCATGTCAGACGAAATCAAAATATTCTTAACATCAAACGGAATTTCCACCAGTCGAACCACAACATTCAACCCTAGAGGAAATGGTCAAGTTGAAAGACATAATGGGATCATTTGGAAGACCATCTTACTCGCACTTCGTTCTAAAAATGCTTCTGTGTTTTCCCAGAGTCTCTCCATTCCATACGATCCTCACTATGTACCTCAATTAATGAGAAACCACATGAACGTATGTTTAAGCATCCACGAAGAAGTTCTAGTGGCTCATCGCTACCTACTTGGTTGTCAACTCCTGGTCCAGTTCTTATGCGACGACATCATCGGACTAACAAATATGAACCGCTTGTGGATGAAGCAGATCTACTGGAAGCTACCACTAATTATGCGCATGTGAGACGTCCAGATGGTAAAGAAACTACTGTGTCATTGAGACATTTGGCACCTCAGGGAGGGGACTTTAACACATTAAAGTTTATTCCGAATAGTCCAATACGACAACCGACAGAAGAACAATTTCCTGAGCCTGTAACAACAGATGCTGAGACTAATGAACAACAATTCCCCGTTCCTGTAACCCTCGCACCTGGTGACACCTCTCCTTCCCATGAAGATAGAGAAGATGCAACTCATTTTTCAAGTTTAAAAGAATTAACCCCGCGACCACAGCGTACAAGGAGGTTACCTGGTTATTTAAAGAACTATGATCTCAAATGAGGGGGGGGGGGGAATGTCATATATTTTAAATAACTATACGTTGTCTAGCAACGCTTTATTATGTGCTTTATTATGTTAACTGTCATTCTATTAGTACTGAATTCCGTATGTACAATTTTGCTGAATAAAACCTATTTTCTGGAGGTTTAAACTGATTAGTTTATTACAATTGAATACCTTTTCATTTTCATATCTTCAATGATGACTTCCAAATCATATGCACCAACACAGTTCTCTACTAATTTTGTACACTTACTTCTATCACAAGAAAATTTTTTATATCATTTTGTGCACAATTAGTATAAGATGATTTGCTGTGTTGACAGCTATATTATGCTCCACTATAAACGAAGCATGCGTAATTCAGCATTTTTTACTATATTTGTTTTTGCAACAACAGTTATATTTGAATAGATACTTGGTTTTTAATAGATTCACACTTTTTGACATGTTTAGCTGACATGTTATGTTTTATAACAGAGTATAGCAGCCCCGTAGCTGTCTCCACATGTTTTACACATAAAGTCATTAACGCCCTGACTACTGAGTGAATCCAGTTTCTGAATTCTGGATGTTTTTCCCTCCGGCCTTATACTTTTGCGTGTACGTCCTCTTCAAGTTATGATTTGTTTTAGTTTTATCTTCGTTGTCAATTGTGTAACTATCATTCGTATCAGATATATTTATTTCTAAAAATTAAGTAAATAAGTAAATTATGGAATATATTTATGTTTTATACAACTTATATCGCAGAACTACGAATTCAAATAATGCAGTCTGTCGTCTGTCACTTTAACGTTCAACTTCAAACGACTCAAATCGGTACAAATACGAACGCACACTAATGGCTATTACCAACACGAAATAACAAAAAATTACCACTTCAAACTGAATACAAAAAGACAACATTTGCAAGTGAAAAAAATTAGCAATATGTTACAGTATAATAAATCCCTAGATTTTCCAAAAAACGAACAAAAATCCTTGTGCCCTTAAAAAAACTCAAACATTTTTAAATCTAAGGAAATTTCCTTGCACCTGGCAACACTGAGTATATTGTAACCAACACCAAAATTCATATCAAGTTGTTTATATTTATTTATTTAAATCAATCCAACAGGATAAGAAATCCCAATTATTGGATAATTATACAATACAAAGAAAAAAGAAAAAGTGTCACAAATAGAAATGAGAAAAAAAAAACATTAGATATATTTAAATACATAAATTAAATTAGAAAATTAGCTGCAACCGATTTTTTAAATTTTAATTAACGAGTCGTTAAATATGTCCTATTCAATTGTACATTCCGAAGACGAGATATTATTAAATATGGAACATAGTTGAAGTATCGGAGATTTGGATTCATAATTAGTTCTAACTTTTAGTTTGAAAATAATATTGGTCCTAGAAGAAGTTCTAGGTACATAAAATGAAATTTTTGCAAGACTAAATGAGTCATCTATATTCCCATTTGAAAGTTTATACAAGTACATGGTGCATTGAATCTTGCGCCTGGATGACAGACTAAGTAAATTAAATTTGTTTAAGTAGATCACTGTAATTATAATCATAACTAGAGTAATGTGCATTAATTCGAAAGAAGTAAAATTCAAGAATTTTCGCTGAATTGATTCGAGGTTACAAATATTCTTATTATATATTGGCAGCCAGACCTAAAGGCAGTACTCTAGTTTTGATCTTATAAATGCATAATATAAATTTTTTAGGGTTAATATATTTTTAAATGATTTGCTATTTCTTACAATAAAACCTAAATTTCTATGAGCGCTACTAATGATATAATCAATGTGATCATTGAAGGATAATTTAGAGTCAAAAATTAAACCAAAGTCCTTGTACTGTGTTACTCTATCCAGAAATATAGTTTCCATTTTTTATGTATAAGTGTATACAAATTTCTTTACAAAGTAACTCATTACCTTGCACTTATTGAAATTAAAGAATAGTTTCGATGACCGACACCATGATAACAAATTATTTATATTAGATTGTAGACGAATGTAATCATTTATGGAATAAATTTTTCTGAATATATTAATATCATCAGCGCATAACTGAATCTCGGAATGTTTGACAAAACTGACAATGTCATTACTAAACAGAATAAATAACAATGGGCCTAAATTAGAGCCTTGCGGAACTGCAGAAGTGGGGACGTATGATCTGGATATAAAATTGTTATATTTAACATAGAGTGGACGATTACTTAAATAAGATTCCAGAAATTCGAGAAGATTTTTTGAAAATTGAAAATTATCATTTAGTTTGTGAAGAAGAACTTTATGATTAATGCGATCAAATGCCTTTGCAAAATCTGTATAGATGACATCTACCTGAGTGTTGCATGCATAAGGTTCAATACTTGCTCCGTGAAATTCTTTAGGTTAGTGGTCGTAGAACGGCCATTGAAAAAACCATGTTGACAAACGGATATAGATCTATGTACAGAATTATATATGTATTTATATATAAAGGATTAAAAAATGTTGAGATATTTGACAAAATAGCAATAGGTCGGTGTAGCGTCTCTCCTACGATCACCTCGTCCTGTATTCTCTCTATTCTCTCCTTCACCCTTACTATCACCACGTCTAGTCACTACTCTCACCTGACTGTTCCTCCTCACTCTCCCGACTCCGTAACTCTCGTAACGCATGCGCTTATGCCAAGAACCACCTATTAATTACGTACATTACCGCATACCCTACAATATTAAAAAACGTACATTACCGCATACACTACATCCCTTTCTTTTTATATATTTTTTGTTGTTATTAAGATATTGGGATAATTTAATAAATTCACAAAGCTATTACAAAACCCTTGTTTTAATTTGAACCAGAAAATTAATACAGAACCCTTGAAAATAATCAAGTATTTTTGAAATGAAATTAATTTAGACTATTCTCACTTCCCAACTTACTTTCTGCATCTACTTTATTTTTTCCTCGTTAGCTTCTTTTTCTCCATCCATAACTTTCCACTGTCCTTCCACATTCTTTAGATGTACTACATTTCTTCTATACGTTTGTCCAGTTTCATTGTTTCGTATATCTATATCTGCCCCTTTTCTTCTTTCTATTGTGTGTGTCGTAGGCTCAAAGTTCAAGCTTAGCTTATTTGCTTTACGTATTTAAGTTTTTTATATAAACTTTATCTCCTACTTGCATATCACATTCTTTTGCTTTCCGCTTCCTGTCCACATATTCTTTTCCTTTCTCCATTCTTTCTCTATCGATATCTCTAATGTCGCTGTCGTCCGATTTATTACCAATGTCACTGATCATAGGAATTTTGTTACGAAACTGTCTCCTCAAAAACAATTCCGACGGTGTTTTACCAGTCACAGAATGTGGAGTACTATTGTACATGATAAGATAATCCAGTAAGCATTCTTTCCAGTTCCGCTTTTCGACTTGACTGATCTTTAAACGTTTTAGGATATCCCGATTTTGACGCTCTACTTCCCCGTTTTGTTGGGGCCAATAAGGTACGGTATTGTACATGATTACGTTTCTTTCGTTGCAAATGACTTGAACTCTTCGTTGGTGAATTGTCTGCCATTATCCGCTGTTATTGAAACTGGATACCCAAGTCGACTGAAAATTTCCTTTAGGTGGTTAATAAAGTCCATGCTAGTTATTTTCCGCAAAATTTTTATTTCTTTGTACCTACTATAGTAGTCAACAACTACTAAAATGTAGTCATCACTAGGTAATAGACCCATTAAATCTATCGCTATGTCTGCCCATGGCTCATTTGGCAATTCTCGACGTTTTAGTGGGTTTGGCGGATTTGGTGTTGAAACAAGAGTGCACCCCTCGCATGATTTAACTAAGCTTTCAGCTTCTTTATCATATCTCGGCCACCATACTTTCGTCGCCGTGCTTTCATTGCAACAATGCCCGGCTGACCTTCGTGGGCAGCATTTAACACTTGATTTCGCAGCTTCTTAGGGATCATTATTCTCGTTCCTCTCAGTAAAATGTCTTCATAAAAGCATAGTTCATTTTGAAATAACTTGTAGGTTTTGACTTCCTCATCCCAGTGATTGTTATATAGCCCTTCTTCACCTTTATTATTTCTTTGTCCATTTTGGAATAACTTGCTACATCTTTCAATTTCACTGCTACCGGTTTTATGTATTCCATGACTTGTTGAATGTAAGTATCACTGTCTGATGCTATCACATTGTTAATGACGCAAAGTCTTGACAAAGGATCCGCAATATTATTATTTCCGGGGCGATATATCACTTTGTACTTGTACGACTGAAGCCGTAATACCCACCTCTCTATTCTTGCACAAGGTTTCGACTTATGGCCAAATATAACTTCTAACGGCTTATGATCCGTTATTAGATCAAACCCTTTGCCGTATAGAAAAATATGAAAATGTTCGACAGCCCAAACTAGCGCTAGCGCTTCCTTCTCTGTTTGGCAATATCTCCTTTCGCAGTTAGTAATAAATAAAATAAATAAATATAAATATATCATCACGCCTTTTACCCATTAAGGGTGTGGCACTCTGCTTACGCAGATCTCGGTAGGTGATATAATTTTGCGTATGAAATGCGGTTACCAGCCGTCAAAGTTTTATTTCCAAAAGCAATTACTCTAGGGCCATTGTTATCTCTCTGAACTAATACGACGCCTAACCCTACGGGGCTAGCATAAGCAATTGCTATGGTTCTTTTATATACGTCATAATATCCCAACGTAGAAATATTTGCAAGCGCTGATTTCAGAGTCTCAAAAGCTGTGTCTTGTTTTGTTGTCCAATATTTCTGGATACACGATACTCTCTCTGGTTTATTTCGCAGTAGTTCTTTTAATGGTTCTGTTATCGTTGCTAAGTTTGGAATCCATTTTCCAACGAAGTTTACTAGGCCCATAAAACTTTGTAGCTCTGCCCTAGTTACAGGAGGCCGGAATTCTTGTATAGTAGAAATGTACTTTTTTAGTGGTCTTACTCCTTTTACTGTCAATTCATGTCCTAAGAAATGTACTTCGGTAACTCCAAATAAACATTTCTCGTTTCGTAATACCGCATTATTTTTTTCTAACAGTGCCTTAATCTTCTTCAGTCTTATATCATGTCCAACTTTGTCTTTCCCGTATATTAATATATCATCAATAAAATTGATAACACCTTCACGTCCTAAAAGCATTCGTTCTAACGTTTTTTGAAAAATTTCGGGAGCCAAGTTATCCCAAACATGAGGCGTTTGTATCTAAACAAACCTTTACTTGTAATAAAGGTGGTAATATGTCGCGAATCAGGGTGTAATTCGATCTGGTGGAATGCGTCTTGGATGTCCAGTTTGCTAAAATACTGTATCGAACGCGGCAGCGACAAGTTGAAGCTTGTCGGCGTACGCCGCCACGCCGCGCCGCCACGCCGCGCGGCCGAGTGCATGACGTAACGTTGCGGGTTCGAACAAGTCGTTTGCTCCATAATAGGGAATATTCCCGAACCTTCCAGAAACAATGAACGTGCCGTATATAAAAGGAATCGCCGGCAGCCGTCAGGCAGTCAGTTACTTGACTCCCGAGCAGTCAGTCAGTGAGACTCAGTCAGTCTTGCAAATGACTCCCGAGCAGTGAGTCTTTTAGATGACTCCCGAGCAGTCAGTCGTTTAATTGACTCGGACTCAGTTAGTCGAGTTGAGTCAGTGAGGCAGTTAGTTGACTCAGAGTCACTAAGTCAGAAGAACTTGTGAATATAAATATACCGCTCGGTGTGAAAATAAATATATCGTCGTAAATAAATATCGCTCGGCTAGTTTATATAAATAATAGTGTTTAATTATAGTAGTGATAAGTGTTAGTGTATAAGTTTTTGTATTTGTTATTTTAGTGTTATATACCTAGTGTTAATTAACTTTTACTATTTATTATAATAATTAGAATTACTTGCTACTAATTATAGTTTTATTGTTTTAATAAAAAAGTTTAGAACCCACGAACGTTACAATTGGTGTCAGGTGTGGGGTACAGTTAAAAATAAATAAACGCGTTGTACGTAAAAATAAATATTGGAATATTTAAATAAATGTTAAATGAAAGTGTTGTGCATCATGGCGACGAAAAAGTTGATGAACTTGAAAGTGATCGCGAATTAAGAAAAAAGCTTGAAGAGAGTGATGAAGATTCGGTTGGGAAAAAAAACTGTGTTGCTAGAACGTCTTCGAGCAGTGCTAGTGCAAGAAGAGGAAAGTTTGAGAACTATGGAAAGCAAATTGGAAGAAAGTTTCAGAAAAGGCTTGAGATGAAATTGAAAGAAGATCTTGAAGGGTTGTCCAAGAGCGTCGACGACAAAATACAAGATCTGGAAACGAAGCTGCAAGCTCTCAAAATCAAGACTGACAGTTTACCAGCCGTTAATCAACCATCACAGGATACAACAACCAAGCTGCAAGAACCGAGAGTGACAACAGTCCCTGGCCGTCATGATATAACAACTTACGACGGAAAATCATCATGGGAAGAATGATTGACCCTGTTCGCGACATTTTCCATGGTTCATGGTTGGACTTCAAGTGTTAAAGCGTCCATGTTAAATAGATCATTACGTGGTGACGCTTTACGGGTATTACAAGCAATAGGGCATGTCAGAAATAAATGTGGCTAGCTCCAGAAAATGGAGAAGTAGCCGGAATACTGAAAATCGGCAATGAAGAAATTATTCTTCAACATAAGGACGACGTGCGTGCTCGGCTATTCCTGGCAGAAGGCGTAACTCTTCTTGTTTGCAGTGAAGTGCTCGTAGAAGGAAGAACAGAAGAGGGTACGTGAAATAGATAAGTGGCAGTTTTAGAACCAGACTGCAGTGACACAGAAACAGGACGAGGTGTGTTGGTTGTGAAAAGCGTTATTCTAACAAACATTAGAATACCAGTGCGACTGATGAACATCAACCATTACCTAGCAGTGCTGAAGGAAGGTACAGTTCTGGGCTATTGTTCAACAGTCACATCGATCACAAAACCAACAGATTAAAAACGGATTGACGACACGTTGGACACACTTGCGGGATCAAATTCTTTTCAACTTTGGACTTGAAAAGTGGCAAGTGGGAATGGAGCAAAAGATTGTTGAGAAGACAGAATTTACTGTTGGATCTGGATTTTGGCATTTTACTGTAATGCTGTTTGGCCTTTGTGATGCTCCTGTAACATTTGAACGTGTGATGGAATCCGTTCTGAAAAGGTTAGCTTGGAAAACTTGTCTGGTATATCTTGATGATATAATTGTGGTCGACAAAGCATTTGAAGACCATGTGAAGAATTTAGAAGTTTTCCAGAGGTCTGGAAGCGCCAACCTGAAGCTAAGTCCTAAGAAATGTAACCTGTTTCGCAAAGAAGTTCACTATCTTGTCTCTGGAAGAGGAGTAGCTGTAGATCCAGCAGCAGGAAAGTTTCGGGACGAAACAGACCTAAGGAGGGGGCAGTGTAACGAACGCGGCGCCACGCCGCGCGGCCGAGTGCATGACGTAACGTTGCGGGTTCGAACAAGTCGTTTGCTCCACAATAGGGAATATTCCCGAACCTTCCAGAAACAATGAACGTGCCGTATATAAAAGGAATCGCCGGCAGCCGTCAGGCAGTCAGTTACTTGACTCCCGAGCAGTCAGTCAGTGAGACTCAGTCAGTCTTGCAAATGACTCCCGAGCAGTCAGTCGTTTAATTGACTCGGACTCAGTTAGTCGAGTTGAGTCAGTGAGGCAGTTAGTTGACTCAGAGTCAGTAAGTCAGATGACTTAGTCGACTCCGAAGTTCTGAGGAAGAACTTGTGAATATAAATATACCGCTCGGTGTGAAAATAAATATATCGTCGTAAATAAATATCGCTCGGCTAGTTTATATAAATAATAGTGTTTAATTATAGTAGTGATAAGTGTTAGTGTATAAGTTTTTGTATTTGTTATTTTAGTGTTATATACCTAGTGTTAATTAACTTTTACTATTTATTATAATAATTAGAATTACTTGCTACTAATTATAGTTTTATTGTTTTAATAAAAAAGTTTAGAACCCACGAACGTTACAATACCTTGCATTCTTAACTTTTGTCAATAGTTTGTCCATCGTTGGCAGTGGGTGATTTTCACGCATAATTGCTTTGTTTGCTCGTCTCATGTCTACACAAAGACGAACTTCGCCATTATTCTTTAAGATAGGCACTATCGGTGATACCCACTTGGAAGAACCTTGGACAACCTCTATGATATCTCTTTTAAGTAATTCCTCGATTTTAGCATCTACTTTTTCTTCTAAGGGTATTTGAATTCTCCTGTATGGTTGTGAGATTGGTTGAACCGAGTTATCTATCGGTATTTCAATCAAAACGTCTTTGAATTTTGGGAACGCTCTAATCTCAACTTGGTTTACCTCAATTTTTAATATCCCTAACGCCATAGCGGAAGACTAGCCTAAGAGGTTTCTGGTGCCATTTGCAATTACATAAAATGTATAATTACCGGATCGCTCACCTACTTGTAAGTTTGCATCAAAAGAACCTTTTAGTTTTAGTGGCTAGCTCCCGTATGCTAGAAAATTTTTGTTTGGATTTCTCATTTGATTGTATACTGCGACCTTTTCCTTTTTCATCTCTTCCCACGTTTCACTCGTAATTAAATTTTGTTTACACCTTGAATCTATCAACATTTCTACTTTTACTCCTCCAATCTTGCATTCCACAACCGCATCATCATCTATATGAAACACGCAATCTTTCTCATGAGTATCTTTCCGGATTACTTCATTCACGGTACTTGAATTTCTGTTAGACTTAAATCTCTTCAGGCTGTTTCTATTTCTGTAGTTCTCTTCAGGTTTCCTTTTCTTAAATTGTCCAGTTTTGCAAAACTGACGAAAATGTCCTCTACGACCGCATCTTAAGCATTCTTTTTTCTTTTGTTAATATGTTATGTGACATAATACGAGATTCTGGTTTGCACTTTCTTATGACACTTATTAACGGTGAATTTGCAGAAGTACTCAAATTTTTTTTATATCTAAACATTTACGAGTTACTGGTATCAACTTTTATTTTTCATATGGAGATCATGGTAAGCTATGACATTTTTTAATAGAGTTTTTTTTTGCTTTACAATGGTATATAAAGCAGCATTAAAATATTTTTATAAATAATAGCAAAATTAACGAAATTTTTTATTTTTAATAAAATTGTATTGAAAAAAAATTAACAATAGGTTGCTTTGAAAGAAAATAATAATTTCAGGCAAATAAAAAAAATTACGAATACTTCTGCGCCTTTCATTCTGTTTTTTCTAAAACTTAACATTCTTTGCCTCAGAATTCTTACTGTGGCATTCCGTAGTACATTTTCACTCTAATATTCCTTAATAAAGATTTTATTTTCTAAGTAACTATAAAAAATCTAATTGTGTTAAATCCCTGTGTATTATCCCTCAAATCGAACATTTCAATATTGTGCTATGACCTGTGAATTGTGAGCAGAAACTCAGCGCTGCTGAAACCACATATTTTGTATTTGACGAAGTGGCAATGTATCTAAAAATATCTGAAATATCATTTTGTATCACCACACCATACATTAAAACTAAATCGAAGTTGATGGCGAGATTCTATTATTTATTATTAAATGTTTCCATAGCAGCCTATGATTCACATTATTTTTTACTTAAATTTTATTATAAATAAAAATATCATTAAATTTTCTATTAATTATAAAAATTTATTATTACTCTTTTATATCGTTGCAGAGCAAAAAAAATCTCTGTTCATAAATATCATGGCATACTATGACCTTCATATGAAAAATAAATATTGATACCAGTAAATCGTAAATGTCAAGATACAAAAAAATTGAGTACTTCTTTAAAGTCACCATTAAAAAGTGTTATAATAAAGTGGAAATCAAAATCTCGGATTGTCATATAACAAAGTTATCAGCAGAAAAAGAAAATCGCTAAATTTACATTTTATACAATATCTAGTGACCTATGCGTTCAATTGAAAAAATAAATACATTTTCAAACAACCCTACTAAAGAGGCAACTTTCGTCTAATTTAACCAACCTCGTATCTCTTACGGATCTCGAGATTCCAATTCATTCGTATATTAAAAGTCACAAACAATATATATATATATATATATATATATATATATATATATATATATATATATATATATATATATATATATATATATATATTTGTAACTTTGACAAAATTTAAAGCAGGTCTGTATGTCTCTAATGCTTGACACGAACTGAGCTGGCTGTTCTGCGCAGACGCCTCGTTACAGCAGCCGGCTGTTTGCTGGATGCAGGGTTGCCAAATGTTCACGCGCACTCACACACTGTTTCACTCATGAAGTGGGCCATATGCGTTTAACATGGGAAATCAGTTATAGTTCCCAAATGGTTTTAGACGAAAATAGTTCAAATAAAATTTGTAGAAAATTTATTTTTGCATCTAAATCATATTTTATTTTACACGTCTTGTAATCCGTAAAATTAACTTACAGTTTTATAAATATTGCTCATTTATAGTGATAGCCATGGAAGTGAAACAAAACTACAAACAATTACATGATGTCGCAAATTTCATGTGAGCGGTCACATTCTAAAACCTACATAAAGCTACTAAAACCAAATCAATATACCGAAATAATTGTTTAGTTGTTTATTAATTTTTGAAGCACGATATTTTAAAACCGTTCATGGTCGATAAATAATAATAATAATAATAATATTTATTTAAATAATAAACAAGACAACAAGAGTTGCTGTTGATTGAATTGCAAAATCAAGTGTATCCTCTAGAAAATTAGTTTGTTAATGAAACTGAATATTTCCTTAATTATTTTATTCTATATTTATTTTATTAATTTAATCACAATTATTGGCGATAGGTGAAAACGTACTACTTGTTGAACCTGGACCTATTCCCACCAAATCATACAGATCATTCCAAACGAGAACTACCAGATTAGTTCAGGGTATGAGCATTTCCATCCCATGAAATTCCAATCAAAATTAATGCCAATTCCCAAGTTACGAAAAAAAAAAAACACTCATTTTAATATTAAAAACGAAAAATTAAAAACTAAGGCCACAAACTTCAGGAAATTACAGAAAACTTGCAGAAATAAGCTCTTGATGGTGTTTCTGTAACACAATACGAAACGTATCCGAAACAAGACGTTTTATTTTCCATATTAAAATATATTAATTTTATCAATATTTTTTATAACTATTTTAACATTTATTATAATAATTGTAAGAATAATAATTTTTTACAATATTGTACTGATTATAAGTGTATTGGTAACACTAATGTACTCGTACTGATTACAACAATGTCTTCTTATTAAATTCCGTAATGTACTCTTATTGGTTACAACAATGTATTCTTATTGATTACAACAATGTATTATTATTGATTCAATAATGTAATTGTATTGATTACAACAATATATTCTTATTGATTAAAACAAAGCCCTGATTATAACAATAAAAAAAAGTTACCTACTAACGCACTTATCAAACTCGAATTTAACGAGTTCTAGGAATAAGAAATTTCATACTGACATTTTTATTATTCCATGCAATCTTCATTTAAATTTACGATTATAGACCATTGTGTCGAAGCTTCTCTTCGTCACTATTTTTGTAACACCCAGTATAGTTTTTTTAACATTACCGAGATCCGACTGTAATTTTAACTGTGATTATTCTATCTACCTCTTATGAGATACTTGTAAACCTGAAAACATGTTTATTTATCAACACATTCTTAAGTTGTCATTATTTGACACTTTTCAGTATCTAACATATATTTTTATTTCATAGTATGAAATAAAAAAGTAACTATAAAATAAAAAAATATCTATGAAATAAAAAATTTACCAGAAAAAACAAATTTTATTAATTTAATAAATACATTCTGAAATGATAATAAATTAATTAAAATGTATTTGAATAGTACTGTTATGAATATTATTTATATTTATTCCGGGAAGTATGTGTTCATTTGATGAATTTACTACATGAATATGTTGTGTTTTTAATGTTTCCACAGCAGAATTATTTTGATCTGTGGCCGTATTAAAAGTTTCACTTGAGGTGCTTGCTACTACGGCAGATGCATGTGTGTCTATATCGACATTTGTAGCTCCAAATATCTTCTTCGCGGTTCTTGCCTTCATTTCTAAATTTTCATCGATGTAGCTTTCAGCCAAAGGGATGATTTCCATCCACCGTGACGTTTGATACTTAAAATATCAGTACCAGTTCCAGCTAAAAGGGAAGAAGAAGATCTTCTAAACGCATGGCCTGTATAGCATTCGGGTTTCGGAAGCTGAAGATATTTTGCTATTATACTTGGTATAATTGAAAATTGATTAATACCTACACGTTGAACGCTACACTTTTTCTTTCGAAATTGAACAAAAAAGTTGTTATGACTTGTATGAACAGGACGAAGATTAGCATATTTGTCATAAATTTCTAACGGATTGATCCCATTGATGGGCACCTCCATAACTGTGAAAATTCTTTCAATGTGTGTCTTTGTATCAGGAATCTTAACAATCATCATAGATTCTTTTCTCACAATATCTGTAGTTTTTATGTTATATAGTTCCTCGCGACGACAGGCTCCTGCCAAGCCCAGTATTAATACAACTTTTATCATCAAAAACTCATCATTTGGTGCTCCTTGTATGAAATTTTCAATGTCCAACCTCTCAAAAATCTTCGATTTCTTTGGTCTGTATCCAGTGCCATGTCTCTTAAGATAAGCTTTTAATTTTAAAAATTTACCTACATCTACATTCTTCTTTACATATAAGACCGCTTTTAACATAGAAAATTTTGACCACAGACTTGAGTTATTATATTTTTTCGACAACTCATCCAAATAAGCCAATATCGCAGACTCACTAACACTTGTCACCCGGTTTTTATTACACCAAGCCATAAACAATTCATACTCGGCTTCATAAATTTTTCGTGATTTAGCTGGTAATAACTCTATACTTGCGGCTTTCGCTTTTTCTTTAATTTCTGGCGGAATACCAAAGCTTTCTTCTTCATCATCGCTCGTAGTTAAATAGATTTCGCTCATTTTAATATCTTATTGACATAACTAAATTTATTCTACACTGACTTTGTTTTCTAACAAAACATTGTTGTATGATAAAACAAAACAACAAAATCATGAGTGAACTGTGATCTGATAATCAAAATGACGTTGTCTTTCAAAAATTATTTTGAATCTGTTCAACATAAGAATGTGTTGATAAATAAAATTATGTATATAACTCGTGACTAAACAGGGCTTTTTTTCACTCGTGAGCATTAGAACACTCGCTGGCGCTCGTGCCCTAAACGACTCACTCGTGAAAAAAAAAGCCTTGTTTAGCCACTTGATATATAAAATACTATTTATACACGTATTGCTCTAGATAATAATTTTTGCTCTAATTTCGATTGTTTAGTCTAAATAACTGCGCTACCGGTTATCCGATCAACTTAAAATTATATTTGCAATGTTCCGTTTTTCGAGGGCTCGCGAATGAAATTCGTGTCGGCCGTGTTAATACATTCGCAACCCCTTTTCCATTTTAAACCACCACTGCCCATTTAAAATACACAGTAACGACCGCGAAGATTATGTTTATTTCCGAAAAATTTGTAAAAAGAGTATATAAACCGAGGTAATATCACTATTGAGACACTTGATTTCGATCATCAGCCCTAGGCGCTTGCATCGAACTGGAGTCTTGCTTTTGAGCAACCGTCCGTTTAGGCCCTTCTGGCTTCCGTTACCGTCTTGCAAGGTAGTGCGACTCGTGGAGCTGGCGTTTAGCATCCTCGACGAGTAAACCTAGTTTGCAAGAAACCGTCACCGTCTGTTTCCGTCCGTTTAAGCCCTTCTGGTTTTCGTTACCGTCTTGCAAGGTAGTGCGACTCGTGGAGTTGGCTTTTAGCACCTCGGCGAGTAAACCTATTTTGCAAGACACCGTTACCGTCCGTCACCGTCCGTCTCCACTCGTTAAAGCCCTTCAGAGTACCGTTTCACCGCGTCGTCTTGTGCAGTAGCGCGACCTGCTCAAAGGGTACACCTAGTGCACAAGCGTGAGATTCAAGACATACCGTGACGTCACCCGGCGTGACGTCATCTCCGCATTTAACCGCGTTACGCCTTACCAACGCATCCTCCATGGGTACGGCTTTCGCGAACTCGATCAGGGTGGTCCCCCGCGTAACATACTCCAACCCCACCGTCGCGACGCCGGGCGTCGAAGTTGAGTTAGCTTCGGAGGTTGATACTACGAGTAACGACTGTCAGGAGTCACCGACAACGATCGCCGTCGCGACGCCGAGCGTCGTTTTTGAGTTATCTGCACCGAAACTTCGGTTTTACTATAATTGTAGAGAAGTTAGGGACCTGTTACACATCTTCATTGTGATTCGCATCTGTAGACGACAAAACACACATTTAAATAAACACCATCATACGCCAATACTATTCTTATCATTTAAACCCTGGAATATCCCGATCCCGCTATTCGGACCGTTTGGCGCTCGAGCAACCTACGCCAAACACCTTGCGACATACGAGAGTACGTCACACCATATTATAACTGCTTTTCTAACGATGTAAATAAATCCAATATTTTCTACTAACTTTTGAGATTATTTACTGAGATATGATGAAAAAATCTGATAGGCCTTCAAGTAAACATCCACTGCCTGATGATACCAAAATCTAATCACCTTATAATTTGAACATTCTAGTTCTAAATGTAAAAATAGGAAATGAATATACACTATACTCAAACTCACAAGTTTTTTCAGTACGGCAGACATAGGAATACAGTGTTGCTAAATATATTCCAAGAGTAACCTGTTAGACAAAGACAGAAAATCCAGAGACGGATTATTTTGTTTTTCTCTAACCTATATACCTGATAATTTAAAAAAAATACTGGAAACCAACTAAACTCATATTATTTATTATTTATTAATATTCATACAGTCAAAAACAAGTTGTAGTTTATTGTTAACAGTTTCATATAATTGCTTTACTTCATCATTGTAATAAATTAAGATATACAATTCGTATTACATATAATGAAATTTGATAATATACCTATTTTATGGACCTCGCTCGCCATCTGTGTTTGAATAGTGAATTTGCTTGGCCTTGGTGCTGTCCTCAATTCATGTTTACAATGACCAGCTGGTAAATTAGATTTTAATTACTTTTTTCGACACAGTAGGTGTCAAATGAACGAGAATTCTCGCTTGTCCTTCGAGATAAACGCACCGCTTTGTTTCACCACGCTTTACAACGAGTTCTTGTGCTCTAATATTACATTTACGCTAAGTCAGAGTTATTGTAACTCTAGTTAATTTGCTTTATAGTTTAAACGCTTAATTATAGTGCTTAAATTGTATTTTATATGCTTTATGCATCGCTTTAAATTTGTTTCATTTGAGTCTACCTCAACGCAGACCACATGGTCATCGTCGCTTATTTTGTGCTTATTTGTGTTTAATTTACTTTTACTTGCAGCTTTTAGCATCGCTTATAACATTTCTCCATTTTATTATCTGCTGGATATTGAGCTTCCACTGCATGCATTTGATCTAGAACAGGCACAGCTGATGCTAAATCTGATATTCAGGTATCGCTTACTGTTATTATAACAATACTGGACAATCGTAAGTACTTTGTGCTATTTTTCAATCATTTGTACGCTCTGCACATCTGTTTTTGTGCCATCTTAACTTTAGTTTGATCTAGTTACGACATTGATCCAGTTTGATATTTATATCAGTTACATATTGTTTATTTGATCTTATTTAATTAATTTTATAGTTTATATATATATATATATATATATATATATATATATATATATATATTGTTTAGTAATAAAGTGATATGGACTGTATTTTATTTTTTAATTTAAAGAATATTACTAAACATAGAATCGAAGGACCAGAGTGGTAAGAACGAAGACTGGTTCTATATATATAATTGATTGGAATATGATGAACTCTAACCTGTATAGTCTGGACACTCGTGCACTGTGGCGGTCGGACTTAGGTGAAGAGTGTTGGATTCTTCAGCTGCTCTGACGGACTCTGAAGACCAGCCTTGGGAAGTCGCTGCTTTGACGGACTCTGAAGACCAGCCTTGGGAAGTCGCTAAATCGTTGCAGTACAGAAGAGATGCGGCAAGTCTATAGCTTGACGTCTTGTAGAATAATATAATAATCGGAGCACTTGCACTATTAAACGAAGCACTCGCAAAAGGTAGATTATATATGCAGAACGTTGTCTTCTTCCAGTAATTAACTGCCAGGATAGAGTCAAGTCTTACACTCTTCCAATAACAGTGAATATGCAAAATTGTACAGCAGACCACTCTGCTGCTATACGTTGTAAAGTGCAGGGTAAATTGTAAAAATTCCAATATAATAATAAATTTAGATGTAGTTTATTTTCCGAAACATTTCATTTGTGTTCTTTTATTGATACACATAAAAAATAACTGTTGTTTACAAAACATTCAAATATTTATAACAACAAAAACATAACAACATAATTTTATGGAGGTCTAGATTTCATCATTCTCCATAGCAATCTATATACATATACCAGTCTTTTAAAACGCGCAAACATATATATATATATATATATATATATATATATATATATATATATATATATATATATATATATATATATATATATATTTTGGGATATATTTTCGCTGCTTTAGGCATTTACGCTAATTTTTGGTATTTTTACTATATTTAATTTTAGTAATTTGATTAGTTTACTTGCACTTTTGCTGCACGCTTATTCACACTCCTTTGAGTTGGATAAATATTTACTACGCTGTATTTATTTTTATTTGTTATTTCTGATTATCACGTCGCTTTACCGACTCGTAATTTATATTTATTCACCTCGACGTTCACTCTTGCCTTTATTTACGGTGTTGCCTCACACTTTGCTGTTGTTAGATCTCAGGGTTTTAG
Source organism: Poecilus cupreus (assembly GCA_963942605.1). NCBI lineage: Eukaryota > Metazoa > Arthropoda > Insecta > Coleoptera > Carabidae > Poecilus > Poecilus cupreus. The sequence goes on from OZ012713.1 coordinate 34,449,169, forward strand.
CTTCGAATACCTGATTAACATTTGTGTGTCTACCTATTTTTCCTATCTATCCAAGAGCTTTACCTTTGTGTAAGTCCTTGTAGATCGCTCCTACAAGGTGAAGAGTGTCCGTACCTACAAATTCGATTTATTGTTTCTGGGTTCTTCATTTATTCAGTCATTTTTTTGGTCAACTTTGTATCCTCGATACGTCACCACTACCTATCCGTTATTTACTTTTGCAGTTCACTTTTATCAACGCAACGCAACGCACACAGATGCACCACGGTCATCCGGAACAAATTTACAACTTGTTTTAGACCTGCGTCGCCACACCTATATTATTATTCGACTTGTTATATTATTCTTGGTACATTTTATTGAGACGGTACGACAATTTCTAAATATTTTTATTAAAATAATTAAGTCAATACTGTTTTCTACGGCCATAGTAACATTTTGTATGTGGTACCAGTACTGTTTTCTGCTATGTAACTGTTGTTTGTTTACGTTAATCTCAAGTGTCTCCGAGGGTGGAGTGCACGGGGCCGCCGCAACATGACACCAGCCCTTTAGAAAAAACCCACTAGGCAGAGGCGAAGTTTGAAAACGAAGGCGATTAAGTAGAAAAAATTTTTACAGGTCATAGGGTGTATTGTGACCCTTTACCCATCTTGTTGCTATTGGCTAGCCAGGCACGGATGATCCTTAATTAATCCATCGCTCTTGCTGCTTTTGGCTAGCCAGGCACGGAGCATCCTTTACCCATGTTGTTGCTATTGGCTAGCCAGACACGGATGATCCTTAATTATTTTTCCCTTCTTTATTTGTGGAACTCTCGATTTAATGACATGATTCAGTTTTAAGAATGGTTATTCCTCACAAAAGTAACAATTCACTATGGGGCAAGATTAATTTGCGACACTGACAACGGCCACAATGATATAATTATTGAGTCTTGAGTAATTATTTGATCAAGTGTTTTCTGTTGATTATGTGCATTTAACATCACCCACGATAACAAACTTTTCCGTGTGGAGACATTCTGTGCATTACACAGACAAATAGCAAACTTCTCCATGTGGAGACAGTCTGTGCGTTGCACAGACTTTTAAATTTCTCTGTAAAGAGACAACTGTACATGCTATTACACTTGTACAGTCAATTACAAACTTCTCCGTAAAGAGTCCCCTGTAAATGCAATTATACTTGCACCCGCAACGATACAAATATCTCAACGATAACAGAAAACACTGATTCATAAATTTAACTATAAATAATCTGAGTGTTGAATACACTATGACATTATTGTGGCTAATCTGGAAGTGTCAACGTTATTCAGTTGATGATATGTTCAAATCTGTAAAATGTAATCTTGATTGTTTGCTATTTCAACAATAGTAAGTAATGGGTCACCTGGGCCACCCCCCACCACTACCACTTTTTATGTGTGTGACGTCACAAGGCCACGCCCCGTTTTAAGAATACTGTATTTTGATTGGTTGAGAAGTTTTGTGAGACCTGGACATCCTCTTTATACGAATATTATCTTCAACGTGTTTGTGGGGTTGAAGTTGACCTTCAATAATAAAACACATATTTATTTTAAGTTTAATTTAAAAACTGATTTTACATGAGGAGCACGAGAGATCAGAGTCCCCCGCTTAACAATCAAATTTTTCGCTGCGAAAAAAGATAATACAGTTTTGTGTCATCTGCTTATCACAACGACATCCGGTCTTTAACGCAGTGCATTTTAAAATACGTGTTTAATCATTATTTCCTGCATGTAGGCGTAATGTCACATTATAGTTATTACAACGCAGTATATTTTTGTTTATTATCTCTGATTTTTTTCTAAATGTTATATATAACAGCGCTTCAACAATAACATATCACTAAACAAGTATCACCCTACATCGGATGTTACAAAGTGTAAATAGCAAAGTATGTGCTCCTGAAAAAAATTACAAAAAAGGTAAACTATTATATTATTAATTATTATTATTTATTTAACTTTAATAAATTAAAAACTTTATTTTGCTTAAACCTTTTAACTTAATGAGTTAAGATAGGGCTAACACCTACTTCATGAGTCGTCATCAAATTAGTGATTTAACATAGTTTTACGCATTTTTACATTTTAAGTAAATACTTTAAGAAGAGTGCTTTCTAATATTAATTACCACTGATTATTTAATTTATATGTTTTTAGTAGAATGCAGTAAATTAACGGAATGTTCATATCTGATCTTGAACTTTGCTGGAAAATGTAAGGCAACTTCGACGACGAATGTAGAGCGCTAATTGTGGAAATTTAATAAGTAGTATTCCGCAACAGTTACACGTATGTATAATATAATGTATTTTGTTTTACATGAATTAATGTAGGTTATTACTTGTGTATTTAGGTAAAACAGAGGTAGTCAATAAACGTTTTTACACACAGCATCAGCAGTAGCACCACACACAAAGGATATAATGTACAGCAATCATGCAGTCAACAGTTAATACTATATATGTAAGAAATATTTTCCCCCGCTGGAGTTTGAATGTATTCTAATGCTGGATATTTTTAGTATGAATACCATAGGCCCGATGGGTTTTTGGCTTAATGCAGAAATGTAGCAGGATTTTAAAAATAAACCAAAAAAAATCTCATTTAACCGATGAGCCTTAAATTACTGCAACTTTCATGAATGTAGTGCGCTAATTGTGAAAATTTAATGAGTAGTATTCCGCAGTGGTTACACGTATGTATAATATAAAAATATTTATTTACATTAATTAATGCGGATATTACTTGTGTGTTTAGATAAAACAGCCGTCAATTAACATTTTTACTCAGCAACTATACCACCGCCAGCATCACCAACACAACCACCATCACCAACTACTGCGGTTACACTATACATCAGACAACAAGAATAAAAAGTTAAAATTACATATGTAAGTTATATTTCCCCCACAAAGGGGTGTAGCATACAGTGGGTAAAGTCACTACGATGTCTTGAGTTATTTTTGATTTTGGTGATTTTGGTTTATAGACGCCACTTTACAATTTTATAATTATATGTCGGAAATGAGACTGCAGGGGATATATTTATACTTTTGAGCTAGAATCTACAAAACTTTTTAATATTTAACTGTGTTTCGCTTCAGGTTTGTGGTTAATATTGTTACAGTAAGTTATATTGCTGATCAATGATGCACTTTAAATTGTTAACGTACCGTTGTCGTTTTGTTGTTTTTTCATGTGCCGTTTACGCGCGTGATTCAAATCAAAGCCTTGATGATCGTAGAAATAATTCACCTGCTCGATTTCTCCCAGAATGTTTAATTGAAAAACTATATCCGACTGGGTTAAAATTCCGAGTTTTATTGTTCTGCTTATAGGTACTATATTAAAAGCAAATTTAAAAACAGGAATTTTGACAATTTATTTAGTTTTCTACTAAGTTCTTTTAAATTTACTTTATTCATAGATTGAGAGGTAAAAATAATTGTGTTTCCGAAGCCCCACATATATATTTTGTCAAGGTGTGTGAAACTACGACTGATTAGCGATTACTCGTGTTTTAAGGCCCTTTTTTCGGAACTATTCAATTGTTAATCAACGTTTTCATAGTTTTCCTGAAAACAAAATTATTTATTTAACTTTTATTTAAATGATTAATAATTGTTAATTATCGCATTAAGATATTTCTGAGACGCTCAATACGTATATTGTTTAGTAGTTTTGTGGAGTAACACGCCACTGAATTTTTTGAAAGAGGAACGAATTTTTGCTTATACCTTTTTTATAAATACCTTTTTCTGCACTACTAAATAATTTTAATTTTTGTACATTATTTTTAACTTTCATGTTATTTTTTGCTTTTTCGACTTAGCTGTTTTGGCCGATTTTGGCTTTTTTGTTGGAGCTTTTTAAAATTACAATCATGTGCTGAGAAGGAGGGTGCAATATTTTCCCCAGCAGAGAGGTGTTAAATACACTTTGGTGGGTAAAGTCACCACGGGGAGTCTCGAGTTATTTTTGCAAATTTTCGGCTTAGTTGTTTTTTGGTTTGGATAATTTATAATTGATTATCATGTGTTGAGAAGGACGGTGTAATATTCCCCAAAATAATACCTGTCTTCATTGGTAAATAATTTTAATCTCTCTAGACAAGTAATTTTTAACTTTTAAGTTATTTTGCAATTTTTGACTTAGTTGTTTTTGGTTTGGATGCTTTAGAATTGATTATCATATGTTAAGAAGGAAGGTGCAATATTTTCCCCGCAGAGGGGTGTTAAATACACTTTGGTGCGTAACGTCACCACGGGGAGTCTCGAGTTATTTTTGTCATTTTCGGCTTAGTTGTTTTTAGTTTGAGTGATTTTAGTTTCTTGGTAGGCGTTTTTTTCTTCGACCTAGATCTTAGAAGTGAAAAATAATCGCCCATTTTAGTGCAGATCACATATTTTCCGGACTGATAGCAATAGGTTTCCGGTTGATATAATTATTTTTTATTAAGCGGTCTCAAATGCTAAGGTTATATGTCACTTCGTTTTTGGTGGTGTGACAACGGCCCGCAGTGGTTGCTGACATGGATTTATGTATAAAGTTATATGCCGCATAGAAACCTTGTTTTTGGTTTTTAGGTAATTAACTTTACAATTTATAATTTGGATGATTTTGGTTTTTAGTTGATATACTTTACATTTTATAATCGTATGTCGAGAGTGAGGCTGCAGAGTTTTTCGAGCACCTATTTTTAATTCATACTTATTTTGCTCGACTTCTCTTAGATCTCGCAAATGTTCAGTTGTACTGTGTCGTCTACACTATTGTTGTTTGTGTGCTCCGGCAGTTAATTATTCATTATACATCGTCTTTTTTGCATTTACACCTTAAAATGTCGAAAACGCGATCAGCATCTCAAGCCCAGGAGCCCATCACCATCAGCACTATTACCGAAATCATTACATCTAAAGATTTCATGTCAAAGATGTCCACCACTCTTTCAGCCATGATGAAAGAAGAGTTCGGCGAAATCTTAAGTAAGTTGACTGAGCGCATAGTTACTCTGGAGACTGAGAACGTAGATTTAAATGCGCAACTGAAAACTGCAAACGATAAAATTGATGAGCTAGAGCAGTATTCGCGACGCATTAATATTCGCGTATATGGAGTTCCTGAAACGGACAAGGAGAATACAGATCAAGTCATTTTATCTGTTTGCAAAGATAAATTAGGCGTTTCGTTCAGTCCGTCAGATTTAGACCGTTCTCACCGTATTGGCAAACGTATTCCAAATAAACACCGAGCCATAATTGTAAAATTTGTGCGGCATAACGATAAAGATAAAGTTTGTAATAATAAATCTAAGTTAAAATCTACCAAAATTGTCATTAAAGAAGATCTGACTCAAAATCGGCAACAACTTTATTAATACGCGACATCAAAACTATCGTATAAACAGGTGTGGACTCGGGACGGGAAGATTTTTGTGCGGGTCAATGACACTAATCGCCAAATCAGCTGTTGCAGTGACGTTGACTGTCTTCTGACTTCCATTTGACTCATATGAACATTTTAGCCGGCTGTGCACAACAAACGCTAACCTATTTCGATTGACTTTTGTTAATTAATATTGTTTGATTATTTCTTTTTGTTTATTTCATTTAAACGTGTTAATATTTATCTTGTTTTACGATTTACAGTTACAACTTATTGTTCATGAAATATTTTAGCTTCGTACATATTAATGTAAGGTCATTATTCACTGGGTTTGATTTATTACAAAATCACAATGTTTCTCATAATTATGATGTTATTGGTGTAACTGAAACCTGGCTTAATAAAAATATTGACTCTCATGCAGTTAATATAAAGAATTATAATTTAATTCGGAGTGATAGAGAGACGCGAGGTGGAGGCGTAGCTGGGTCCGTGAAGTTAGCACCAAAGGGTGAGGCACTAATTATGAAACATATACCAGTGTTTAGTGCCTGATTAGTGCCCTTTAGTGCTCTTAATATTTTTTATCAATTGTTTATAATTATGGAGTTATTAACATTTTTTTTATTTTGGTGCTAAGTTCACGCTAGCACCAAAAGTATGATATTTTTAAAAACTTTTATCATATATCTTTAGTGCCTCATTAGTGCCCATTAGTGCCCTAAAAATTATTTGTAGATTGTTTATAATAACAGAATTATTGATGTTTTTTTCTTTTTAGTGCTAACTTCACGCTAGCACCAAAAGTTTATATTTTTAAAAATATTAATAAACACTCCTTTAGTGCCTGATTGGTGCCCATTGGTGCCCTAAAATTTTTTCTTAATTGTTTATATTTACCAATTTATAAACGTTTGTTTATTTGTTTTTGTGAAGATAGCACCAATGAAAGTGAATTTTTTATTTTTTTAGAAATTTAGTAGATACATCGTTAGTGCCTAATTAATGCCCAAAAGTGCCCTAATAATATATTGAAAATTGTTTATATGCATTAAATTATTAATACTTACTTTTTTCTGTTGGTGCTAATTTCACGCTAGCACCACAAGTTTATATTTTAAAAAATATTAATAAACTTTCCTTTAGTACCGGATTGGTGCCCATTGGTGCCCTAAAAATTTTTTCTTAAATGTTTATATTTACCAATTTATAAACGTTTGTTTATTTGCTTTTGTGAAGATAGCACCAATTAAAGACAATTGTTTACTTTTTTTAGAAATTTCGTAAATACAACGTTAGTGCTTAATTAGTGCCCGAAAATGCCTTAATAATATATTGAAAATTGTTTATTTGCATTAAATTATCAATAATTATTTTTTTCTGTTGGTGCTAACTTCACGCTAGCAACACAAGTTTACATTTTTTTTAAATTAATAAATATTCCTTTAGTGCCTGATTGGTGCCCATTGGTGCCCCATAATTTTTTTCTTAAATGTTGATATTTACCGATTTATAAATGTTTGTTTTTTTTGCTTTTGTGAAGATAACACCTATAAAATTGAAATACGGTGATTTTTTCCTTTTTTTTTTTTAATTTCGTACAAATTTCATTAGTGTCAGGTTAGGTTAGGTTAGGGTGCTATGCTAGTGACACAGCTACTGCAGCACCGAGATCGGTTTATATATGCTTATTTTATTTGCTATTTTGAAAATAGCACCACGGGTAGTTAATTTTCAAACATTTAAAAAAAATCTTAGATATACCGTTAGTATCTAATTAGTATTAGTACATAAATATGCCTAAAAAAATTATTTAACTGCTGCGACAAAAATGTAAAGTTGAATTTTTGAAATATTTGTTACGTTTATACATATTATGCATAGTATTTTTAGTTTTGGCAATACGAGTACTTTAAATTTGTTATATTGTTGATTTATAGATACAAATCGTTAGCACCGTGTTAAAAATAACAGTAAAATCACAATCAACACGTTGCTATTACTTTTAACACTAGTGTTAGAAAGTGATACTTTTAACATGCTAAGCAACAGTTAAAAGGACCACTTTCAACAACGATCGTAGATAAAAGCTGTATGAAAACTTGAATCATTCATTTAGCGTTTTTCAAATTTTATTTTTAATATATCAACTAGTTATTAGCTTCAGTAATCACTTGAAATTGCATATTTAATATTTGAAATTACATTTTTCTATGCATTTGTAATAACGGTTAATAAATAATTATTAGGTATATTTCGGTATTCGAGCACAGAATAAATATTACTAGGTAAAATCTGCTGTGGGCAACACAATACCTCTCTTCAAAGATTTCTCATCAAATAGTGCAAGAACACTGACCACCACTATCAAGAAAATCTGAACCCTTAAAAAAAATAGTTTTTAATTATGACACATTTCAACATATGAGATTATTCTATTATTCAACCGTTTTCTTTTTTTTTTTCAATAGCACAGGTTAGCAGATTCAAACAATAATGTCAAAATATAATTTTTCTTTAACCTGTTGCAATTTGCAAATGAAAATAGTAAGAGAAAAATGTTTCCAACAACAATTGTAAATAGGTAATAATATTTGAAACGTTATTCTAATAACAAAAATTGACATTAAACCATAATTTACTGATATGCCTTCAAATAATCTACCACTTACTGTTGCTGAATTGTTCCCAAAATCTAATCACTTCGTAACATAAACAATACGCCCCTTACATATATGTATGTGCGGAAGGAAAAATAAATGAATTTAAGATATAAATATGCTGAATTTAACAATTTTCATTTGTATGACTTTAACTGGGCCAAATGATTTGATTCTGGGCTCGTATTACTATATACAATTTAATTATCTGATAACAAAGTAGCTATATATTTTATGTTTATTTACCTCCCGCACCCATACCGGATGTCTACATTTTTTGTAGAACATAGCAAATACAATGTTAAAATTTTCATTAGACGATAGTTCATTCCCTAAGAATTTTAGAACAAAAGTGTAAGCTAAAACAAATGAGCCCAAATTTATTCATGTCATCGAATTCTAGGGACCACATAACGTGATTATCTGTTGAAAACTCACTACCGAAAATTTTTACCCGAGTGGTGACTAATCATAGGCGTTTTACATGTTACATAATACTTATGCAATTTTCTGCTGCTCTAATAATTTTAGAGAAAAATATTTAAAATAAAACTGAAGAGATTTCATTTCTGCATATAAATCATTAAACAAATTTTATTTTACTTATTTTACAAGTCTAAAAGACGTTTAAAAATTCTGTTTTTATAATGAGTCAGTCAGTCATGACCCTGGATATATGCGGGAGGTAAAAAGATGTAAAATAATATGAGCTACAATTTTTATTTTGTAACTTTTTCTATTATGTACTGTTTATAAATTGTTTAAGCGTGAGGTTACGTACTGGAACATCAGATTATTTTAATATATTGTGTATGGAATAACTATACAATTTACGTTTTTTAATATATATTATGCAATTTCTATATTGAAAAACAGTTTATTTTTTGAATGCTACGTATACTAAGATAAATAAAAATCTCGAGTAATTATTTCATCAATAATTTTTAATAAAGGCTGCAGTAAATTCACTATTCCTGTTCAAATATTCACAAAAACAGATAAATAAATTATAATTTAATGCTTATAAACAATTTTCAATATATTATTAGGGCACTTACGGGCATTAATTAGGTACTAACGATATATGTACGAAATTTATAAAAATAGTAAAGAAATCAATTTTATAGGTGCTATCTTCACAAAAGAAAATAATCAAACATTTATAAATCGGTAAATATAAACATTTAAGAAAAAAATTATGGGGCACCAATCAGGCACTAAAGGAATATTTATTAATTTTAAAAAAATTTACACTTGTGGTGCTAGCGTGAAGTTAAGACCAACAGAAAAAAATAATTATTAATAATTTAATACATATAAACAATTTTCAATATATTATTAAGGCACTTTCGGGCACTAATGAGGCACTAACGATGTATGTACGAAATTTCTAAAAAAAGTAAACAATTGACTTTAATTGGTGCTATTTTCACAAAAGCAAATAAACAAACGTTTATAAATTGGTAAATATAAACATTTAAGAAAAAAATTTTAGGGCACCAATGGGCACCAATCAGGCACCAAAGGAATGTTTATTAATATTTTAAAAAATATAAACTTTTGGTGCTAGCGTGATGTTCGCACTAAAAAGAAAAAAACATCAATAATTCTGTTATTATAAACAATCTACAAATAATGTTTAGGGCACTAATGGGCACTAATGAGGCACTAAAGATATATGATAAAAGTTTTTTAAAATATCATACTTTTGGTGCTAGCGTGAACTTAGCACCAAAATAAAAAAAATGTTAATAACTCCATAATTTTAAACAATTGTAAAAAAATAATAAGAGCACTAAATGGCACTAATCAGGCACTAAACACTGGTGTATGTTTCATAATTAGTGCCTCACCCTTTGGTGCTAACTTCACGGACCCGGCGTAGCTATATATATTAAATCTGTAATTAAGTACGACATTATTAGTGAATTTAAAACTTCCAACAATTTAGAACAACTATGGATTACGTTAAAAATAAAAAATTTGTCATTTATTTTTGGTGTAATATACAGACCACCTAAAGCTAACTGTCTTACATTCCTTGATGAACTTGAAACCATGTATTCGTTGTTAACAATTAATTATGATTATATTGTTACTGTTGGAGACGTCAATATTAATATGTTAGACACGGAAAATAATATTGTAGCTAGTTTTAGTAACATCTTAGATACGTTTTCCTTGATCCAAATTATAAATGAACCTACGAGAATCACAAATAACAATGCTACATTGCTCGATGTTATTGTTATGTTTTGAATTGAATTAAACTGAGGGAGCAAGGATTTTAATGGAATAGAAAATAAAACTGCTGCTTGTGATGTAAAACGTGGTGCTCTATTCGATACCTTACTACGCACTGACTCACACTCTGCAGCGTCACGCCGCTTCCTCTTACAATGGCGACATCTTACACTAATCTCATAAACTACACAAGGGCGGCAAATACAGTTTAGAGAATTTTATACATAGACTGCACGCCTTGATTTCTCATGAAATCAACATATTTAAAGACTAATAAAAACCAAGAAAAAATATTAACGTAAATGAGAAACGGTTTTTCGTTTTATACCATAACATAAATAAAATTATTTTGATTTACATTCACAAAGTTATAAATACTATAAATAAGCATACTTTAACTTATATTTAGTAATAATCCTTATAATTAAGTCAATTTTCTTTAAATCTTATTCTGAAACTTCCACAGGTAAAACACAAACACGATTAGTAGCTCGTTTGTATTCACCATTCACGCACTTCACTGTGACCACTCGGACCGTCCCATCTTTGCCGGGGTGTAGCTGCGTCACTCGTCCACATCGCCACTGTGCTGGTGGAAGATTATCCTTAATGAGTACCATCGAATCTATTTTGATGGTTGAAGTTTCTTTCTTCCATTTTTGTCGCTGCTGAAGACTATTTATATAGTCTCTTGACCAATTATTCCAAAAATGTGAATTAAGTTGTTGTAACAGCTGATATCTTGTTAATCTGTTTTGCGTAACGTCTCTTAATTCAGGATCAGGAATGGTTGTAAAAGATCTTCCGATCAGGAAATGTGCAGGGGTTAAGATTTCTAAATCATTTGGATCATTGCTGAGGGGGGTTAGGGGTCTGGAATTAAGAATTGATTCTACTTGTGCCAAAACTGTGTTAAATTCCTCGTATGTGAGAACGACATTGGACAAAACACGTTTCAAATGATATTTTACATTTTTAACACCTGCTTCCCAAAGTCCAGCAAATGTTGGTGAATTGGGTGGAGTAAATTTCCAATCTATTCCGTTGTTTGCTGAATAATTTTGTATTTCATCTGAATTTTGTTTTAGGAATTGACCTAGTTTTAATAACTCATTATTTGCACCCACAAAATTGGTGCCATTATCACTAAATATTTTCTGTGGCTTTCCACGTCTTGCTATGAATCGCTTAAGAGCCAGTAAAAATGTGTCAGTATGTAATGAAGTAACAAGTTCTAAGTGTATGCATTTTGTCGCGAAACAAATGAATAGGCAAATATAGCACTTTATTACTTTAGAACCTCGACCCTGTCTATCCTTAATTAAATAAAAACCAGCGTAATCAACACCAGTTGCGTGAAATGGATACATTGCCATTGTTCTTTCTATAGGTAATTCTCCCATAATTGGAGTTGTAGGTTTGACAGTGAATTTTGCGCATTTAATACAATTTCTAACTACATTTTTTGCCTCGTTCATACCTGATATTGGCCAAAAGGTTTCGCGAGTTATATTTAGAAGTAACTTTGGACTTGCATGTAGGCATGTTGTATGAAAGTGTCTAAAAACCAGTGTGGTGAAATGGTTTTGCTTTGGTAATACAGCTGGGTGTTTTTTGTCATAATTAAAACTTGATAGTTTCAATCGACCACCTACTCTTAAAATTTCGTTTGAGTCTAGAAACGGTGTGAGTGATAAAAGTTTGCTCGTGTTGTCTACTATTTTGTTTGTCTGTATTTGTTTAATTTCAGCTTTGAATGCTTGACGTTGTACCAATTTTATTAATGCGTCGAATGCTAATGCTATCTCTGAAACAGTTAGTGGTCCGCTTTGTAATTCTTGGTTATTCTTATTTTTTCGTGAATTGTTAATATATCTTAAACAATATGCGAATACTCGCTTTAATCTGTTTAAGGAAGAGAAATTCTGAATAAAATTTAGTTGGGTTGATTCACTTATTATTTGATATGATTGAACTGATTTTCGTGCTTCAGGTAAATTTTCCTCATTTAATTTTATTGAGTCATTACTTATTAATGTATCCTTAGATAACCACTGTGGCCCATGCCACCACATGTTTGATTGAATTAATTTGTCTGGGAGAACACCGCGTGAAATCAAGTCAGCTGGGTTGTCACACGATTGGACATGATGCCAGCTGTTGATGTCTGTCAATCTCTGAATTTCTGATATCCTGTTTGCGACATACGTGTTCCACCGTCTTGGATTTGACTTTATCCAACACAAAGTTATCTCTGAATCTGTCCAATAATATTCGCGTTCAATTTTTATGCGTAATATTTGTTTGAATTTGTCTGCGAGCTGAGCTGCAACAATAGCCGCACACAACTCTAACCGTGGTACAGTTGTTTGCTTTAACGGAGCTACTCTTGATTTCGCGGCTAACAATGATACAAAAATATTGTTATGTTCGTCTAATGATCGCAAGTAAATACAACAACCGTATGCTCTTTCTGATGAATCAGCAAAAGCGTGCATTTCTATTTTAACATGATTGTTTATTAGTATTCGTCTAGGAACAGTGATTTTATTTATGACATGTAATTTATTTTTTAAGTTTAACCATTCGGTAAATAAATGCATTGGTATTGACTCATCCCAGCTTAATTTAAGCTGCCACAACTCCTGTATAATAAGTTTTGCTAGAATAATGATTGGACCTAATAATCCCAGTGGATCGTAAAGTTGTGCAGTGATTGCTAGTATTTTGCGCTTTGTTACTTCGGATTGATTTAAGTTTATATTGAATGAATAAGAAAATTGATCGTCTCTTGGGTTCCAAGATACACCTAATGTTTTGCATTCTTTGTCCGGAATATTTAAAACTATTGAAGTTGATGCATCTGTTTCGCATAATTCAGTAGAATTACTTTTAAACTTACGTAATTGAAATCCGCCTGAATTTAATATTGATTTTATGTTATTTTTAATTTCCTTTAATTCTTGTAAGTTATCAGCTCCGGTAATCATATCATCTACATAAAAATCTTCTAAAATGATTCGCGACTCGACTGGATGAATTTCTTTATATTCATTTGCTAATTCTACTAAACAACGGATTGCTAAATACGGCGCGGCTGTCATACCGTACGTGACCGTGTTGAGTTTAAACGTTTTGAGTTTAGAGTCAGGAGTTTCTCTCCAGAGTATTTTTTGATATTTTCGGTGGTCTGGATGTATCCAAACCTGCCGATACATTTTTGCTATGTCTCCCGTTACAACATATTTGTGTAACCTAAATCTTGCGATAATAGAAAATATGTCATCTTGTAGTGTAGGACCTGTGTACTGAACGTCGTTTATTGATAACCCGTTTTTATCTTTACACGAACCGTCAAATACTACACGAAGCTTCGTAGTTTCGCTTGTTTCTTTTATCACACAATGGTGTGGCAAATAAAATGATTGTTGATTGTTACTCGGTTCGATTTCTGTCATATGATTCAATATAATATATTCGTTCATGAATTTGCTATATTCCGTTTTTAAAGTTTCATCATTCTTTAGTCGATTCTCTAGTAAATGAAATCGTTTTTCTGCTACTTGAAATGTATCACATAAATTATTTAAGTTTGATTTAAACGGAAGTTTTACAATAAATTTGCCATGCGCATCGCGTTCTGTTGTTGCACTAAAATGGTTTTCACAGTACTTTTCTTCGTCTGTAAATAATTTTGAATTTGTATTGAACTCATCAAGTTGCCAAAATCTTTCAATTTTGTAATCTAAATCTTCTACTGTTAAATATGTTCTGTTAATTGTCATTAATTCACTGTCTTGGATATGATTTTCATTTATAAGTTCGCCAGACAAAATCCAGCCTAGTTTTGTTTTTTGTAAAATAACTGAATTTACTTTAATTTGACTGGCACAAATGAGTGACCAAAAGATACCAGAACCTAATAATAAATCTACTGAAGCTGTTTCATTGAAGTCTGGATCAGCTAACTTGATGTTAACCGGTATCTTAATTGCTTGAATTTTAAATGATTGTGATGGAATTTGTGTTGCGATTTGTGGCAGAACTAAACATTTAATTGTTGCCCTAAAGTTATTGTAACGAGACATAAAGGTAATTTCTACGCTTTCTGAAATATTGATATGATTTTGCGTGATTCCTATTATGTTTGATTTGATTTTTTTGCGTTTGAGATTTAATTTAGTGCATAAGTCGTTTGAAATAAAGTTAGATTGTGACCCGTTATCTAATAGCATTCTGACATTATGAATTTTGTTTGAATCATCTTTGATATGCACCACTGCTGTTGATAGTAATGTTTGTGTTGGTACATTTAATTTAGTAAAAAATGAACTGCTTTGTGTTACGTCTGAATTCTGTGAACTGTCAAGTTTGTTGGTTTGCTTTAGTGTATCATTTGCATGTGTTTCAGTATCGCCTGCATTCATTGAAAGATTAGTTGATTTGTTACTAATATGTAAAAGTGTGTTGTGATTTTTATGACAAGTCTTGCATGTGGACTTTGAGGTACAATTGCTTTGAAAGTGATTGTTACGCAAACAGTTGAGGCACAACTTAAGTTTACGTACTAAACTGTTTCGCGATTGTTCATCTAATTTTAAAAACGCATCGCAATGATAAATTAAATGTTCTTGTGAACAGTTTGGACATAATGGTTTGTAAGTGTGAGTTGATTCGACTGCCGTATATGAACGACTTGTAAATGGATTGGATTTACCTTTGATTTGATTGTGATTTGATTGATCAGATCGTTTTTGCGTGATGATTTCAAGTGTTGCTAATTTGCTCATTAAAAACTCTATAAACTCGTTTACAGAAGGAACAGTGTCATTGTTGCAACTTTTAGCATTTAAGTTTGTCTCCCATTCTTTGATTGTCTGACTATCTAATTTGCTAATTATGATAGGAACCAGAATTGCATTCCACGAATCTACTGGCATTTTCAATGATCTCAAACAATTCAAGTGTGTTTGAAAAGTGTTAATGAGTTCTTTCAATTGAATTGGATTTTCGCGAGATATAGAATGTATGTTTAAAATAGTTTGAACGTGATTGTTTATAATGCGTCGAGTGTTATTGTACCGTTTCTCAAGCGATTCCCATGCTATACTATAATTGTCATCTGTAGTTTCTAATGTTGAAATGAGATCATATGGTTCACCTTTCAATGATGATTTTAGGTATGTTAACTTTTGTACATTCCATAAATCGTCATTGTTGTGAATTAAAGTAGTGAATGAGTCATAAAAACTACGCCACTGTGTAAAGGTGCCATCAAAATTTGGTAGCTTGATTGCAGGTAATTTTATTGCACATTTTGCGCGACTTTGAGATCCTGTGTTTGATTCATTACTTATTTGTGATTGAATATCATTATCTTGATGTGATATTAAAACTTTTGCTTTACCCATAACTTTGTAGTATTCATCGTAAAACTTGTCTCGTTCTTGTCTTTCAGTTTTCAATAATTCTTCGTTTTCACATACTAAATACTCAAGTTCGTTTTGAATGTCGTTAAAACTATCATAAACAAGATCAAGTTTTTGTAATCTATCTTTAATATTAGCAACAATATCTGTAGTGATTTCTTGATTTTGTTCAGTGTATTCTAAAATAGTTTTATTTAAACTTGTGACTTGTGCTTTTAAACCGCCTCTACGGATACGAAGCTTTTTTATTTCGTCTTTAGACATATTTATTGTTTGGCACAAATATTATCAAACCTTTTTTTTAAAAGGAAACGGAATGGTAGATAATGGAAAGAGACTTACTTGACGTGTTGTTGAGATGCTAGTTATTTTGACAGTTCTTTCCCGCTGGATCGTAATAGAATTGTATTCGTATTCGTTCGGTAGAGTTCGTGAGTTCCCGTCACTTCAAGGTGGCTTGGCAGAACTGCACCCATTCGGTCAGGTTCGTGAGTTCCCGTCGCTTCTCGGCGGCTTGGCAGAACTGCACCCGTTCGGTCAGGTTCGTGAATTCCCGTCGCTTCTCGGCGGCTTGGCAGAATGTGCTTTGTTATTGTTTGATGATTCTTGCTTTGTTTATTCACTTTGTTTATTAGTTTTGGATTAACAAATCCGGTGCGAAGGACCAATGTTATGTTTTGAATTGAATTAAACTGAGGGAGCAAGGATTTTAATGGAATAGAAAATAAAACTGCTGCTTGTGATGTAAAACGTGGTGCTCTATTCGATACCTTACTACGCACTGACTCACACTCTGCAGCGTCACGCCGCTTCCTCTTACAATGGCGACATCTTACACTAATCTCATAAACTACACAAGGGCGGCAAATACAGTTTAGAGAATTTTATACAGTTATTATTACAAACTTTAATATGATTCATTCTCACGGTACGCTTAATTTGCATATATCAGATCATAGTCTTATTTATTTAAATATTTATTTGTCTAAATCACCTGAACCTCCCAAATTTATAACGTTTCGTGACTTTAAATCCTTTGATCTCGACTCCTTCTCCTCTGATTTGAAAATATTAAATTTGGAAAGCATAAATAATCATAACTCTGTTGATGAAAAAGTTAACTATCTTAGTACTAATCTGTTAGATTTATTTAATTACCATGCTCCTATTAGAACAATAAAAATAAAGAAACGTAAGGCGCCGTGGATCACAGATACGATTATAACAATGATGAAATTGCGTGATAATGCCCTGCTGCGATATAAAGCAAGTAGAAACCCAGTGCACTGGAATTATTATAAAGAATTAAGAAACTATACCACTAGTGCTATTCGCCGAGAAAAGAGAGCTTTTCTTGAACATAAACTTAATTCGACGAGCAGTAAAGATACATGGTCTAATTTGCGTCAGCTTGGTATTTCTTCTAAGTCGAAAACAATTATTCCAAATTACTTAGATAATGTCGAACAAATAAATAAATATTTTTGTGAACAATTCGCTATCGATAGCTCGCCTCTTGAGTTGTTATGTTACAGTTCTACAATACTTCCAAAATTAATAATAGTGCAACTCAATTTTCTTTTGAATTATGTGATGAATTGGAGGTTGGTAAAATTATCACTTCTATTAAAAGTAAAGCTATAGGCGTCGATGAAATTTCCATAACAATGATAAGCTTATGTTGTCCTTATATTTTACCTTTCCTTGTACATATCTTTAATTACTGTATACTTAATTCAGTTTTACCTTCACAGTGGAAAATATCGCTGATAACACCTATCGCTAAAAATAATTCTCCCTCTTCTCTTCAAGACCTAAGACTAATTAGTATCCTTCCTGTATTTTCAAAAATATTTGAGAAACTACTCCACTCAAGAATGTTACCATTTTGTGAAACCACCCACACAATCTGGCTTTAGAAAAGGCTTTAGTACATCCACTGCTGTGACACATTTGACATAGCATCAGCAACTGACTCTGGAAAACTTACTATTTTAGTACTCGTCGACTATAGTAAAGCCTTTGACACAATCAGTCATTCTCTCCTAGTTGCAAAACTTCATTATTTTAACTTTAGCAATAATGCAGTGGAATTATTATGTTCTTATTTAAGTTTCAGACAACAAGCAGTAAGATTTAATAATCACATTTCATCCCTACTTTCAATTACATCTGGCGTCCCTCAAGGATCTATTCTTGACCCTCTTCTTTATTCCCTTTACACATCTGACCTTCATAAAGTTATTACCTTTTGTTCTTTTCACTTTTACGCTGACGATACGCAGTTATACGTATCTTGTAATCCTAATGTAATCATTCAAACTATCTCTCATATTAACGAAGATTTGAATAAATTAATTGAATTATCCCATCAACACTCCCTCATATCAATCCAAATAAATCTTCTGTTTTGTTGTTTGGTCCCAAAGTTACGCGTCTTGGAGCTGTGAATTTCATTAATGTCTATATCAGTGGTTCACCAGTGATACTAACACACTGTTCAAAAAATTTATTTTTGATACTTGATGACAATCTGCGTTTTTCTGAAAATACTACATACCTAATCAAAAAGTCATATTCAATTCTAAAGTCCTTGTGGCAACATAAAGATTGTTTTTCCACTCATCTTAAATCTATGCTTGTTAACTCCCTCATACTCTCCAAGTTTGATTATTGTGACGTAGTTTATGGATCATTTATTGATCACAATCAGAGCCAAAGAATTCAAAAAGTTCAAAATGCCTGCATACGCTTTATTTTCAAATTACGTAAATTCGACCATGTGTCTAAAAAATTGCAACAATTAGGCTGGTTAAATATGTCTAACAGAAGGAAGCACCATTTCTTATGCTTTGTTCATAAAATATTATCCTCAAAAACACCTGATTACTTTCTACGTCATCTCAAATATCGTAGTTCATTACATTCCCTTAACATGCGCTACAAATCCATTTTACACATTCCCAAATTTTCTACTTCTCGTTTCAAATCTTGCTTTTCCTATTATGCTCCTAAGTTGTATAATGGTATTTCACACAATCTGAAGTATTTAAACTTGTCTGCTTTTAAGCGAGCTTTGAAGAATGAATTATATAACAGTCAATTTTAAATTTAGGTCAATGTTCATTATTATATAATTTTTCTCTATGTAAATCGTAACTTTATTTTTACATGGTTTGTTTTGTTACTATGTTTAAAAAAATATTATACTTATTTGTATAATCACATCTACATGTATGTACACCTGTATATACTACATACTATTTTGTATAATGGTTAAGTGTAAGACCAGCTTTTAGCTGAACTTCGCCATTTGGTAATAAAAAGAAATTTATTATTATTATTATTATTATTATTATTATTATTATTATTATTTATTCGCTTTTAGTAGCGACAGTTTTAAATTTTATATTTGCCATTTTGCTTTGTTTTTAAACACCCAGGTAGGCGGTTTTTCCCATTGCAATTTTATAATTATATGTAGGGGTGAGGCTGCAGGTGTTTTAAGCACCTATTTTACTTATTTTTTAAATTTGCTTAGGGCTTAGTTTTTTGGTATTTTGGGAGTGAGGCTGCTGGGAATATTATTTATTTATGCGTTTCGGCCTAGAATCTACAAAAAGTTTTACATATTGGTTATATGGTATTAATATAACTTGAGGATGTTTTTGGGGTCTTAGATGCTCCACATCTTTGTAGAAAACTTATCTTCATAAAGTTGGAAAACGATTTTGAATAAAAGCTGTTGTAGGGAGAGTGCCGTACTCACAAAAAACGTGATGCTACACCTACCAAATCAAAGTTTTTTCTTAGGCCTAGATTTTCGAAGTGAAAATAATCATTCATGTTAGTGTAGATTACACATTTCCCGGATTGATAGCAATATGTATCCGGCTGAAAAAAACTTAAAGTTATATACAATGAACCAATATATGTGGGTTTTGCAGTATTAGACTTATTAAAATTACTCATGTACAATTTTTAATGAGTACTTAAAACCAAAGTACGGTGAACGAGTTGCTTTATGCTATTGTGATACCGATAGTTTTGTATTATTAATAGAAACAGATGATATTTATAAAGATATGTTAAACAATATTGAAAAATTTGATACTAGCAATTTCTGCTCGGACAATGTTTACAACATGCCTCAGAAAAATAAAGCTGTATTAGGACTAATGAAAGACGAATTGGGCGGTAAATTAATGCAACCATTTATAGCCTTACGTCCAAAAATGTATGCCTATTGCACAGAAGAGGATCAAAACAATTGGAAAAAGAAAGCTAAGAGTATTAAGAAATGTGTAGTGAATAAAATTTTGACTGGGCTTGATTATAAAAAATGTATGTTAACTAATGACCTCATATATCAAAAGCAGCAAATTATTAGAAGTTACAAACATACAGTGTACACCATTGAGCAAAATAAGATAGCACTAAGTTCTAACGATGATAAACGGTTTATTTGTTCTGATGGTACTAGCACTTTAGCTTGGGGTCATTTATTGATTTCATGAAATTGTTTAATATTTATTTTTTAGTACTTAATGTTGTTAATGTAAATACTTATACAGTTAAATAAAACTGATTATGTTTATTATATTTGTATTTTTGATATTGTAAATAGTAGATAAATAGAGTAGTTAAATAAAAATTTAATTTCAAATTACATGTTTTATTTTATACCATTTATTACATTTTTATTTCTTAATAACATTTAAAAAATCACATTCAGATATATTTTTTAATACAATAATATTTCTCTTACAATTAGCAAAATCTTTTAATTGCAATTTAATATTGTTAAGTAAATGTTTGGCATTTGGTACATCAAACAATTCTTTTACTAACTGAATTTCAGGATATTTTTGTTGAAGTTTTAAATGTTTTTTGAATAAATCTCGAAGACATACAGTTGTTACATAATATTCGGTATCACTTATCTTGAAAACACAAAGTGTTGAGTATTTATTCTCTGAGATGGGCTCATGTATAATTTTTGGTTGCATTTCGGTAATATATGCTTTTAATTTACTTTCATTGTTTTTATACTCGGCAAGAAAATGATTAATGTAGTATTCATTAATTATTTTTGATACTTTTAAAGCAAAGTGTATGGAAACCCAAGATGCTACGTGAACAATGATGTCTGGATAAATGTATGTTCCTTTAATAACTGTATCTTCACCGCCAAGAGTTGTATAAATTGTATAATTTTCATCGATTGGAATTCCAAGCGATGCGTATGCAACCTGCAATCCTCTATTTACTTAAAATATTAATTAAACATTAACCATCCATTGTACGTATCATTTAATTAATGTGTATACTTATAAATAAAAATAATTTTTTTATTTTTAAAATAAACTTTATAAAGTGAATTATAAATGCGTTTTACTTAAATAAAAATTTAACATAATTTTATAAAGTTCACGCTAGTATTTCGTGTCAAACAGACACCCCGAGTATATCAAACTAGCGCTAGTAACAACACTGTTATCAAATGTTTTATCTATCACACTGTCAATAGTTGTACAAATTGCATAATTTTCATCGATTGGAATTCCAGGTGATGCGTATGCAACCCTCAATCCTTTATTTACTTAAAATATTAATTAAACATTAACCATTCATTGTACGAAGCATTTAATTAATGTGTATACTTATAAATAAAAATATTTTTTTATTTTTAAAATAAACTTTATCAAATGAATTATAAATGTGTTTTACTTAAATAAAAATTTAACATAATTTTATAAAGTTCACGCTAGTATTTCGTGTCAAATAGACCCCGAGTACATCAAACTAGCGCAAGTAATAACACTAATATCAAATGTTATATTTATCACACCAATATGCGTCTCTTTATGTGGTGTGCTTAAAGCATCGCAGCTAGGCTTTATATATTTAGCCCGCACTACAAATCCTTGTTATACCGAAGCCTATGGATTGTACTCGTGTGAAAAGTAAGTAATATAATTTTATTTCATTAAAAGCAGTTTTATGTTTTTAATTGACAATAATCATATATTAAATCAACTTTTTTATATGACCTGCAAAGTTGCTATTGTTAAACAGCTATGCACATACGTTTTAGTGGCAAATAAGGGTATATTGAGAGTATACTGAGGGTATACTGTGGGCAAATAGGAGGTGTAAAGTATAATAGCTTATTTATAGTTATTAGTCATAAAACAGATATGTAAAACAGTAAAACAATTCTACACACAGGTTTTGAGGGGTAAATAAAGGGGTCTTATAAGGTATAATAAGTAATAATTATAATCATGGTATAAAAATTAATATAAAAACTTGTTATTACTTGATTAATAACTGTCAACATGATCACATGTCCTTCCTGTAATAAAAATTTTAATTGGCAGAGTGGATTTAGCAGACACATGACTTCTGTACATAATATAAAACATTAATTTCGTTGTGGGAAATGTAAGAAATTTTTTTCGCGAAAAGATAATTTTATAAGACCTAAATTAATTCACCAAAAAAATAGTTTTATGCCTTTTACTACTACTGACACTACTAATATGGGGGTAACAAATAAGAAAAAAGTGAATAGTGTCGGTAGTAACCTTATTTCAGACATAACTAATAATAGTGAAAATAATTCTAATAAATATAAAATAGTTGTGGGGGAAAAAAAGTAGGAGGATGAGGAGGTGGAGGATTTTGATGCTAATAACGCCGTTGATAAATTAAGAAAATTATATGTATCCTCGCCTGATTCATTAAAGATTCAACTGGTAATTGAAAAACTTCGAAAATATGAATATATATATATATATATATATATATATATATATATATATATATATATATATATATATATATACAAAATAAATTAATTTTTTGCTGTGAAATATAAGTCAGGTGCAAACTGTGTTTATATCAAAACACGACTTGTATGCTTTTCACACATATAAAAAATTAATTCAGCTACTTTTTAATTTAGTTTATAAATAAAATCCATATATCATCACGCCTTTTACCCATTGCGGATGTGGCACTCTGCTTACGCAGATCTCGGTAAGTGATATATATTTTCGTATGAAGTGCGGCTACCAGCCGTCAAATCATAGCCCCCAAGGATGTTAGTGGAGGGGGAACCACAGAGGTAAATTTAAATTTGTAACTGTCGGTAGTGGGATTCGAACTGAGGATCTCACGATCCACAGTCCGACACGTTACCACGGAGCTATTTACCCATTTAGTTTATAACAATAATTATATTAATAAACTTATACAAAAAGGCGTTTGGACACACAAAGCCGTCTGATCACACAGGGCTATCTAGTTGTTTTTATTGCCCACCTGTTAATTGTGTGGCATATTAAAAAGCTTTCATAACGCAACTAAAACGCTAATAAAAATCAAATGTAGGTTTAATTAATTATTATAAATGTACCTACAATTTTTATATGTAATAAAACTTGTAATATATTTATTATATACGAAAAACGTAGGTACAATACAATATAACAAGTATTGTGTATTATGAGTAATTTCCAACGCCTAGAAAACCAGGCAATGAATATTAGGCAACTTGCAATACATTTATTTAGAATAATATTTAATTAATCTTATATAATAAATATATTATAAGATTTAACATTAACTGCAGCAAAATACCCCCTGTTTTCACCGTATATATTTACATTAATAAATTGCTATTTTAATTATTTACCTCGTCAAAATTTATATTTTATAAAAGTTTATTGTTAAAGGTTAAATTAAGAGTGTACAAAATAAAAACTTGGTTATTTATCTAAGTGGCATCCTGTTTTCAGAATTATCTGGCTTGAGCATTCAGTCACAGTTGCAGTGTCGGTTAAGAGTGTAGTGTGTGTTATTTTGATTATTTTAATACTCACAATAGAATATGGGTTTTATATTTTTGTTTGCTATTAAAAAGATCAATTACTATTGTGAATTTAAAATTTTCTAAAAGCAGCTATGTAAGGTGTTGTTAATGTGATTTGGTACTTGTGTATTTATGCTATCAATAGTGGTTTTATTTGAAGTTTTTGGAAGTCTTCTTCAGAGGTTTAATGCTACTATTTGGTATTTGCCGCTGTTGTTCCAGCCATCGTAATCAGAGGTATGATTTTATTGGAAATTTAATAAATAAATATTTCGCTCTTGCATCATGTTTGTCGAGTAACTAAAAAGCTTTTTTCTGCAATAAAATAGTGCAAAGTAAAACAAATAAAATAGCAAAAATATTAACATAAAATATTTATTTCAAAAAATATATTTTACGATCTTGATTTAGGTAATTTTTTTACAATAATTAAAACTAAATAATTATATTTCAAAGGATGAGGTAAATTACCCTACCTTTGAGATGCTTAAAACATTTTACAATAAAATTACAAATAAATATTATTAATTGTTTATACATAGTTTACAAAATTTTATTCAACGCGTTGTTTTTTTATTATACCCGTACGGAACAGAATCATGTTGTATAAATTTTCTCTTACAAGAGGTTGGCTTAAATATTTTTTCTTCATCCTGCGACACTACTTCATGCAATTTTGTGCGCCTAATTAATTTAATCGCTATTTTTTAGTCTCAATAGCTTCGTCCATAACCATCTCTTTAAGTGTACTAAAATTAATTTTTTTTACACGCCTCGTAATTCAAACAAATACCCTTTATTTTACATACTTCGATGTATTTATTTTTACTTGGTGCATAAACTATGTAAGCATTACTTTTGGGCCCGCCAGAAGCAAATTCCGTTATGTAACTACCAGGCCCATATTCAGTTAATTCATCGGTCATACCACCAACACAATTTCCCAAGACAGGGTTTTGATATAAAAATCACCGAATCTGTGTCATAATATATTACTCTTTTGCCTAGTTGATCAAGGTAGTCGTATAGCTTTAGACGTGCCAGGGTTGTAGTGTAGGCGGCTAAACATACGTTTACTGTAGAAAGCATATCATAACATTCCTCAGTATGCTCATAATTTACTACAAGTGTGTTATCATTAACGGGGAGTACAGCATTTACTATAATTATAGGATCGGACATAATGTCAAAAAATTCGTCAGGTTTATTTATAATTTTTGTTTTTGGCTGATTTTCCCGCTGCCCCAGTTTTCCCCAAAACGAATTAAGCATTAGTTTTGCTAGGGCTCTTAACCCAGGGTTTTCTACAATTTCGTCAAATTCTAATTTTATCCCTTCCTGTTTCTTAAATTTTGTAATATATGCGTCTTTTTGTTCTTTAGTTAAACAGCCTGCCGGCCACCCTGAAGCCTGTTGCTTTATTTTAAGGAACTTGTCCATCATACCCGTAAATAAACCCTCATCATAGTTTATTTTATTGAGTTGTGCAGTTTTATACTTCAACGCGTAATGTGATTTTGTATTCCCTGTTCGACCACCATAAAATGCATCGCGGGGATTAAGGGGAACGTTTAAAAGCAGTGGCGATGTGTAAGTAATTTCTTTTATTTTATTATTTGTTTCAAGCATTCGCCGAAAATCGCATTCCCACATTTCCACAACCTTGTAACCCAACGCCCTGAGTTTATCTGTTTTAGCTATAGTTGACTCATAGCGCTGATTAAGAGTCTGCGTGGGGTCATCAGCAAGTGGTTTATCCCTCGAATATTTTTGGCATTCGGGGTGCCCGTGATAATAGCATCCCTTAAACTCAAATACTTGATTTGTAGATTCGCAGTAACCATCAACCTTCAGCCCTCCTAATCTTACTTCTTTTTGCTTTGCAGAGTGTAAAATATTTATGTTTCGAGAGTGTTCCTCCCATACAAGCCACTGTATAGCAATTTTTGATTGGTTGTCACGATTGCGATATCCACCTTTTGAAATTATTCCAATTGTAAGTTGCTCTCTAAATTTCAGACATGCTTGTGTTAAAATTTCTACGTCCGAAATACAATAATCAACTAAATCCCGCTGCATATTAAACTCAACGTTTTTATGTTTCTCATACTATTCTAAAAATTTTGTTCTTTCTGCATCTTTGATTGTATCTGGACTATAATATGATTTTTCGGGGAGCGGACCTGTATAATTTTCGTTTTCGACCTTGCTTTTGGTAGTTTTACCAGTGCCATGGGAAAATAATTAATTGAATCTAAAAATTTTATGTTTCCCAATACCATTGAAATAATTTTTGTACCCCGCATAATCAGTTCGGGGGATAGATTAGTCTTTGCTAAAATGTAATTTAACACAAACTGATGATCAAACGCCTGGCCGTTGTGGGCAAGTACAACAATATTTTTAAATTTTTTACGCTCCTGAAGTAAATAATACATAAACCCCTCAATAATTTTATTATTTAAACTTTGAAGTCTTACCCCGCATTTCTGGCACCCGTATAATTTATTTTTGTTTTTACAAATATCACAGCATTGTTTGAACACACATAAATTTGGTTCATGCTCTACCGTCCTTTCATCAACAATTTTTTCTTGTCGTGTCTCAAGTTCGTACAAAACAAACAAAAAGTCTTTTATTTTAGGCGTGCCCGTGTCAGGCTGCATATAGCAAAGATGGTCTTGAGGCTGATGTTTTCTACATATTTTACAATAAATTTCACCGCAAATGTGTATTCTGTTTTTTCTAACGGTTTTTAAACATGATGAACAACAAACAATTTCGCTACATACAGAGTTTCTCCCAACTGATTTTAATTTTTTGTGGTTTTGAAAACACTGTGGGTTTCTAAACCAGCGATTACAATCCGCACATCTAATTTTTATATCTGTAGGACATGCCGGTGCCTGTTGACATGATTGACATGTACCGCCACATCTATAATCGTTTTTTGAGTTGTAGGGAATATGACATTGCTCGCAGTAGTAACCACAGCAGAATGAGGAAGTGAGGGATGTTATAACGTTGTAGTGCCCCTGATGATATAACAGGTTCAAAGTACAGTCAGCGTTAGTACCTTCAAACATATCATCGCGTCCCTTGCCACCATACTGGTGAACACATATTTTGTATTTCCCAGCAAAGTATCGTTGAAACTTATACAGCTTAGCTATCCCCGCTTCTTCGTCAGAAATAATTATAGTTGCGTCCTGTAATAACTTACTAGATCGTTTTGTTTGCAGACCTGCAATATCCTTTCGTACCTTGCTAAAATCGGGATCCTTTTCTACGTTTGCTATGGCTACAACTAGCGCCCGAGGCCGGCACAAATTATCGCTATTATTAATGGTAATAATTCCTCGCCGTATAGCACATTCTTCATTAAATGTGCTATATTTGTAGGGGGACTTTCTCATGCCTTTCGGCATTCTTACAGTTGTTACACCTTAAATTAAATACAAAAATTAATAAAAAGTTTTAAAAAACATAATATAATTACCTAGGCAAAACGTGTCTGTATTTAAACCTTTGGAATTTCATTGGAATATCCCCGAAATCACTTTCCATATATCATCCACGAAAACATTGGCCGCCGGTTGAAAATTCTTCCACCCTTGGCCCCTTTTAAAGTTGTTACTGCAGAATGTAAAACCTACTTGATCAGTAGGTTCTACATCTTCAATGACGTACAATATAATAGCATTAATTGCGTTTCGTACCCATTTTACAGGGTCTTCCCCGGGGGGCACTGTGCGAATATTAAATTCGACTGTTCGCCCTCGAACATTAAAACGCTTAACAATTTTTGTAAAATCCTTTGTCACAATAAATTTATTCATTATATACCCCCGTTGATGTATTTTTAATATAATAAATCAGCGGATGCGTGTGTATTCTTCAACCATTAGATAAAAATGAGCAGTCGTCACCTGATATCTGCTGTTTATACCGCGCTTAATTATAAACGAACGGAAAAGGGATATCATTAGTATATGCAAAGCTAAATATTAAAATTTTGTTCGTGTTTTTCATAAGAAATAATGTTAATTTGCTATAAGTCGCTGTCTGAAATATTTTTCCATTTAAATACATGTAAACTAAAACACAAATATGTTGCATAATTTTCAGACCGGATGTCGTTGTGATAAGCAGATGACACAAAACTGTATTATCTTTTTTCGTAGCAAAAAATTTGATTGTTAACCGGGGGACTCTAATCTCTCGTGCTCCTCATATAAAAGTTTTTTTTAAAATTAAACTTAAAATAAATATGTGTTTTATTATTGAAGGTCAACTTCAACCCCACAAACACCTTGAAGATAATATTCGTATAAAGACGATGTCCAGGTCTCACAAAACTTCTCAACCAATCAAAATACAGTATTCTTTAAAAGGGGCGTGGCCTTGTGACGTCACACACATAAAAAGTGGTAGTGGTGGGGGGTGGCCCAGGTGACCCATTACCTACTAACAATATTTATTTTTTTGTTCTCTCTCTGCTTGAGGTTTTTGTCGTGGTGTCCACTCTTGCTATTAAAGACGAATAAAGGAGAGTAAGTTATTTTTCCACGACAGAACTTTGTATTCAGATCACTCAGTTCGTTTTAAAATATTATAATAATATTGTGATTATTTTCTTTTATTCTGCATATTTATAAGTTTCAATAATGCACAAGGTGTGACGTCACAGTCATATCTTTTGGAAGGAATTATATTCTTTCATTTCAAATGAACCTATCCCGATTACCCCACCATTGATAGCTACTTCGTATTACGTACACTTATGGGGTTACATTTATTTATTACAAACACAACGTAGGCGACGATTAATAGAAATAATTTTATACTAGACGGTTGTACTGTTACATTATTTACATAACATTTTAGACAGATTAATCTATTTATTGTTTAGAAGGAAGTATTATAAAATTATAAAATAAGAGATTAGCATAACATAACATAAATGGAAATTTTTAAGTAAGGTCCTGGTTACTTTGTTTCGCAATCACAATATCACAATCACAATACTAACATTTCATTATGAAATACTTATACTGTAAACTAACAGTGTTACAAGCATGTTAAACGAACGGTATATCATGAAACAATGTATGTGTAAAACTGGCAACTAGACTGGGTTTCATTCAATAAGTATAACATTGCCTATATCTGCCATACTGAAAAAAACTTGTGATTTTGAGTATAGTACAAATGAAATATCAAAAGTTCCCATAGCTGCTACATCAAGGTCAAAAATCTGGAATATCAGTTTTTTGCATATTTCTCTTAAACGGTGAGCGTTATAGCAAAATTAAGTCATCATTCATAAGATATCGCGATTTCAAAATTCATATTCTGCATAAAATGCACACATTTCCGCACAACCTATGAGGTAGTGTTTAATGGGTATATAGCTCAATATCTATAAATATTAGAATTTGGTTTCCTATTCAAAATAAATGTACATTCATCACTCATCAGTAAAGCAAATGCTTTTTATAAAATGTCTATCATTATTTGCTCGTTCCAACATATTTTCACAAAACGCTGCACGATTTTCAAAATCATTAGGTAACAATTCTTGATGACAATGAAACTTGTATGAATCCAAGTACTGCTGCGATTTCTCGTAAACTAAAAGTTGTACATTTATATTTTGCAGCCCTTTATTAGGCGTAACAGTTTTTCAAACCTCTTCATAAATCTTTCAATAGTAGGTAGTTTTACTCGCAATTCGATGGTGCGTCCATAAAACACTTATTAATTCTCGAATTTTCCTAAAACTCTCTCCTGAATAAAACCATTTTATTATTTGCAATTTTTCTTCATGATTAAAATGATTCATTGCTATGAATTTAGCTTATTTTGCAAGACAATTATTAACTTGGAATTATTAGAAAACAGTAGTAACAAAGTTTAACAAACTAACATTTCTGACAGTTCAAACATTATGTAATTGTTTGTAATTTTGTTTCAATTCCATGGCTATCACTACAAATGAGCAATATTTATAAAACTTTAAAGTCAATTTTACGGATTACAAGACGTGTAAAATAAAACCTGATTTAGATGCAGAATTAAATTCTCTACAATTTTTATATGAACTATTTTCGTCTAAAACCATTTGGGAACTTTTGCGCACGGAAAAACTGATTTCCCATGTTAAACGCCTATGGCCCGCTTTTTGATTTACAGTCTATAGACAGAGTGTCCCATTTCACATTATATCCTTGAATATCTCGAATTGAAAGCATTTTACAGAAAAGTATGCTGAATCATAATCGTCATGGTTTTGAGGGGGACATCGGATTTTGACAAAATGGCCCCCTAGCCCCCCAAGAGGGGCCGGGAGAGGGGCCAACTTAAAATTTTTAAATGGGAACCCCTATTTTTTATTGCAGATTCTGAAAGAGCGTTAAAAAATATGTAGGGTTTATTCCGATACTTTTTTCAATTTCCAACAGGTGGCACTGTAATGGTAACCTCCCCGTGGTGCACATTGGGTAACGCTAATGCCGACGGCACGCAAACTCTTTAACGAAAAAAAATATTTTTTGACATTTGGGGTCAAATGGATAACCAACAGGTAAAATATATATATATATATACCGTGTGTCCCACGTAAAGGTTGGCATAGGCAGTTAACATGTAAAATCAGTTTTTTGTAAATAAAAAGTGTCCGGCAAAGAATTATGCATCCAAATTTTATATCACAATACTGCCAATATCCCTACATCTTATTTAATACAGATTACTTTATTTTGATACCGCAATTTAATGAAATTAATAATAATAAGTCCTAATTTTCCGCCTACTCTTTTTATTGCTACTGACGCATAGTGCCTGCAATTTGTTTTAAATATTTTAATCTGTCACTGTCATCACGAATACATTAAACGTCGAGAACCGTGTAAATATTATTAGAATGTATTATGGGGGCGCAGTGCGAGACAAATATCTGAATACACCACAGAAATGAACGCTGAATGGTTTCCATCGCCAGAAATTGACAGTGACAGATAAAAATATTTAAAACAAATTGCAAGCACTATACGTCAGTAGCAATAATAAGAGTAGGCGAAAATTAGGAATTATTATTATTAATTGCATTAAATTGCCTTATCAAAATAAAGTAATCTGTATTAAATAAGATGTAGGGATATTGGCAGTATTGTGATATAAAATTTGGATGCATAATTTTTTGCCGGACACTTTTTATTTACAAAAAACTGATTTTACATGTTATTTGCCTATGCCAACCTTTACGTGGGACACACGGTATATATATATATATATATATATATATATATATATATATATATATATATATATATATATATATATATATAAAAATAAACAAACTGTGTTTTGAAGGTCAACCGACTTTGACCCCCCACTTATTAATCTTTTTCCCGTATTTTTCTTGATGAGAGGAACATTTTGACAAAATTTCATACAAATCGGAGGTGAAGCAGTACATCGACAACCAAACCAAAAAGTGAATCGTAGACTGTTATGGAAAAAATTAATAATAAATAATAGATTCTCGCCATCGAGTTAAATTTAGTTTCACTGTATGGTGTGGTATACTAAGATTTCCACTAATTAGCCCTATAATAATTAACGAAAATTTAAATAGCCCTAGATATTTAAATATGTAACAAAATGATATTGCAGATATTTCAGATACATTGCCACTTCGTCAAATACAAAATATGTGGTTTCAGTAGGGCTTTCGCTTCTGCTCACAATTCACAGGTCATAATACTGTAATTAAATGTTCGATTTGGAGGACAAAAAAATAGGGATTTAACACAAGTAGATATTTTTATATAGTTACTGAGAAAATAAACTCTTTATTCGGGAATATTAGAATAAAAATGTACTACGAAATGCCACAGTAAGAATTCGAAATCAAATTAATCCAAGAATGCTAAGTAAGTTATAGAAAAACAGAATGAGAGGCGCAGAAGTGCTTGAATCGAAATAGCCAATTAATACAATATTTACGAAAAGTTTTCGTAAATTATTTTTGAATTGTCTAAAATTGTTATTTTCTTTCATAGCAACCTATGATTCACTTTTTTCAATTCAATTTTATTATAAATAACAAATTTCGTTAATTTTTCTATTAATTATAAAAATATTTTATTAGTGTTTTATATCGTTGGAAAGCAAAAAAAATCTCAATTCAAAAATGTTATGGCTTACTATGGACCTTCATATGAAAAATAAAAGTTAATACAAATACATGATCAAACTACCCTACTAAAGATGCAGCTTTCGTCTAATTTAACCAACCTTAAGTGGGACACACTTAAAATGAACACTCTGTATATATATATATATATATATACAGGGTGTTAATACTAAGTCGTTACACCCGAAAATGGTAGATAGAACTCATTAAAACAAACAACTTTTTTTAGCTCAAATTTTTTATTTGGAGCAGCATTTCATAGTTATTGGCGTTCTCTTGTTTTTCGAAAAATCGTCATAAATCCCTTATTTTAAGGAATATTTAAAAAATACAAAAACTTTAAGCATTTGCCTTCGGTTCTCTAAAACACTTGTATTTACAATTATTTTCTAATTCATCAAATAATAAAATGGCGACCAATCAAAAATTTCTAAACAAGATATTTTGAAAACCACCCCATCGATTTTCGAAAATAAAACATTTTTAAAATCCTTAAACTTTCTATTACAATATTTGTCTGAAACATTTTTTTCTATCTGGCAAAAAAAAGTTTTTGTTCACTTACTTGGCTTACATAAGTATTAACAAACTAAAAAAAAAAGCATTTAAAACGAAGAAGCTGCTTAAAACAATGAAACAAAATAAGATTAGTTTTGACAAGTACTCAAAAACAAGTTACTTCAAATTTAGCGTACGTGTATGTCCGTTTGTATGTTTGTATTTTGCATAATTTATACGTAAACATGCATCATTATGAAAAAGTTGAACTTCTTGACATGCTTCTGGTTTTTGGGGAGGCAAGGCGTAATGCACAGGAAGCTCGAAGAATTTATCGGGAAAGATACCCGAATCGTCAACAACCAAGTAGCCAACTCTTCAGAAAAATTTATAGGCGTTTATTAGAAACTGGTTGTTTCTACCCAACAACTGGTGGGAACGCCAACAGGGTACGTCGAACCCCTAGATTTGAAGAGGCTGTTCTTAACATTATTGAAGATGAGCCATCGACGAGCACAAGAATAATAGGGAACAGACTAAATGTGAATCATGTCAGTGTTTGGCAAGTTCTGAATGAGCAGGGCCTTTACCCGTACTCTAGGCAAAAAGTTCAAGCTTTGGGACCTGACGACTTCCAGCCAAGACTATTGTTCTGTCGTTGGCTCCTTCGACGTTGTAATCTGAGAAGGCATTTTGAAAAATTTGTTTTGTTTACCGACGAAGCTTGCTTCACAAGGGACGGGGTATTTAATTCTAAAAATAATCATTTGTGTTTCTGGGCTGACGAGAATCCCCACGCACCATTTATTCGCGCACATCAACAACGTTTTGCGGTAAATACATGGGCTGGAATTATAGGGGGGTACGTTATTGGACCCTACGTTCTCCCAAACCGTTTGAATGGGGAAAATTATTTTATTTTCTTGGATACTGTGCTGCCGGAACTACTTGAAGACTTGCCACTAAACATAAGGCGGAGACTTTGGTTTCAGCATGATGGGGCACCGGCTCACACAACGCGAGAAGTCACCGCATTGTTAAATAGAAAATACCCGAATAAGTGGATTGGGAAGAGAGGTCCAGTTGCGTGGCCAGCCCGGAGCCCCGACCTAACTCCACTAGATTTCTTTTTTTGGGGTCAGATGAAGACCTCTGTTTACGAGACACCGGTGAACACAGAGTTAGAACTAGTGGCTAGAATCGTGGCTGCAGCAGAAGATATAAAAGAGAAGCAGGCAGTCCTTGCGAAGGTCTCCACCAACATCAAAGCACGCTGCCGGGCTTGCGTTGCTGCTAATGGTGGCCACTTTGAAAATAATATTTAGTCCCACCCTTGTTGATTCATTGTTTATTGTTTTATTTTTCTTGTTTGTTTCTTGTTTTTCTTGTTTAATGGCAGCAAGCCTACTTTGTTTTAAATGATTGTTGCAGTTTGTTAAAATTTATCTTGCAATTCAATTTCAATAAAAACTTTTGTTGGCCAGATAGAAAAAAATGTTTCAGACAAATACTGTAATAGAAAGTTTAAGGATTTTAAAAATATTTTATTTTCGAAAATCGATGGGGTGGTTTTCAAAATATCTTGTTTAGAAATTTTTGATTGGTCGCCATTTTGTTATTTGATGAAATAGAAAATAATTGTAAATACAAGTGTTTTAGAGAACCGAAAGCAAATGCTTAAAGTTTTTGTATTTTTAAAAAATTCTTTAAAATAAGGGAGTTATGACGATTTTTCGAAAAACAAGAGAACGCCAATAACTATGAAATGGGGCTCCAAATAAATAATTTGAGCTAAAAAAAGTTGTTTGTTTTAATGAGTTCTATCTACGATTTTCGTGTGTAACGACTTAGTATTAACACCCTGTATATATATATATATATATATATATATATATATATATATATATATATATATATATATATATATATAGGGTGTCCCAGATTTAAACGGTCTAACTTAAAATTAAGATTAAACACCTAAAAATAGGGTGACAAGTTCATTTGAGCAAATGTCCGTAAATGCATTATTCCAGAAATATTCATGTTTTTCTTATTGAGTAGCGCTATTTTAAAAAATCAACTTCATAACGAAATATCCACTATTATCTTATTGAGGTGAGACATAATAATTAAGTTAAATTAATAATAAATTAGTTATTACCTAATTTTAATACAAAATTTAGTTTGCTTGCACTAATGTCAAGGAAAAAATAATAAACTCTCAATGAATTTAAAGAAATATTTTTAAGGTGCCATAAAAGAAAAAGTCTATAAAGAACCGATAAATAATTTAGACTCACTACGTAGAAAAATTATTCAAGTTAGCGAAACCATATCTCCCGAGTAATGTCACGCAGCAACCAATGCAGTGGCAGATCATTGTCCTGCCTGTTTACTTGCTGCAGGTGAATATCTTGAACAAATATTATTTTTAAAAATGGTTTATGATGTTAGGTTATTACTTTATTATTTTAAATAATAAATTTCTTTAAATTCATTGATAGTTTCTCATTTTTTTTCCCTGATATCAGTGCAAGCAAACTTAATTTTGTATTGAAAGTAGGTAATGAACAATTTATTATTAATTTAATGTAATTATTTTGTAACACCTCGATACAATGATGTCGATATTTCATTATGAAGTTGATTTTTTAAAAGTAGCGCTACTCAATAAGAAAAACATGAATATCTCTGGAATAAAGCATTTACGGACATTTGCTCAAATGAACTTGTTACCTTATTTTTAGTTGTTTAATTTATGGATTAAGTTGGCCGTTTAAATCTGGGACACCCTATATATATATATATATATATATATATATATATATATATATATATATATATATATATATATATATATATATATATACACTGCTGGACAAAATTGTTGCATCACTTATATTTTGGCGTTTTATTTTAAAATTAAATGATATATGAATTTTTCGTTGATTACAATTAACAGTACAGGCTACTAGAGATATGAAAATAATAATAAAAAAGAATCAAATCATGCTTATACATATATTTAATTGTTTACCTGTCTTGATAGCCACAATAAGCAAAAAAGTGTGGATCAGTTTCAAATTTATTTACTTCTTATCTTTATTTACTTTTATGTTTCTTGCATTTTTCTGTGAAAATAAAGTCTTGTTGATTACAACAATGAATAGAGCCTGATATTTAACCACTTGGACAGTAATCTTTTCGAGAGACGGCTAGTCAATGTCAAGTGGGCAGGGAGCTTGGAGTAAACCAGAGTTCGATAGAAAGAACTTTAAAGAAGATTCGAAGAGACTGATTACACCTTTAGGAGACATGGTCAAGGTCGTTCGAGTTGTACAACGGAACGAGATGGCAGAATTTTACAAATGGTAATGCTCAGAAATCAACAAATTAGAAGTCAACAATTAAAAAATAACATTCTTGAAGTCCGTGGTGTATCGATTTCTAGTCGTACGATAAGAAGAAGATTAGAAGAAGCAGGATTGGCCAGTAGATGCTCAGCCACAGGCCCGTGACTTTCCAGGACTCATCAGGTAACTCGATTACAATTTGCGAGAAAACATCTTCCCTGGAATCAGGACGATTTTAATCATGTTTTATTTTCTGAAGAAACCCGGATTAGTTTAAAATCAACAGATAGAAGGGATAGAACCTGGAGAAGATCCGGAGAACGATTTGCTCAGTGTAACCTTGTTCTACGAGAACCCTTTCGTGGTGGTTCCATTATGTTCTAGGGCAGCATTTGCTTCGAAGGGAGCACAGAATTGGTCGTGTTTCGTGGAAGATCCATGAATGCACAGAGGTACTTGGAAGAGATCGTACAAGACCATGTTGTACCTTTCGCGCCGTTTATTGAAGAAAATTTTATGTTTATGCATGATAATGCAACACCGCACAGAGCTAGGGACGTAGATGCTTATTTAGATTTGGTAGAAATTAATCGCATGGATTGACCACCCAGGAGTCCAGACTTAAATCCAATTGAGCATATGTGGGATATGTTGAAAAAATGAGTAAGGCGTCGCATACCCGCCCCACGGACTCTAGACAAGCTGGAACACGTTGCAGTGGAAGAGTGGTTAAACATACCCCATGTTGCTATTCAAAATTTAATAAGAAGCATGAGACACAGAACACAAGCTGTGATAAATGCAAAAGGGTGGGAACACCAAGTATAAAATCATTTCTGAAGAGAAATTTTAACATTTTGTTTTATTTAAAAAAATCTGCCTCTGTTCATTTTTAAAAATATTGTAGTTTTACCATTAAAAAATAAGTTTTTTGTTATTTTCTATGTTTCTTTTAATTTCTTATAACAGGCTAATAATAACAATTAAGAATCCATACACAGAACTAGCTATTTTAATCAAATAAAACAAGAATTCAAAGTGATGCGACAATTTTGTCCAGTAGTGTATATATATATATATATATATATATATATATATATATATATATATATATATATATATATATATATATACAATGCGTCTATAATCACGTCGGGGTCACACCAGTGTAAAAATAATACTTATTAAAGTCAATTAAATTGTATAAGAAATGTAAAATTCATATTTCAAAATAAACATCGTATCGTTTAAAGTCCAATGATTGTTTAATTAAATATCAATTTCACATTTGTTATACAATTCAATTGACTCATAAGTATTATTTTTACACTGGTGACGCCGACGTGATTGTTGACGTATTATTAAAGAACAGCTTCAATCCCGATATCAGATGTCGTATTGTGATTGGAATAATTTTATTTATTAAATTTTTTAATATAACTAAATATTGATTAGTATTTGAATTATTTAAAATTTTGTTTTCTGTTTTAGGAATAAATTCTCCTGGAATTTTAAGATTTGTGCCATATACAAGCTCTGCAGAACATTTTTAATAGAAGTTCTAATTCCAAGACGTACTATTGAAAGAAGTCACTGACAGAAAAAAGATCTCGATCAAATCAGAAGTGTTCATATTACTTACCTTGCTCCGACGTGCCCCAGTGTAATTATTAGGATGCACTATCAGTGTGATATCTTCGTAGAAGAGACTGCGACACTCAAGTATGATAATGATATCAGGAGACGTGGGTCTACATGGAACAAGTCCAATCCAGTTGATATCAACAGAATTACTGCCTTTAGACGTAATCACAGATAAATAATTATCATCTAAAAAAGAATTAATAAATAATATTTTGTATATTGTCATATTTATTTGAAATAAATTTTGTGAATTTGGAAAACATAAAGTAAAAGAAGCGCACCAAACTACCAGGGCGGGATAAACACAGTGAATTTTCCAAACAAGAAATATATATAGAAAATCAGTAGACTATGAGAAACAAATTAAGCTTAAATCAAATCGAAACATAGATATATTTTAATAATTAAAGGAGGAATAAGGGAAACCAACTCCACAAGTTGTCCTTTTTTCACGTTTTCATTGACTGAATTAAAAAAGAAAAATTCGTCCGGTTTCGGAGATTTAAACACCTTCTTCAGGACCAGTAACTAATTACAAACGAACAACATCAATTATGTAACGAAGTACAATATAAATATCATTTAAATAAATACTTACAAAAACAAAAGTATACATTTGTTAAGAGATGATAGAAATGATTAGTAACAAAACGTTTCTATTTTCAAAAGACTTTAAAATTTTAATTTCTTCTAAATTTAGGAATTTCACTAATTTTAATTTTAGTGACACAATAGTCGAAAGAATCAAGTTTCGCGCCCGCAAATCGACGAGACAAGGTACGTTAGGTTACAACGTAACGTCATTTTAGTCGGTTTGCGCGAACCTATATACCAGTTTTCTGCCAAGCGGCTACTGCCCTCTCTCTCTTACTTATGTGGCGACCATAAGAAGAGAGAGAAAGACTTGAGAACAGAAATAATTTCAAAATTTCTGCAGGTAAAATTCTGAGCCATTGGATGTGATTCCATGTACTTGCCTCAACAATTGATTTCACATCTTTTATTTGTGTACTTATGTGAGAAGCAAAATTATAACACTATTAGTTGGGTGCATAAATTATATTACATTTATTTTGTTTAGAGGCGTAATAGTTTGTGTTGAGAGCGGGGTTGAAACCTTGCCTCGTTCATTTTTACCTTTGCCAGGTAATTTTCAAGACAATTTCTAGTATCAGTGTTGCTCTAATTGCGAACAAACATAAAATAATTTTTAAAACTAACTTAATTATGTTCTGAAATTTAACTACAATTACAACGTTACTTTCAAGCAAAAAATATTGTTTTTAGCGGAATTAGATAACTCGTCAAAAACTATTTAAAATCGTAATCAACTGATGATACCATTACCATACCATAGCCACTTTAAATTATTTTAAAAACGAGAATAAAGACAATTGAGTTCACAAAATTAAAAACTGCGGCAACATTATTAAGAACATCAAGGTTAAAATTGAATTTTATAAAGGCAACTATTTACCTATCTTAGACAAAACCGCATACATTGATAAAGGCTGTTCCTTCAGAACAGTGTTTTCGCACAATTTTTTAATATGAAAATAAAAACTATGCTACACAATAGAAAAGAACTGATTAATATGTTTCAAACTACACAACATAGAGTAATGAATGCACAAACACCCTCACTTTATTTTCTGCTCAAAATACAAAAAGAAGATATGCCACTCAGACCAGTTGATAATTTTGTGAACTATCCATCTTATTTCTTAGCCAAATGAATCAACAAACCATTAGTTTTAGAGTCAAATCCCAATACTGTTTTAAAAGATGCAAGAATGCCTGGTTTACACTGGTACAGTAATCTGGAGAGTGGAGTATTAAGTAGAGCAACTCTACCAGCATAATTTACATTAGTAGAATAAACTGTAAACTAGGGAAATACAAGATTACTCGACCAATGTTAACACTTGGTGTAAAAAAGCATGTAAGAAATTGAGCGAGTCGAGTGGTAGGGCGACCAGCATAGTAGCTCGCCTATTTTTCGTCTTCCCCACTACCTCATGATGAACTCGACTGCTTACTTGCCCTGTGTAAAAAACATACGCAGTCAAAGAGAGCGAGTAGAGTGCTGGGCACAGTTCTCTGGGTCGAGTTACTCGACTAATGTAAACTAGGCGAATACTATACTCGTGTAAAGCAATTAAGTAGAAAAATTGTAAGATATTTCGACTTCACCTGATTTTATTCTAGTCTCTTTTAATGTGCCTAATTTATTTACTAATGTATCAATAGACGAAATTTTAAAAATTGTTATAGAAGTGTTGTTCGAATCCAGTGGTCAGAATAAATTTGCAGTTAATTTTTTTATTTGTTGTCATTAATTATCAAACACATTTTATACTATTACAGAGTTAAATTCTATTCACAATGCACTAAATAATTCTAATATTAATAATAAATTCACTTTAGAAATAGAATCTAACCATAAAATTATTTTCCTAGATATTTGTATGTATCTAAAAGTTTGAGATGGACGTGTCATCATCGACCTCTCTTAGTTTTTGAGTTTTTTTAGTGGTAAAACATCAAATTTATTAACTATTATTATGAAGATATTGTGTATAAAGCTTGTGTAGATCTAAACTATCAAAGTAGTGGACTAAATCTTTGTGTAATAGTGAAATTTGATATATAAAGTGTTTTAATATCGAGGTGTTAGTTTTATTATTCATAATTTTTAATTAAACAAGTAAAATCCGTGCGCACTGGACGCTGGTCATCGACGTTAAATACAGTGATACTCAAACAGTTTCAGAATGGGCGATAAAAACTCTGATGAGGACTCATATTGTTGTAAGTGTAAAACTGAATTTGATAGTGATAAAATTATTGGATGTGAAGGACCGTGTAAAAAATGGTATCATCTAAAATGTGCTCGTATTAAAGACAAAGAATTTTCAATAATAAATTCGTATAAGGGGTTTAAATGGTTCTGTGAAAATTGCTTAATGATTGAAAATTTTTGCATAATAGAAGGTACAATTAAAAAAGTAATTGAAGATGTTCTTCGGTCATATACACCAAATATTGAATTAATAAAAAAAATTGTAGCCAAAGCTTCGGAATCAGGAAGTACTTCGCAGATAAAGTCTTATGCAGAAACAGTTAATAAAATTAATCCCGTTGTTGTTATTAAACCAGCAGACCAAAAAAGTGCAGAGACAAAGAAAGAATTAAAAGAAAAAATTAAACCAGAAGATTTATCTGTAGGGGTAACGTCTGTTAAAAGTGTTAAAAATGGTGGCATAATTGTTAAATGTCAAAAAGAAAATGATGTAAAAAAACTGGAAAACGAAGTGGTTAAAAAAATGGGCCGTAAATATGAAGTTAAAGTCTCTAATTTAAAAAATCCACTAATAAAAATTGTTGGAATATCTGAAAATATACCGGATGAGCAAATTTGTAAAAATTTATATCAACAAAATATGGTAATAACTGATGAATCTAAAATTATCGTTAAAAGTAAATGGGAACGTAATATGAAATACAATGTAGTCGTTGAAGTAGATCCGCAAACTTTTATAAAAATTATGAATGAGGGCAAACTTAATGTTGGATGGGATAGGTGCAATGTGTATGAAGAGTTAAATATAACAAGATGTTACAAATGTTTAGGATTCGGTCATAAAGCTGGCGTGTGTAAAAATAATATATGTTGCAGTAAATGTGGAGATAATCATAAATATACGGAATGTAAATCTCAAATTAATAAATGTGTTAACTGTGTAAAAGCAAACAAGGATTTAAAATTAAATTTAAAAACTGATCATCAGGCAATTGATAGAAATTGTGAAGTTTACTTAAAAATTGTGAAACAACAAAAAAATAAAATCAAATATGAATAGCAATTACAGTCTGTTAAAGGAACAACTAATATTATTAGCTTAAATTCTCAAAGTTATTTGGCGCACAAAAATGAAATTGACAATCTAATATTCAGTGAAAAACCTCTAGTTTCATGTTTAACAGAATCGAGAATTACGCCAGATATAGAGGACACTGAAATACAAATACAAGACTATTGTTCTGTGAGATGTGACTCAGAAACAAGACATACCGGAGGAGTGCTACTTCATATTAGATCACATATAAACTTTAAAATTCGACACATAATTCAGGAACATAATTGTTGGTGGTTAATATCAGTTTCGTTTACGTACAACAGTGTCAGCTATTTGCTTGCCGCAGTTTATCGCTCTCCGAGTAGCAGTACGGCATCCTTCATTTCATTTTTCGAGGAATGGTTAACCGCAAACGAAACTGGAAGTGAAACTATCATAATTACCGGTGATTTTAACATCGATTGGTTAAATACTGCTAATTACTATAGTAAAAAAATTAAAAATGTTATGGAAATAAATGGTTACAAACAATTATTAATGGAATCTACCCGTATTACAGACGTATCTAGAACATTAGTTGACTATGTTATTACAAATGATTTTAGTATCCATTGTATGGTTAAACATACACCTAAAATAGCAGACCACAGCATTATTTCTATATCATTGGGTCATAAAAAAGAAAATAATATAAATAAAATTGTCAAAACTATAGATAATAATAAATTACTTGAAAACCTGTCAAAATGTAACTGGAATTATAATATTACTGATTTAAACGAATATTTTCTAAATTTTTATAATAACATTAAAGTCAGTATTGATAACAGTACTAAAGTATCATATAAAAACAATAAGAATGGAAAATATTGGTTTAATAAGGGAATTAAAACCGCAATTAATGAGAGAGACTTAGCATATAAGAAATTTATATTTACTAATGATAGAAATGACTGGTTACATTTCAAGATAAAAAGAAATTATGTTACTACTATTATTAAATATGAAAAACAGTTGTATTATAAAAATAATATAGACAAATGTAAACACAATTCTAGATTAATGTGGAGAACACTTAAAGATTTAACATCAATAAATAGTAGAGAAGAAATTAAATCGGTTGTAAATAATAATGTAACGTATGAACAGGAAACTGAAATTGTAAATCTTTTAAACAATTATTTTATTGATAGTATTAATGAAGTAAGAGATTCTATTTCGTCGCAAATAATATTAATATAAATGTAAATACCAGTTTTACAACTTTTTCTGCTATTACAATTCACGAATTAAAATCAATAGTATTTTCTCAACAAAATAAGAATAGTACAGATGGTATCAATATGAAATTCTTAAAAGATTATTTTCCTTTAATAGGTTACCCCTTATTGGACTACATTAATAGATCACTAACTGATGGTATCATTCCAAATATTTTTAAAAAATCGACAATCACCCCCATTCCAAAAGTGAAAGGAACTAAGAAAGTAGAGGAATTAGACAAATTAATATGTTGCCAGCCATTGAAAAAATATTAGAATTAGTTGTTCAAAATCAAATAATAAATTATCTGGTTGATAATAATATAATAGTTGCAGAACAGTCGGGTTTTCGTAAAGACCATTCCTGTGAAACAGCATTAAATTATTTATTAAATGACTGGAAAATATCACTCGATGAAGGTAAACTTATAACAGCTGTTTTCTTAGATTTGAAAAGAGCATTTGAAACCATCGATAGAGACATATTATTAAAAAAGTTGGAAGCTTACGGTATAAAACACAAAGCACTGAAATGGTTCCATTCATATTTAAATAATAGAACTCAATGTATGAAATTAAACAATGTTATATCTGATGAAATTAATACGAACATGGGAGTACCGCAAGGAAGTGTATTAGGACCACTTCTGTTCATTATTTATATCAACGACCTACCAAAAGTACTAACAAATTGTAAAATACACCTCTTTGCGGATGACACCCTTATATATTTAGAAGGTAGGGATAAAAGTACGCTAATAAATAATATTAATAAAGATCTTGATAATGTAAGTACATGGATGGATAAAAATAAATTAAAATTAAATGAGTCGAAAACAAAAGTAATGTTTTTATCCCTGTCGTTAAATAGAAATGATAATAATATTAATGTAATAAAACTGAATTCATGTGTACTCGATGTTGTCAATGAATTTAAATATTTAGGGGTAATTATTGATAATAAATTGAAATTTAGTCAACATGTAGATTATGTAAGTAAAAAGGTATCTAAAAAAATAAATAACCTCTCACGGATATCTAGAAACCTGTCAATTTGGAGCACAATTGTTATATACAATACTATTATTTTACCGCATTTTAAATATTGCTGTACTATTATTTTCATGTGTAACAAAAGTGATATAGATAAATTACAAAAATTACAAAACCGTGCAATGAGAGTAATATTAAAATGTAATAAATACACTAAT
Source organism: Poecilus cupreus (assembly GCA_963942605.1). Classification (NCBI taxonomy): domain Eukaryota; kingdom Metazoa; phylum Arthropoda; class Insecta; order Coleoptera; family Carabidae; genus Poecilus; species Poecilus cupreus. The sequence continues at coordinate 34,492,831 of OZ012713.1, forward strand.
ATAAATGTTATGTTAAAAACGTTAGAATGGTTAAATATTGAACAATTTGTAATTTATAATGTGCTTATATTTATATTTACAATGTTGTCCAGTAAACTGCCGAATTATTTGAACAAAAATATTAAGTATGTTTCCGATACGCATAGTTACGCTACTCGGCAAATTAACCAGTTATATGTAGCCAGAGCGAATAATACGAGAACATGTAAATCTATATTCCACAATGGATTATTAATATATAATAATATACCTTGTACCATAAAATCATCAAAAACAGTTAATGAATTTAAAACTAAGTTAAAACTGCATTATTCACAAAATGATGTTTAAACCAATGTACATTTTTGTAATAATTACTATTATCTATGCATTGTATTAGCTACGCTATTTAATAAAGCAATTATTATTATTATTATATTATTATTATTACCATTGACAACACAGGCGAAAACTAATCTTTCGATATTTTCCGAAGACTTTTCAAACGGATGATACGAGACACATTTAAACTCAACAACAATTAAAATAAACTAATATTTTAATGCAAATAGCGTTAAATAATAATTTTGATCCAAATCTAATAGATAAGTTAATTAGTAGAAAAAAAATTAAAATTAGAAACAAATTTAGCTTATTCGTTAATTAGTAATAGTGATACTCAAAATATAAAAATGTTCAGCTTACTTGTCTTAGATAAAATTAATTATATATATGGACACTGATAATAATTTTGTAATCTCTTCTAAATATGCCACAAGCATTTGAAGCATTAAAAAAACATGTGTAATAAAATTGATACTAGTGACTAGTTTATAAAATCACTTGTTCTTGTGGGGCAGCGTTTGTGGGTCAAACTGGGAGCTCTTTTAAAGTTAGATTAAAGACACATGTTAAGAGAAATTAAATATAATAACACACAATCGAGTTTTTCTAAACCTATTATTGAAACTTGCCTCGATTTACAACATTATGGATTCACAATTCTTCATTCACATAATAAAGGTAGAATTTAGAATTTTCTAGAAAATTTCGAAATAAAAACTGTCTAATACTTGTAACGCATCTCTTTTTTAAACGTTCAATTAGATATTGAGTTAACTCCACTCTCAAACTATTTAATTGAACATGAACAACGTCGATTTTGTTAATTGTTCTTCAGCTGTTTACAGTCGACTTGTAACCTTCTGATTCTGACTAAATAATTGGTGTCTTTTGTTGATCTGTTTGAGATGCTACCAGTTCTTAATCAAATTGTGATTTCTTATATTACGTAACACTGGGAAACAAAAGACAATTTTTTTCTGCGGTCCTAGTTTTTCGAGTGAATTTAGAACAGTAAGTAACAGGCGCATAGTTATTTTGTGACTATCCTCACTCAAGTTGAATTGGACGCATGAACACGCTTTCTTTCAGTTGTCAAAAACTTTCTGGGAATTACAAAGCTGCAGAATATTCCAAAATAGTCTCTAAGACGCTTAAGAATCTTAAAAACTGGGAGCTAATATGAGTATCAAAATGCATTTTTTGTGTAGCCATTGGGATAGATTCCCTCACAACCTACATGGTTACAACGAAGGACCAGGGGAACGGTTCCTCTAGGATATAAAGTTCATGACACCGCCATGTGATGGCGGAATACTGCTGGACCTTTGTCCTCACCAAAAATACAATAAGTAATCATATACAAAACGTTTTAGGTACTTAATTTGTTATAATGAATTTTTGTTTAATACAAATAATTCTATTCAAATTATCGATAATTACGCTGTTGCCGTTTCAAAATAGATGTTCCATTCCACAAAATCACTGTTCTCCTGTGTAATCAATACTTTTGTTTTTGCAAGGATTTATATTAATGTTATTTATTTTGTATTTCGTAAAATGATTGTTGTAATATTTGTTTTCTTTTATAACTCGTTACTGGTCCTGATGATGGTGTTCAAAACACCGGAATCGGTCTACTTTATTTTCAAAAATTTAGTCAATTAAAACTTGTAGAAAAGGATTACTTTAGCAGTTGTTTTCCAATATTCTTTATTCAATTATTAATATTTAATTATGTTTCGTTTTGATTTAAGCTTAATGTGATTTTCATGGGCTACGGAAATATAATTTAAAAAAATGTTATCTAACTTTAAATTCAACCTCTAGCAATATTTTTATTTTGTAAAGATATAAAATGATTGCATTGAATACATATGTCAGATGTCACCGTGGAAATTATGATCGCCTGATTGAAATGAAATGAAAAACGAGTATTTTGCAATAGATTTTATTTTTTTCTTAGTTTTGCACAAATGTTTTTTTTTTTAGTACATTTTAGGGGCTCTCAATTGGCTACACCACTTACCCAGATCGGCGAAAGTAGAGTGCCATACTCGAATTTGGTAAATGGCGTGAATATTTATTTATATTTATCTTATTTTAATAAATCCTTACGGGTTTGTGGAGGGGTTGAAAATCTAACATGAAAATTTGAATAGCATTGTTTATTAATTACATTTGAAACATGTAATATTATTACCAATATCTTTTATTTGAAATGTTTTTCGAAATAAATTGAACTATTATAACCGTAATCCGACAACATTGTGTATGGAATAGAGAGCATATGAATGGCGTACATACCGCGGACGTAGACGTATATTCTCGTGGATCTCCTGGCAGTGTTGTGGTCAGCCGCTCGTGCGTAGCAGTAGTAGAAGCCAATGTTGCGACGCGACACGTTGTACACAGTCAAAATCGACTCGTACTTCAATGAGACCTCCTCCTCATTCACTGTGGAGTTGATATGTATTCTCGCAGAGTCGTAATACTGTAAATGTGAAATAATTTTAGGTATACAAGAAGTATTGAACAAATTTGAGAATCGATACAACCGTTGGAATCTCTCAAGCACAGCTAGCACTGTTAAGAACTAGAACAATGCTTCATTAATTAATAATAGATATTTATATACCAAGTGAATTAAACATATGCTTATTCACGAAAAGAAAGTTTACCTCTCGAGCCTGCAGACCGAGTAAGATAAATTCTTTGAGTGAATTAACATATTTAATTCACGCGGTATATACAATATATTATTCAATTTTGACGAAATAATAATTAATATTAAGGATTATGAAATTCACTTTTGACAAATTAAGAACACTAATCAGTAGGCTGTGCATGACAATCGATAACATGCAAATGTCAGATGTGAAGTTTTCGTACTTGAAACCATTTTAGAAGTCTATGAAAAATAATAAATGCCGTTTAGTGAGTGGAGAAATATGAAGAAAGCAAGAGTAGTAAACGAAAGAATAATTTTAGCTTACATTTCCGATCGGTCTAAAAATGTGAAATCTTGCAGTGAGTGATTAAAAATTTTTAGTGATTTAATAGTTATTTACGTATGTGTATCGTACAAAATTTTATCTACGATATAATGAAAAACCCTAAAAAATATAAAAAAAATATTTTTATTTATGAAGTAGGATCACAATATTAAATGATAAGTTTGCCATAATAACAAAATTTTTGCAAATTTGGTGTGTTTAAAAATTTTAATCACTCGTTGCTTAGTAACCCGTGATTGCCCGTGACTAATGGGATCGTGTTACTAAACAACCGTTTTACAAACTTCAAACTAACAGTTAAACATCAATTTTACACACTATCGTAAATAAAAAAATTTTAATTCACTAGTGAATAAATAGTTATTTACAGTTGTTGTTATGCAAATAATAATGACAAATTAAAACGTAAAAATTTAATAAAATAATATATACATCTTGAAGTGAAATATAATTTTTTAATATAATATGAATTCTTTTTTCAGAAAGCTACAATATTATATAAAACCCGAAGGAATTTCAATTATACTTAAAAAATCTGGTGTGGGCACAAATAAACTGAACACGTATGACTTGCTCCTTGCGTATGACTTTATTTTGACAATTATTTGATAGATGTTAAACCTGCTTAATTTTTTGTTCTCATTGTATTATGAATTTATTTTAAAATAGAAATTAATTAATATTTAGTCTAATAACTAAAGAACGGATTTAAAGAAAATATGTTAATGCATAAAAGTTTAAGGCGTGAAAAATATATTTAAAAATCTGTACGAATCAGATAAAAAGAAATATATTTTTACAGAATAATAATACAGAATGAAAAATAATGTCTCAAATTGTTTGACCCATAATTTAATACCATGTAGCATGTACTACGCATTTATTATCGCTACCTACCCAATACTATTATAACTTAAACTAGACAGGGAAAATAAGCTATACAATGTATTTAAACTTTTATTTAAAAAGAAATCGGTTTTATTAATACTGGAATATAATACTGGTTTTACAACCGCTGAATTTTGACAAATGTTTATAATACCCATGTCCTTACATGAAGAAATACATTTCATTTGATTTTTACGACATCTAGAGTTTTTATATGGACAATTTATAAAAAAAATATGAGTTAAGAATGGCTGAAATGTAACTTATTTACAGTTACCTTTTCTACATCCGTACGCAGATAAAACTGTTAATTGGGTTGGAAACGGTGAAAGAGTTGTTAAGAATGGGGACACATTAATTACCATCTTTGTCGATTACCCAGCCATATTGTTTAATATCGGGTAATTTTAATATTGATTGTGAACGTTTTTCCAAATTTTTGTTTGAAAAAACTCACAAAAAAACTGACTCGTGTCCTCGAACTGGGTTCTCCAAGAGTTTTCCAAGAAAACAGCACATCTCTGACTTTGAAATCTCGCTTGGAAATAAAATTAACGACGAATAAAACTATTCCCTAAAAGGGTGAAAACTAGGCTTTCAAAATTACCGTAAAAAAAATCAAAAATTCAATTTAGCGGCCACATCCGCGTTCGCCAATTAACTCATCTTTCGCTTTTTTAAGTAAAAACGCATAGTAAGACAAGGAACGATAAGAAAAAAGGGAGACGGAATAGCGCCAATGTTGAAAAAAAATTTGAATTGAAGAATAATTGGGCCAAAACAACAGAGAGGATAAAAGAAGACCGAAGATTCCAGCGAAGAGAGAGCGAGAGAGACCGAAGCAACAAGATACCAACAACTACCTGTAACACCGACTGAATTTTACACTAGCAAAAGTTACTAGATCTTATAATTTATAAACATATGTGTCATGTTACTAATTTCAAATAAAAAATATACATATAAAATTGTTCATTGATTTAGAAAAAAATAAAGTACTAGCAAAATACGGGGAGGTAAGTAAAAGAAATTATGATTGACCAAAATGAATAACTGTTGATATTTCAGGTATTGAGGCAACAGACAAATGAAAACCTAGAGAAAACATAAAAAAAGAAGGAAGAAAAATAAAAACACCACACTTGTTCAAAAAAAAAAAGAATAGGCGAAATGGTTGACTTAAAAAATTTGTGAATAATTCATAATATATCGAAAAATAAATAGAGATACGAAACCAGCTGTAGCGATGGCAAAGAATGAAGCATATATTTTAAAATCCAAGGAAATAAACAATTAAAAAGGAAATATACGACATTAAGAAGCATGGGACACTGTTAAATGTATGAGGAAAAATTGTCATGAAAAATGAAGGATCCCTCTGCCTTATATGAACGAATGGGAAAATTATTATAAAATGTTGTTAACGGAAAATAAAAACATATTTCAAACACATGAACATACAACACTGGTCTGAATGATACAGTTGTGGTTATAAATGTAAATGAATTACAATATGTAATATGAAAAATGTAAGATGATCAAGTCCAGGAGGAATATCAAATGGATTAATAAAATATGACAGTTAGCGAACGTACCTGTCAGCGGTAACACCTGTCAGCGAGCCGTTGGTTTTTTTCGTAAAATATTTTACGAAATTAATGTGAGGTGCTTAAGTGCAGTGTTGTGAACTAGTGCAGTGAAAAAATTTTTAAGGTCAGGTCTGATTTACTTCTTTTTGAACTTTGAAAAAATTTTCACTGTTTGGCCACGCCCACCTGTGGTGCGTTTTTTTGTTTTCATTTACTTTTTTATTTTTTAATTTATTTTAATAAATTAAATAAAGGCTTCTGAGCTTTATTTCATTGCTTTTCTGGCATTTAGTGCTGCAATTTATTTAATTTAAATTTTTTAGATAAAATAAAAATACATATTTTTACTTTTCGTTTCTTTGGTTTCGTCTGGGGGCTTCGGCCCACCAGACATTAAAAATGGCTTCTGACCCGGTCCTAGGGCCTAGGGAGAAGCGAGCTCGCGTCAATTCCGACGACGAGGACCCCGCACCAATGTTTCTGTTGATAAAAAGAGCCAGTGGAGACTTTAGCAAAGTAAGCCCCTTCCTTATTTCGCGTTTAGTGAAAACAATTGCCGGAGACGTTAAAGTTGCCATGTATCGCCTCCCTGTTCGTCCGTATATCCCTAACCCTCTTCGCTGCTTCAATTGCCAACAATTTGGACACTCCTCTTCCAGTTGTAAAAATAAAAAAATTTGCATCTGCGGAAAACCTCCACATGACGGAACCGAATGCGGTGATGTCAATTGTATCAATTGCCAAGGTAACCATCCTGCCAGCTCCAGAAACTGCCCGAAATTTAAAATAGAATACGCTATTTTAGAGTACAAAACTACTCATAAATTTAGCTTCCCGGAAGCAAGGCAGCATGTACAACGTAATACGACTTTCACCACTTCTTATGCTAAGGTTGCAGCAAAACCTGCTTCTCCTCCACCGTTAAACGTTTCCGACATTGCGTCTCTGCTGATGCCAGAGATCGCAAAAATCGTAAAAAATGTATTCTCTGAATTTGTTCAATTATTTGCTTCTTGCTTTGCTTCAAAACTCCAACCGCTTCGTCTCTTGCCTCTACACCCAGTTCATCTGGTGTTAAATTTGCTAATTTGCAAAGTGTACCAATAAGTGATACTCCCCAAGTCAGCCTGCCTACGACGAACAATCCCATCGTTCTTCGTTCGGAAGATACTGACAATTTTGGCAATGACAGTACTGCCACTGTCGACGGGAATTCTTCTACCCGCAATAAGAAGAAAATAGATATAACAGGTTGGCCTAAGGGCAAGCCTCGTTCTTCGAGCTTGTATTCTACCTTTGAGCTCTTCAGCTATTTATATAGCAGCATTTTTCTTTCCTTTTATTCTCACTTCCAATGTTTAAACTCCTTCAATGGAATTGCAATGACATTATCACTCATCTTCCAGAGCTTAAACTGCTATTAGCTGATCATAGCCCCAGCTGTATTTGCATTCAAGAAACTCATCTCAAACCTCAAGATTCATTTTCTCTAAGCGGCTTTAAAATTATTCGTCATGACGTTAATCCCGACGGACGAGCACATGGCGGTGTAGCAATTCTTTTAACTTCTCCTACACCATATACAGTATGTAACCTTCAAACGCAACTTCAAGCAGTTGCAGTTCAATTATATTCGCCTAGAAAGTTTACAGTCTGTAATATTTACTTGCCAAATTTTAATTGGAATATGAATGATCTTGAGAATATTATAAACCAGCTTGAGCCACCTTTCCTTCTTGTAGGAAACTTTAATGCGCACAGTTTTTTATGGGGATCCAATCAGTCTGACGGTAGAGGATGTATTATTGAGAACCTTCTTGATAACATTGATGCAGTTCTCCTGAATACAGGGGACGCCACCTATTTGAATCTACGTTCAAATTCTTTTTCAGCCATTGATTTGTCAATTTGTTCTCCTTCTTTAGCTCCGCACTTCTCCTGGAAGGTGCTTGATGATGCACATTTTAGTGATCATTTACCCATTTTGATCTCCTGTTCTCTTCCTTCTTCAGAGCCTTCTTTCCTTCAAAGATGGCGATTTAAATCTGCTAATTGGGACAGTTTTTCCGCGGAAATAATTGTCCCAGTTATGTCAGAAAATATTCATGTATTTCTTGGCGATATTAATTGCAGTATATTACGATATGCAAACAATAATATCCCGTTAACATTTTCTTGTTTCATTAAAAGAAAGGTCCCGTGGTGGAACACGAATGTAGCTAATGCTATCCGTGAAAAGAAACGTGCATTAAAATGTTATCGACGTTCACCAACTCTTGATAACCAAATCATTTTTAAGAAGGCCCGAGCTCATGCTCGACGTGTTATTCTTCAAGCTAAGTCTGCCTCCTGGCGGAATTATGTCTCTTCTGTTACACCTGAGCGTCCGTCGAATGAGCTGTGGAATAAAATTAAATACATGCACGGTTATCAAAAATCTCACACTGTCAATCTTCTTCATATCAATAACATTTTAAGTAATAACCTTAATGACATCTCCGAATGTTTAGCTACACATTTCGAGTCTGTCAGTAGCACAGAAAACTACTCTTTAAGATTTTTTAATATTAAAGAAACGAGTGAAGCCCCTCTTGATTTCTCTTCTGATGGCGATGAAGTGTATAACCTTCCTTTTTCAATTTTTGAATTTGATTTTGCACTTAGCAAAACAAAAAATACATCTGTCGGTCCTGACAACATTTCATATTGCATGATAATACATATACCTTCTGAGATGAAATCCCATATTTTAAATTTTTTCAACCTTCTCTGGCGTAGCGGTACGTACCCAGATGCCTGGCGAGAAGCCACCATCGTTCTTATTTTGAAACCGGGCAAGGATGCCACACATTCTACTAGTTGCAGACCCATATCACACCCGTCATCTGGGAAAAAGTTACGAACTTATGGTAAACTACAGGCTTTGTTGGTATTTAGAGCACAATCGCCTATTAGATCCTTATCAGTGTGGCTCTAGAAAATGTCATTCTGTCGATCTCCATGTTCAGTTAACGAATGACATTCATTGTAATTTCCTAGAACGAAAACATTTGGTTGCTGTTTTCTTCGACCTGGAGAAGGCATTTGACATGACTTGGCGTTACGGCATTCTCAAGCAGCTACATGAGTGGGGACTTCGTGGCAATCTACCACTTTTTATATCTTCCTTTTTTGAAAATCGCACTTTCAAAGTACGTATAGGTGATGTCTATTCATCTTCTCACCCCCTAGAAAATGGTATTCCGCAAGGTTCTACCATTAGTGTAATCCTTTTTCTAATTGCTATCAATAGTATTGCACTAAATCTTCCTCCGACCGTCCGCCATTGTCTCTATGTCGATGACTTGGTCATTTAAACTTCAGCATCTAGCATTCCTAAGTGCGAATCTCGACTTCAGGAGACCGATTCTAATTCATAGCAACCAGCTGTAGCGACTGGCTTGACGTCATTAAAAGTCGCTACCGATAGTGTAGCCACCTTGCGGGATAAAATGTAACTTATATGTGACGTCATCATTAGCGACTAGACTTGTCTTAGCGACTTTCTGCTATCAACTGCTGTCAACTAGTTGTTAACATAGTCGCTACGTCAAAATTGTGTTTTTTGAGGTGCAGTTTGGAGATTATCAGTTTTGTAAGTATATATTGTAATGTGTAAATAAAATTTAGATAAAATTAAACTGTGGATAAGATACAAAAATAAATGTTTTGTACATATTTAATAACTGGTTTTGTTTAGGTTATGGCGTTTATTTTGCCCGCTCTAATGCTGATGCAAGAGTTGGAAGAAAGAAGAGAGCAATCTCGTGCAATGAGGCATTCGATAAGAGATGCTCATGATACCACACCAAAATATATAGTTTTATTTTTGTAACCAACCTGAGTAAACTAAGTTCCTAGAAAATTACCCAAGTCGCCTGACGTCATCAAAAATACGTCATTCGACTAAATATTTCGTTGCTACGAATTAGAATCGGTCTCCAGGATGCTATTAACACCATAACCAATGCTGCTACAACTAGGGGTTTTCATTTTTCTGTTGAGAAAACAAAGTGTATAGATTTCTGTCGCTTACGTACTCCTCACAACAATCCTTCTCTTCATCTGTATGGTTCTCCAATTCAGTGCGTCGATAGGGTTAAATTTTTGGGTTTAACTCTTGATCCGTATCTGACCTGGAAGCCGCATATTCTAGAACTTGCTGCAGACTGCCGTCGTGTTCTGAATGCATTAAAATGCCTCGGAAGCACTAAGTGGGGTGCTGATAGAGACTGTTTGCTACGACTTTACAATTCTCTTGTAACGTCAAAACTTGATTTTGGAGCAATTGTACTAAGTTCCGCTAAACAACTTCATCTCAACCGTTTAGATTCTGTCCATAATACAGGTACACGTTTGTCAACTGGTGCCTTCCGTACTTCTCCAGTTCACAGTTTATACTGTGAGTCAGGGTTGCCTCCATTATCCATCCGTAGAACACGACAGTGCATGAGATATACTGCTCGAATCATGTCCAAACCTTGGCATTTCATGTTAACTTCTCTTTTCCAAGACGAGCGTGCTCATAATCTATTCCTCAGCAGTTCCACCTCTCTCTGTCATTTGGCTGTTCAACTGGTCAAAAAGTTTGATAAACTGCCACTAGGCAAGGAAGATATTTTACCCTAGCTTATTTCGGATACACCACCATGGTGTTTTTCTCAAATAAGTACTGAGTTACTTCTAACCAAGTATAAGAAGGATATTACACCGCCTTCCCTTTACGTCCAGGAATTCTGTCTCCTTAAAGAAAGGTACACAGGCTCTATATTTATTTACACTGACGGATCTAAAAATAGCACCGGAACCGGATGTTCTTTCATCTTTCGAGATGAAGAACATATTATCACGTTATCGCCTTCTTCCTCTGTTTTTGGTGCTGAGTTGTATGCCATTTACTCTGCTTTGCAACGTTGTTTGCACGTCATCGAACGTGAACAACATATCGTTTTATGTACGGATTCACTCAGCGCCATAACGAGTCTATGTAACCGGTTTTCAACTGACCCTCTAATTCAGATGCTTTTTTATAGTCTGTGCCTACTTTCATCTAGGCAAATCCGTGTTACTTTTCTGTGGATTCCTGGACATATCGGTATCGCTGGTAATCACAGGGCTGATCATGCTGCACGTGAAGCTGCTCTGCTGGATTATGTTAAGACGCACGCTCGCAGGCCAGACGATATACTTCAACGTATATCTTCATTTTGTTTAACTTATTGGCATGACGAGTGGAATCGCTCCACCGACAAACTTAGATCCATTAAACCTTCTGTTCAAAAGTGGAAACTACCTATTTCTGTTTCGAGGAAGGAGCAAGTAGCGATTACACGTTTGAGAATAGGTCACATTAAAGCCACTCATCTATATCTTCTTGTTCGGGACCCCGTACTTATGTGCGATGTATGTGATACTCGCCTTTCTGTTTTTCATCTTCTACTACATTGTGCTAAATATCACAACGTCAGAAACCTTCTCAACTTTGCAAATACTCTTCCGTCAGTTCTTTCCAATGAGACTGATAGTGTTGAGAAACTTTTAAAGTTTATTCATACCACCGGACTGATAAATGATATTTTATAGTTCATTTCTTACTTTAGTTTTTCTTGCCACCATTATTTATATATTTAATTTTGGTTGGCTTTAATTAATTCTTTACAGCGGTAATGACCGTAGCAGTCGATCCGCTTAATTTCAGAAAAAAAAAATATGAACTAGACCAACTATTGGAATCTTTAGCTTTAATTTTCAATCAGTGTCTCAGAGGAGATGCAGCACCACGAGAATGGAAAGCAGCACATATTACTGCGATATATAAAAAAGGCAGCAGAACCGAATACAAGAACTATAGTGCAATTGATAGACTGTACAGCTTGGTGACTAAAAATGGTATAGAAGATGTGATGCATGAACTGGAAGAACAAAATGGTTTTCGCGCAGGTAGATCATGCATTCAGAAAACCTTCTGCATTGCGCAATTAGCTGAAAAAAGGACAGCTTGCAATAGAACGCTACTTCTAGTTTTTATTGATCTGCAGAACGCATATGACAATGTGCCATTAGTTAGCCTATACCAATCTTCAAAACCTGTAATCCGATTCAATAAGCAAAATAAAAATGGGTAGTAAATTTTAAAAGGTTTTAAGGTAACAAAGGGTTTACTACAAGGATGCAGTACACCACGAACATTATTTACAATATATATTAATGAAGTATTGAAAACCTGTAGAAATAAATCCAATAAAATGGGATTGCGAATTGGAGACAACATTACACTTTGCTGATGACCAAATAATAGCAACGGACGAAGAAAACTCGAGCTACATGATGAAAAGAGAAATATAGTAAATGGGGCCTTACAGTGCACATGAAGAAGAAAGAATATTAAGGGATGGAAATGAAGAAAATGACTTAGACATTGGTACTTGTACTGTAAAGTAATGTGTAAAATTCAAATATATAGAAGCCATTGTAACAAACGCAGGTACAAGTGACTCAGACATAAACAACAGAATATGGCAACGATGAAGTGCAATACGCCACCTAAATTCCATTTTCTGGATCGACCAAATCACTAAATCAACTAAAAAAATCTATTTACAAGACAGTTATTGAAAACACAGCAATAAACGGCTCAGAGGTCTGGGAGGTAAAAAAAACAAAAGAATGAAGGCTGTTGGTATTAGGGATGGATTTATGGCGAAGAAGCTAGGGAGTATCAAGACTTCAAAGAGTACGGAACGAAGAGATACGAAAGCGATGGAAGTAGACAGCACCATATTAGATACCATTGAGACAAACGTCGTATATGATTCAGACACCTACAAAGGATGTATGAAGAAAGATGGCCTAGACGAGTATGGTAATGTTTTCCGCCCAAAAGAAAAAAACGAGGGCGTCCAAGAAGAATCTGGAATGAAGAGGTAAAATTTACAATGCAAGAGACAAATCTGCAAGAAGGAGATTGGGAAGATCAAAATAGATGGCTCTGGTGTTCCGCAAGGTTCTAATCTGAGTCCTCTGTTATTTAACTTATTCATTAACATCGTAGATTGTGTTCTACACTGTTAAATATTACTGTATACAAATGTCATAAAAGTTTGCAAAATTATTAATTCCATTAACGATTGTTTTCTTTTGTAAAAATACAATTATAACATTTCAACTTGGTGTCATGCGTCAAAACTATTTTTTAATTTCAGTTAATGTAGTTCAATGAGTTACTTTGTGAAAAAAATATTTTTACACTTATACAGGGTGGGCCATTTTAAGTTGCGTTCAGGAATATCTCGGAAACGAAGCATCGGATGAAAAATCCAAAAAACACGACTAAAATATTTTCGAGGGGGACATCCCATGACACCAAATTCAACCCCCCCGCCCCAACCCTGGTGGGGTGGGGCGGGGGTAAGTTTGAAATCTTAAATGGGAACCCCAATTTTTTTTTACAGATTCGCATTCTACGTGAAAAACGGAATTCAGTGACATCAAAATTTTCGCCCCCCCCCCACCCCCCCCGGGCCAGTTGGGTGGTGGGAAACTTTCAAATTGGTTACGGGAACACCCACTTTTTCTCGAAGACTTTTCAGCAAATAAATGCAGTAAATATAATCACCGAGCTAATGAATGTAATAATGAAACAACTTACCCAATTTGTGCGAAAAATAATAGTTTAAAAGAATGTACATCTAGGGAGGAAGAGTACAGATGTGTTAACTGTATTAATTGGAACAAGTACAGTGGGAATGAAAACATTTCGGAGAAACACACAGCGTTGGATAAAAGTTGTCCGTGTTATCAAAGTGCATTAAGAAAGTTAATCCAAACAACTTTTAAATATTTGTTAATTTTAATATTGTATTACCTATGTTATAAAGAAAATAATTGTTGTGTCATAAAATTAGCAAGAAATTTATATTATATTGTAGTAGTAGGTTATGCAACACACACAATGTTATTAACTGGAAAATTAAAAGAGAAGAAAGCTGTTTAGACCAGAGATTTTTGACGTACGATATAACATTAGGGAAACAAAATAGAAAATATTTAATACACAATAGGTTCAAATAAATCCGGAAAATTTTGACACATTTCAAACATTTCTAAAGCAGGAATTCCATAATATTATAAGTATTGAAAATCAAGAAGTTGGAGTAGAAAAATTCAATGAAATCCTGGTTAATAAATGGACCTAAGGTGAAGAGAATTTTGAATGTATCATCAAAAAATACTTTGAAGCCCTAATGATAGCTTGCTCGAAATCTTTCAAGACTTCAAGAGATAAATAATTTGAAAGTAATGGGAAAACTGTTCCTTGGGGGACGGATGAACTTACTTTGATTCGGAAAAAAGTTAATGCTCTACGAAGACGTTGTCAAGAAACAAGAAATAATTCTATTTTTAGGGAAGATAGGAAGAAACAGTATTTGGAACAAAATTAATTTACATCCTACAAATTAAGAAAGAAAAGTACAAGCCATGGAAAGAATACTGTAACATATACAGAGTGTTTCATAACTTCAGGTACATACGTTAATGGTATATGTTATTTGATATGCTGATTACAAATCAAAAAGATTTTTTTTTTAAATCGCAAAATTAATTCCATGTTTCCCAGTACAAAATTTTACGTTGCCACTGGGTGGACGATTATGTTAATAATTATCATTTCATTAAAAATAATTAAATTTGGTTTGTTATATATGTAATTTAAATTGTTGATTACCTACTTCATTGTTTGTGTTTAATAGGAAAGCGAATCCAGTGCAGTACTACAAAAAATGTTTTAGGTAAACAACCCTTAATTTTTCGAATTTTAAAAAAATTCTTTTAGATTCTTAATCAGCATATCAAACAACATATACCATTAACGTATGTACTCGAAGTTATGAAACACTCTGTATAGTAATAATAACCCGTGGAATTCGGTATACAATATAGCTGCTGCCGAAACCAAGCACACAACAACGCTCACAATAATTAAAAAAGAAAATGGAGAGTATAGGACAGATACTAAGAGCACACTCCATCATATGATGGAACAGTCTGTCTTAGGAGAAAATGATTCTGACGATAATAACTATCACAAACAAGTTCGAGAAATTATTAAAAATCCCATCGATTCGGAAGTCGAAGAAGAAATGGAACAAGTACTGAAAAATAAGAACCCAAAGAAAGCTCCTGGAATGGATGGAATATCTTTTAATAATTTTCAAAACATTCCCACTGTTAAGTGGAAAAAGCTTTCAGAACTCATAATAATGAAATAAAAGACTTGGATATAGTTAGACAGTATATTTAAATTTGTAGCAAATGGGGAGTGGGTTATAGGATAGGGATAATAAAAAGGAGGGAAACTTTATTGAAGGAACGGGAACAAACCAGTCGTGGTTAAATTGGGAGCGGATGAATTGGGAGCTGGTAAATCATGACACTCGAACACTTGAAATGATGGAAAACATGTAAATATGATTTTTATTAAATGCTGAACTTCTTATAACTAACTTAAACGTTGCACTAACTTATCTAATAAATGAATCTACTTAATTAACTTAAACTACGAAAAAATACATATTTACGTAGCGCGGCTACATTTTTAAACTGTCGCTGCTGACGACCAACGCATAACTGAATTTCAGACGCCCAAAATTCCAAGGGGTCGTCTGTTTTAGGGATGCAAGGGGGTGTCGTCGAATCTGAACTATCGTTTCTAAAAATAGCTCCAGATAGCGATAGCTCAGAGCGTAACCGATGAAAGTCATCTTGTTACAAATTTATGAAAATTTTATTTTATTTCAATATATTTAAACATACAGAAACATATCCAAAAGTCTTTTATTTCATTCCCACTGTTTTTCACAGAAATTAATTATCAATTTTTGATATGAGCTTACTTTCCAAAGGAGTGGAAAGCATATATAATAATTAAAATAAAAAAACCATGGAAGGAAAATTCACACGATGTAGGAAAATTTCGGCCAATAGGTTTATTAAATGTGGGTGGGAAAGTTTTAGAAAAATTGATGAAAAAGAGAATTATGAAATTTATGTATACAAATAACTGTATGAACAAGAACCAGTATGGTTTTATTCCAAATTAATGGACAACGAAAGCTATCATTGAAGTCAAAATATTTGTAGTAGATAGTTTTCTGGAAAATAAAGTTATGGTGCTTGTCAGTTTATGTGTACAAGAAATTTGTTTAATCTGACAAAAAATTATTTTTATGGAAGGATTGCTGTATTAGAAGTAAATGGAATTAAGGTTACAAAAACTGTTATTAGGGGATGTCCTGAAGGCTCATGCTGCGGACCGGGTGTCTGGAATATATACAGTACAATTCTTTATTAAATTTAAAATATTTAAAGAATACAAAATTCATAGCTTTCGCAGTTGATTTACTAATATTAACAAAGAAAAGAAGTGTTCTTTAGGTAGAAAATATTATGAATTTGGAAAGGAGTAAAGTTATGAATTGGGCTACGGATTATAAAATGCAATTTAATGACAGCAAATCTTAAGCTATGCTAATGACTATCCATCTTTAATAAACCATGAAATAAATATATTTCTAAATTATAAATTCCACAACAAGTTAAAATTATCAAATACCTGTGTATCCAAATAGATAATAAATTTGGGTTTGATGAACATGTGGAGTATATGACGAATAAATGCTGTAAATTATTTCAAATTCTTTCGGCGAAAGTAACATGGGGATTAAGACAATAGGCGCTGAATATTAATTACAAAAGTGCAATAACACCAATTTTATCTTATGGGCTACTAGCGTGGAAATGCACCTTGCAGAAGAAATGTAATCAAATGAAAATTAAAAGAGTTCAACAACTTATAAATATTAAGATTTTAAAAGAATACAGAGCAATATCTTACGAAGCATCTTGTGTTTTATCAGGGAGTACACCCATTATATTAAAATCTCAAGAATTCATACGAGTATACAGGGAAATGTAATCAATGGAAATCAATGATATTGTTGTAGCAAGAATAGTTAAACGGGCAATGTACAATGCGGAAAATAAAGTCAGCATCGAAAAGTGGCAAAATGAGTGGTCCAATACGGAGAAAGGTGGCAATACCAAAATGTTTTACTGCGTTACTAATAAAAGACTCCTAATTAATCTACCATATCATCTAAAATAAACAGCAATTCTAAGTGGACATGGCAAATTAAAAAGCTACCGATATAAATTTAAATTAATAGACAGTGCTCTTTGCAAATGTGGTTAAATGAATGACTCTGTTAATCATTTAATTTACGATTGTCACGTACTGAAGAATGAGAGGGAGAAACTTAAAAATGAAGAATTAGGAAGTAAAACTTGGCCGGTTGGAAATGAAGAATTAGTAGAAAAATTTGTATTACCATTTTTAGAATTTATATAAACTATTGATTTTGAAATACTTGTTGAATAATAATAATAATTTATTATTATTAAATAAAACTTTTTTTTATAATGTATTAGTTGTTAGATTTTTCAACGTTATTATGAAATGTAATATATGTATAAGCATGTAATATTTTTGTATGGAGCATGCTTAAATAAAGTTATTATTTAAAAAAAAAAATACACACACACACACTCAGACAGAGTCTTAGAGCGGGACTCACCTGGTCGTTGAAGTCGTCGCGGAAGATCCAGTCCATGGGCTCCACGCCGCGGCAGCCCAGCGTCAGGTCCGAGTGCGCGTCCACCGTCACGTCGCTGCGCTGCGGGTACATGCGCGGCTCATCAGGCAACTGGAAGGCCGGCGATTCTGCAACAAACAGCGAGACCCCGGGCTAGATTATTATTGGCTTGAGTGAATCATCGGACTTTCTTACAATGGTTCGATTGCATCAATAAGTGCTTTAATTTTTATTATCCAATAAATTTAAACGAAACGTTAAATTAATAATTTTTCGACGCACTGCCAAGTGTAGAGGTGTGTTAGTTGTAACTCCGTGTAATTTTTTAATTTTGTGGAATATAATTTAGTAATTTATAGGTATTTCAAAAATTACTCGTGGTCAAATTGACAAATTAGTCAATAAAGTATTCGAGCGAGTGGATCAGAAGTTAGAAGAATAGCGACTCAATTCTGAAGGTATCATCCAGAAACTCACCATCGATAATGCTGGCAGAAAAAAAAATCAATAATTTGAGAAATACTCGGAGAAAATGCATCTGAGTCTTTGGGATTCCCGAAGCTACTGCTGAAAATACTGAAGAACTTGTGTGTGCTGAGTTTAGTGAAAAGCATGATATACCTGTGAATCTTACCGAGATAGATCGATGCCACAGAACAGGTAACCGAACAAAACTATCTAACGCTTGACTGTCTAAACCACAGCTTATTATAATTAAGTTCATGAACTATAAAATGCGAGCTAATCTTCTGAAACGAGTTCTCTCTAGACGTTCGAAAACAGCGGACGTGTCAAGAGAACAGTGAACAGTGGTTACATCAACAAAGTGATTACGTACGTACGTACCTAAATGTAATCAGTTGTAAACAGTAATATTTGTACAACTTATTGCTGTGCCCCCAGTGCTCACCAACAGCCAACATAACTGGCAAGATGTCAAATCAAGAAAACAAAAAAATATATGCACTCACATCAAAAAGAGACATTCGAAAGAGAACCAATGAGCATAGTGTCCCAATAACCAGTTCTCAAAACAGCTTTGTATCTTTGAGGGACAATGACAATGGCGACACATCACAAACAGAAACAAGTGCCAAAACATCAAAACCACCACCTATATTTATAATGGGAGTGTCTGACGCAAAACCGTTAGAGAAGATAATAGAAAATACAATACAAGATAAGTATTTATTCAAAACTATTAACAACGACATAGAGAGCTTCAGAAAAATCATAAAGGAACTAGATAAAAAATGCATGTTTCACACATACCAACCAAAATAGCAACCGCATAGTGATAAAAAATCTGCACCATTCCACAGAACTAGAAGATCTAAAAACTGAACAAGAAAATAAAGCCCACAAAGTAATAAACATATACAAAACAAAGATTAAAAAAACAACCACTACCAATCTTCTTCGTGGAATTAGAGCTAAATACCAACAACAAAGCCATCTACAAAATAAACTTCCCACTACATACAAAATTTCATATAGAACGTCCAAATTCTAAAAACGTAGTTCCCCAATATGCACGCTGCCAGCGATATGGACATACTAGGAGCTACTGCTCAAGACAACCTCGCTGTGACCATTACACAAAAGACTACCTAAGGAAAATAGTACACCTGCGATATGCGTACTGTGTGAAGGCTCCCATCCAGCCAATTATGAAGGATGCCTAGTGTACAAAGAAATTCAAATACGAATAGTCCCACCGAACCAAGACAAAAAAAGTGACTAATTCACAAACAAGATCACACTAGAACACATGAAGCCAGCGTCACATACGCACAAATATATATCAACAAACAAGACACTGATATTACAAAATAAAACAACGACTCAGCAACAAAACTATAAGATACGTTGACAAAACTTATGAGCTAAATGGAGGCAATACTAAATCAACTCACATTGTTTCAAAATTAATAAACTAACTCCAAACCTAAAAATTGCAAAATGGAACGCTTATGGCTTGGTTAACCATCACTAAGAGTTAAAAACATTTTTAAACCTAAACAAAATAGATATAATGTTGATCTCGTAAACACATTTCACCAGCAAATCGTACTTTACCCCTCCATTGCATGAATTTTTTTTTAATAAGGGCACAAAACATTATTTTTTACAAAAGAAATATTCATATATTAATAATATGTCTGTGACATAATTTTTTTCCTAAATTGAATTTAAAAAAAAAGTTTTGTTCCTCATTGGAATCATTATGAACAAATTCAACTTACAATATAATTTTGGTCTATTATGTAGTGTTTGTGTACTATACAGCATGATTGCCATGAACGTAATAAGAAAAGAAATTAAGAATATTCAATTTTATGTTCCCGCTCGGGAACAAAACGCAATGAAGGGTTACAATACCGCATTTTAATATATACAGAACTAACCATCCTGACGACACAGCACATGTCGGTACAGCAATACTAATAAGAAACAAAATCAAGTCTTTTATAATTCCTGAATACTGCATGAACCATATGCAAGCAACAATCATAATCGTGGTAGATTGAGCAGGCGCAATCAAACGCTCTGCAATCTACTGCCCTCCTAAATTCAACATTAAAGAAGACGACTTTAATGCTAAGCATACGGACTGTGGCTCACACCTAATAACACCTCGCGGCAGACAAATACTAAACTGCACCAAAAACAATCATCTCTCACACATATCCACCCACATATTGGCCAACAGATCGTAACAAAACACCTGGCTATGACTTAATCACAGGAAAAGTCATACGAGAACGGCCAGAAAATATTAGTAAACTAATTACATTTGTATGCAATGCTTGTCTAAGGTTACAGTACTTTCCAACCCAATGAAAAACTGCTCAAATTATCCTAATACCAAAAGCAGATGAACCCGCAGAAGAAGTCACCTCATATAGACCAATAAGTCTTTTACCAACACTATTCAAAATATTCGAAAAACTATTATTAAAAAGAATCAAGCCACATATTAAAAAATATATACGATAACACCAATACGGATTCCGTGAAAAGCACTCAACTCTAGAACAAATACATAGAGTCACAAATGTAACTGATAAAGCATTCGAAGATATGCAATACTGCTCAGATGCATTTCTTGATATAAGTCAAGCATTTGACAAAGTGTGGCACTCAGGACACTTATGTAAACTGAAACCAATTCTGCCAAGCAATATATACTTCCAATTTTAGTATATGTACCGCCGAAGCGAGTACAATATATACTTAATAAGTAAATATTACCTTAGTAACAGATATTTCCCAGTAAAACATAAAGAGGAATACACAACACTAGTTCCCATTAAAGTAGGAGTGCCACAGGGCAGCGTCGTCGAACCTATCTCTACACTCTCTACACCGCAGACATCCTGACCAACGAATACACCACTATGGCAACTTATGCAGACGACACAAACATAAATCCTGAAACCGCGTCACACAAACTTCAAGAACATCCAACCGAATTGCAAAAATGTCTAAAGAAGTGGCGCATTCGAGTAAATGAAAATAAATCAGCTCACATCACGTTTACTCTATGTTCGATAGTGCAACTCATTAACAAGTAGAACACAAGAAATATTTAGGCAGGACACTGGACGGAAAACGAACCTGGAACGAACATGTTAAAAAGAAAAAAAAATATCAAATACAGAAATCTCTACTGGCTACTGGGTCAAAAAAACTTCTATAGAAAATAAAATACTCATCTATAAAACAATCTTGAAACCAATCTGGACGTACGGAATAGAAACATGGGGAACAGCTAGTATGTCCAACATTGACATCATACAAAGATTTCAAAATAAAATTTTAACATGTATTATAAATGCTCCATGATACATCTCAAACAAAATCATACATAATGTAGCACGGCGGGCTTAAACTGAAACTTAAAGTTTACAAAATAAAACACACAAACACTTTTAAGATGATAAAAAATTATATTAATTGAAATGGTAAAACGGTGAATTTAACAATTTTAGAAACAAATACAAATATTACAACGACGACAACGTATGAATATGTTTAAAAGTTGCAATTACCAAAACATATTTAGCAAAACAAAATTACTCAAATTCTACATTTTCGCAGAGCACTGCAGACGTCAGAAGACGTCTGCTCTGTTCAAAATCTAACAACTAACTCCCATTTGTGCTGGCCAAACACACGTATCTACCCCATAAGCGGGAACGCGGGGGTAGGAAATCTCTTGAGGACCAACACAAAGATTACATAAAAACTAGAACACTTAAAAACTAAAACCATATCTAGGGTTCGACCAGGATCTGTAAATCTGTCAACAGCAGATGGCATCTCAAGCCGATATTTCAGAATATTTGCCGCGATAATCTCATATGACTATTTATGATAACTAAATTCTAACACACATGTGTAGCAATAAATTAACCTCAAGAAAACAAGAACTCCTGTCAAAGCGATTTTCGATGCGTTCATGTCCAAACGCAGTTTGAAACTTGATATTTTAAAATAGCTTTGACAGTAAAAACAATAAATCGTATTCGGAATGTTCGCCTTGTTACAATAACGACCTCAAAATAACAACATTAAAAAAAGAAGCCAAGCTAAGAAGTGAAAAATATACCAATAGACTGGAAAAACACCCCAAAAACAGTGCAATAAACTTATTAGATAATAGCATGTCCACTACCAGAGTAAAATAATGTAATCCCCTAGAATTAAAATATATATTTATGAATTAAATTTATGTATAGGGTTAATGTCAATGCACATAATTCCTATCCTGTCATAACCAATGCTACAACATTAACTTATAATGAAATAAAAAAAAACCTCATAAAACATCGCAAAAAGTGAAAGGTACAAACATTGTGATTGATGAGGACTTAACCAAAACATGACTAAATCTATTAACTAATACGTCCAATAAATATGGTTAGAAACAAAGTGCAAATGGAATTATTAAACGAGTATCACTCATTGACTTTATAAAAGTGTAATCATGTACTCTGAAAACATTATACTCGTAAATAGCGAAACGGCAGTGTCAACATTTTTACACCGATTTAGATTTAATCTCACTCATATTTTTTTCTATATTTAGATTCTTAATAAGATTAACTTCTTTTTTCGTATTTAAATAAATTTCATTTCTTTACTATTGCGTAGTGCGGATTGGTCAACTATCACGAAATCAGCACGTCTGATGCCTGTACATTCCATCAAATAGCGTTGAAGCTCTTAACCTTGCAGCGGGCACGCTTCTCGAAATTACACGAGCAGGCGCGCGGCGCACTCAAGTGGAAGAATGGATTTTATGGGTTTTCAGTGAAATATAATGTTCAATAACTATTGAAAATAATTATTATGGAACAAAATACATATGTTAATATATTTTTTGTAAAAGAAAAAAACTAATATTTTATTCACTTCCTGCTATTGTTAATTCTGTACCGGAAAACAAGTTACTTATTTGTTGAGATTTTGATGTTCCCCCTCCTTCAGTGGCAGTAAATTCATAATTATTACTATGCTAATAATACTTATAACCTCAGTTCATTTGATTTTACGGATACAATGTTTTATTATAATTTTAAGCAACTTGATGGAGTGACAGATGTTTACTAATTCAGACCCAATCAATGTAAATGTAGAGCCATGTTTAAGCCCCCTTATTAAAATTGATATTTATCATCCTTCATTAATCTTACATTACAAATGTGATTATATGCCAGTATAATGAATTTTAATAGTAATGAATTGTACGTGTTTAAAAGGACCGATTTCAATTCTTTAAATAATCACCTTGCTACTGTTGACAGGATAAATGAATTTGCATCACTTGATGCAAAGGATTCGGAAAACACCAAAAAATAACTTGGAAGTAACTTGGATATAAATCATATTCATTTTTAAAATACTGCAGATTACTCAGAGTTTCCCAGCTTCGAAAACAGGTAAAACTCGTACTTGTTACGCGAACTATATATCGAACACTGAACAAGAAATACCTAAAAAGATAAAAAGATTTTGATTCTATAATTTACGGCGGGTATTTTCACCCTCAGATACTTGTTTCTATAGTTTCAACCGATTGAAAATTGACATATCGTTTTGAATAGATAATGAAAGTATTTGTCTTTTTGTCCGTTGTTCTGGGATCATTTCTGTTGAAGTTTCATCATAGTTTGTCCAACTGTTACTGTCACTTGATAACCAGAGTGGTCCTGTCCACCATAGACTTTCTGCAATGATTTGGCTTCCTCGTGTTCCTCGTGTTAGCAAATCTGCTGGGTTTTCTTGTGACTTGACGTGTCTCCATTCTTTTACATCAGTAATTTCTTGTATTTGACTCACTCTATTTGCTACAAAGGTATGCCAATGAGCAGGATCTTTGTTAATCCAAGCGAGAACAATGGTGGAGTCAGTCCACAAATGAGTAGTGTGATGAAATTTCAATATGTCTGACACCTTCGTGCATAATTGAGCCGCAAGTAACGCGCCACACAACTCTAGCCTTGGCAATGAAATTTGCTTCAAAGGAGCTACTCTTGTCTTCGAACATAATAACTTGCATGAAATTTCGTTGTCATCATTTATTGAACGTAGATAAACACATGCTCCATAAACTCTTTCAGATGCATCTGAAAATCCGTGTAATTGAAATTTTGTAGCATTGTTTATTGGTATTACACATCGCTCAATTTGAATGTCATTAAGTAATAGTAATTCTGCTTGGAATCTTTTCCATATTGTGAATATGGTCATTGGAACAGTTTCATCCCAATTCAATCCTAGTTGCCAGACTTCCTGTAGATTTAATTTTGAGATCACAATGACTGGCCCAATCAATCCCAATGGGTCGAAGATCTTAGCAATACTGGATAAGATAGTTCGCTTTGTTATGCTTCTTTTGTCTTCATGAGTCTTCACTGAATATTGAAATATGTCATGAGTTGGATTCCATCCTAACCCTAATGTTTTTACTATGTCTTCTTTGTTGAGATCAATAAATTGATGATTATTGTCTGCAGTTGATAACTTGTTTGTTACTTCTTTATTGTTCGAGAACCATTTTTGTAAATTAAATCCGAAGAAATTTAATGTCTTGTCTAGTTGTTCTTGTATTCTGATAGCCTCTTCAACAGACTCAAACCAGTGAGAAGGTCATCGACATAAAAATCATTTTGTATGATCCGTTTTGTTAATGGACACTCTATTTCTTATGCAGTTTGACTCAAACATCTGGTTGCTAGATATGGTGCTGCAGCAGTTCCATATGTTACAGTGCTTAGTCGAAATGTTTTTATAGAATGTTCTGGTGAATCTCTCCACAAAATCCGTTGTAGATCTTGATCATCCTTGTGTACTCTGACTTGTCGGTACATCTTTTCGATGTCTGCCGTTAATGCAATTTTGTGTGTTCTAAACCTGAGAATGATTGAGAATAGTTCCGGTTGAACTGTCGGACCTACCATCATTATGTTATTGAGTGATACACCACTGTCTGTCTTCGCAGAACCATCAAATATCACACGTAACTTAGTAGTAAGACTCTCTGTTTTAACAACAGCATGAAGCGGTAAATAATATGTTGTTTTTTGTGACGTTTGATCATTGTCTTTAGCTGATATCTCTTCCATATGACCTAATTCTTGATATTCAGTCATAAATTGGTGATATTGTAACCTAAGTTCTGGATTGTTATGTAACTTCTTTTCTAGTTGTTCAAATCTTTTTGTTGCTATCTCCTTTGAATCTCCAAGTAGCGTGATGTCTGTTTTTAGAGGAAGATTTACAACAAACCGACCCATTGTATTTCTGGTGGTATGTTCTTGAAAATGCTGTTCACATAAACTTTCTTCAGGTGTTAATTTTTGTGGAAATTCTTTAGTTTGCTGATCTTCAAGTTCCCAAAAATGTTCAAGTTTGGAATTTAACTGTTGCAAACTTAAATTGCAAACTGCGTTGTCATTGTATGACTTTGTTGTTGCTATTGGACCTGACAGTATCCATCCCAGTTTTGTTTTCTGCAATATTGGCATGTTTACTCCCAATGGAATTTGACCCACACAAAGAAGACTCCAAAATATTTCTGCGCCCAGTAGCATGTCGACTGGCAAGGATTTATGATAGTCTTGATCTGCTAATGTGTGTTTTGTTGGTATGTTCCAATTCTTTGTGTTGATATTCTGTGCTGGTAAATTGTCAGTTATTTGAGGTATAATCAAGAAGTTTGATTTTGTTTTAAATCCATTGAATTGTGACTGAATTGTTGTGTTCGTCATGTTACCCACATTAAGTGCTTCCTGATTGATTCCTGTTACTGACTATGAAATGCTAGTCTTTTTTAAATTCAAGCGTGTGTTTAAATTGTTTGTAATAAAGTTCAGATGTGATCCTGAATCCAATAGGCATCTACATTTGTGTTTATTTCCCTGGTTGTCTAGCACAAATATTACAGCTGTAGATAATAATACTTGTTTATTTTTATACTGACATGATAAACTCGATACTGAAGTTAATGTTGTGCTCGTGCTTGTTGACTGCTCGGGTTGATTTTTCTCAACTGAAGTATCAAATTCTTGTTTTATATCTTTTTGTTCAAAATGTAACAACGTATTATGTTGCCCGTTGCATTTTCGACATTTCGAACTTTGACAATTTTTTGCTACATGTCCCTCTTTTAGACAGTTTAAACAATATTTCAATTTTTTGATTCTATTCCACCTCTCTGAAATTGATGATTTCAGAAATTCTGCACATTTGAAGATTTGATGTTCTTCTTTGCAAACTTCACACATCTTTTGTGTTGCGAGATAGGTTTTGTACTGTTGCTTTGGTTTATGTTCTACTTTGGGTGTATTTTGATCTCGAGTGTAAAGTTTTTCAGCTCTTTTTCTCAAAAAACTTTCAAACTGCTCGAACGTAGGAAGTGAATCTGCAGATTTACTTTCATCCCACTTAATTTGTGTGAATTTATCCAATTTACTGCATAAAATGTGAATAATTAAACTGTCAAATTGTTTTTTCGTTGTTTGTATAGCATTCCAAGATATTAGATGTTTGCTTGCCTCATCTAATAACTTTAACTCATTGAAAGATTCTTTTTGTACTGTAGGTAGGTTTATGATTGATTTTATGTGGTTAGTTACTATCATTGAACTGTTATTAAATCTTTTACACACATGAGTCCATGCTAATTCATAGTTTTTTTCCAAATGGTATTGAACGTAATGCCCCTGAGGCACTATGTACAAGCGCCGATCTTAAGTAATGAAACTTCTCGAGGTTGTCTAGATCTGAATCGTTATGAATGAGAATTGTGTATGTGTCTCGAAACTATCAGAGTGAACCTAGCAGCCGATTCGCAGCAGCCGATTCGAACGAAATTTATTTTGGACACCCCTGACCGTAGCCAGCACGCGGCTGAGTCGTACACACACGTATATTCTCTACGCTGTTAAGATATCCAATATCCAATGGTTTATTTCTTTATCTCTAGAAATAATTGCCGTGACAAAACCATTTTCATACAGGGTGTTACCACATTCATCTTCAATGAGAAAATGTGATAGCAGCTTATTTATTCAGGGGATGAGGGTATCACAGCGAGTGTTGAACATCAGCGTGTCAGTGCGTTAGATTTAGAAAAGTTCAAAAATTATTTTTTCCAAAAACTAATTGCCGTGACAAAACCAGTTTCATACAGGGTGTTACCACATTCATCCCCAATGAGAAAATGTGATAGCAGCTTATTTATTCAGGGGATGAGGGTAGCACAGCGAGTGTTGAACATCAGCATGTCAGTGCGTCAGATTTAGAAAAGTTCAAAAATTATTTTTTCCAAAAACTAATTGCCGTGACAAAACCATTTTTATACAGGATGTTACCACATTCATCCCCAATGAGAAAATGTGATAGCAGCTTATTTATTCAGGGGATGAGGGTATCACAGCGAGTGTTGAACATCAGCGTGTCAGTGCGTCAGATTTATAAAAGTTCAAAAATTATTTTTTCCAAAAACTAATTGCCGTGACAAAACCATTTTTATACAGGATGTTACCAGATTCATCCCCAATGAGAAAATGTGATAGCAGCTTATTTACTCAGGGGATGAGGGTAGCACAGCGAGTGTTGAACATCAGCGTGTCAGTGCGTCAGATTTAGAAAAGTTCAAAAATAATTTTTTCCAAAAACTAATTGCCATGACAAAACCATTTTTATACAGGATGTTACTACATTCATCCACAATGAGAAAATGTGATAGCAGCTTATTTATTCAGGGGATGAGGGTAGCACAGCGGGTGTTGAACATCAGCGTGTCAGTGCGTCAGATTTATAAAAGTTCAAAAATTATTTTTTCCAAAAACTAATTGCCGTGACAAAACCATTCTTATACAGGATGTTACCACATTCATCCTCAATGAGAAAATGTGATAGCAGCTTATTTATTCAGGGGATGAGGGTAGCACAGCGAGTGTTGAACATCAGCGTGTCAGTGCGTCAGATTTAGAAAAGTTCAAAAATAATTTTTTCCAAAAACTAATTGCCATGACAAAACCATTTTTATACAGGATGTTACTACATTCATCCACAATGAGAAAATGTGATAGCAGCTTATTTATTCAGGGGATGAGGGTAGCACAGCGGGTGTTGAACATCAGCGTGTCCATGCGTCAGATTTAATAAAGTTTAATAATTAATTTTTCCAAAAACTAATTGCCGTGACAAAACCATTTTCATACAGGATGTTACCACATTAACTCCCAATAAGAAAATGTGATAGCAGCTTATTTATTCAGGGAATGAGGGTAGCACAGCGGGTGTTGAACATCAGCTGGAGCTGAAGAGGCCTTTGACAACAAAAGAGATTTGGTTGACGTTGTATACATCCCACCTCAAGTAGATGAATTGATTGATAAAGAAAATATTGATGACTATCTTATAGAACAAGGAAATTTGTATGCAGATATTGCTGGAACATACCAAGTATTTCCTAATATAGAGAGTGAAGATTCTGAAGACGATAACATTCCTCTAAGTAAATTAAAATTAAAAGGAAACAGGATAATACGCCAGAGAAAATCCTTGAGCCCAAATGGAATCTAACAGATGTTCGTACTTATACTGTAGTACCTGAGAGCAGCACTAATCAGCTCCAGGAAGATATAAAAGTTCAATATGGAGGTAAATCGGCTGTAGAAATATTTTTCTTATTTTTGACGAAGAAATTGTGGATCAAATTCTACATTTTTCAAATTTGTATGCTATCCGAAACAATCGACATGACTTTAGTTTAGATGAAATAAGTTTAAAAAGATATATCGGTATATGTATTCTTTCCGGTTATCACATCTTACCACAAGCAGACATGTAGTGCTCAAAAGATGAAGATACAGGAGTAAATATCGTAAGAGAAACAATGAGTAGAAATAGATTTAAAGCAATAAAACAAAATAATCACTTATCAGATAATATACAATTGGACGAAGATGATAATTTTTAACACCAAAAACAAAAAATTTATGTAATTTGGTTTTTTTAAATATAATCTTTCAATAGATGAAGAAATGGTTCCATATTTCGGACGTTATTCCTGCAAAATGTTTATTCGCGGGAAGTCGGTTCGATTTGGATTCAAATTATCGTGTTTATGTTCTCAAAAAGGATACTTATATAAATTTATTCCATATGGTGGTAAACAACCAGAAAAAGTTGGCAAAAATATGGCTTTAGGAACTAGAGTTGTATTAGATTTATTATCGGTGGTAAAAAATCCTCAAAAACATAGAATTTTTTTAGACAACTTTTACACCTCATACCCACTTTTCGCTATTTTGAAAGAATGATATTTTTGCAACAGGAACTGTACGCGAAAATCGTATAGCAAAATGCCCAATCGAAGAAAAAGTTATGAGCAAGCAACAACGAGGTTCGTACGTGTGTGAGTTTGATCTTGCCAATTCTGTCGTTACTGTAATGACTAATACTTGGTACAAAACTCTCAATTTGTAGAAGCTAAGCATTACAATAGAAAAGAACGCAAAGAGGAAGCAGTTATTTCAGAATATAACAAATTAATGGGAGGAGTTGACCTTCATGATAATGAAATTGCAAACTATAGGATAAAATCAGGGGGAAGAATGGTGGTGGCCTCTATACATCAATATGATAGACAGTACAATTGTCAACACTGGACATTCAGATGTTCATGAAAGTTCGATGAACACAATAAAAATAATAAGAAGTGAAGGAGTCTAATGATTTCATTTTGTATTAATTATGTTCCCAATATCGATACAAAATTGTAATGTCGAGACATAGGGAGTTGGCGGTCCTTTTTTTTTTTATTAGTGGAGTAATCTTCATACATCACATTAGTTTGTTCTAAGTTTTGTTGTTCACCATTTGCTTGTATCAGATTATCCATGATCCACATTCGAATTTTTTTCATGTCAGTCTCAGAAAATACAATATTTTTCCCTGAACTAATAATATACGCCCAAGTGCATATATGAACACCACAATTACTGTCAACGCCAAGTTTAGTTCTTTGCGACGGAATATCATTGCAATTATAAAACGTCCATATTATATTTAAAAAAATACTGTTCTTTAAGGAATCGCATTACATATTGTAGTGTGTTGATTTGAAGAGTTTATGATTATTATTTAAATTTAAAGGAATTAGCCACACATTATAATCCATTACATTAGCCTGCTGTCCCCATTGTCGCAACGAATAAAATCTACCTATAAGTAGCTTTGTCATAAAAAACGTGTCAAAGTAGAAGATAGACATAGATGTTGTTTTTATTTTATGTGAAAGAACGCAGAAAAAGGAATTGATAATGTCATCATATAACCATTCATTTGGAAGTAAACAATTTAATATATTTGTAGAAATGATATGCCCGTACACGTTGTACGTACTTTGAGACATCTTTGGGTAATTGTTATAACTGGACCAAGGAACATTGTCATTATTATTAAATTGTTGGTCGTAATAACTGAAATAATTTTTTTTGTTTTACAATAGGCGAGCCTTTCTTTGCCCACATCTCTTCTGACAAAGTGATAATTAAACTGTCATTGTTTTTAATATTTTTTAGTTTACCTTTTGCTTTTCTTGCTATTGATTTATTTTTATTGTACTCTATCTGGTGATCTACCTACTAGTCTTGCTTTTAATAGGCTTTCCATCTTATTAACGAATCTTGGTGCTTGTCTACGCAGTTTTGCACCAAAGGTATCCTTTTTAACTATCTTGAACCAATTTTCTACAATTGCGTTGGTATCTTTTCGAATGCTGAATTTTTTTAATAAAATGCCTGAAATTAGCGGATAAAATGCTAAAACATCTGTCAGTAAATAATTTATGAATTCAGGCAAATAATATTCGTTTTTAATATTTTTCTGTGAATTATAGTGATATATAATATCTGTATGAATATTATTGAAATATATGAAAAATGGAGATTTTTTGCGCAAAGATATAGCATTCGTGGAACAATTAATTTTTGATATAGATCCGTATGTTTCAGCGTAAATACTTTTTACAGATTGAATGCTATTAAGTGCCCTGGAAAATTCATTTGATTTATTCTGCTGTCCAAATACAATTAATATATCTATCCACAAATTTGTAATAGTTAAAATATTGTTAGAATGAATTATTGAAGCTACAATAAATTTAGCATGTCTTCTAAGGAGATTATTTTTCGTCATTGCGTTTATTTTTTGAGTAGCCGTATGGAAGAAATGAGTTGAACATATATGAATTAGTGTTATAAGATCAATTGTAATTCCTGCATAGATGTGTTCCCATGTTAAATATAAATATTGTAACAAATTCATTTTGTTACAAGCAAGCGATACACTTTGCACTAATACCATGCTGAAGTCAGTCTCAATTTTTGAAACAATTGGTTTTTTATAATTTGTTATGGTTTTCAAGTCCGTGATAAAAGATGTAAGGAAGAATAAAATGGAGGGAATATTGTGCCCAGAAGATATGTATTCCGCGATTGGTAATGGAGATTTTCCTTTTTTATGTAAAACCATAGCATAATAAAACACTTTTTTTATCCATGGCGGACGGGCTATTATGCTTCCTGTAGCATCTAAATATAAAAATATTGGATTTGTTCGTAATGAAACTAAATAACGCAATTGTTCCTCAGTTTGTAAACGTATATAAAATCTGTCATATCCAATATCCTGTATATAACCTTTTATATACTTTCCATTCCAGTTGCCAGACTTACGTTGCAAAATTTGAAGTTTAGCCAAATGTTTTAGAATATCTGTATCTAAATCTTTTGATTTAATATTTTCACTCGATATTTTTTTAAGAGTATTTAAGTTTGGTGCAGAATTGAAGTTACCTTTTTGTATAACATTGATATTTGCTTTAGATATCTCCTCCAATCGAACGACACTAGGTGAATCTGCCTTCAACCTTTCCGCAAGCTTTTGTCGCTTTTCGCCAGAAATAAATCTCCTATGTTGCTCGACACCGTGTTTAACTTTACCTATTTGTTTAATAGTTATCATGACAATAGGAGATTTCAAATCCGTTGAAGTAAAAAATTTGTACCGAGCACATTCAGAGTGTCTACACGATCCAAAACAAGCAAACGTATACTTCGATGATTTCCTTGTTTGTAAATAACATTTGTGCCATTTAATACTCAGGACACATATTGGATAAATAGTAGCAAAATACTCATTAAATTCATTTGTCCAGCCTCGTTTTAATTGTTTTTCGCCACAGAAAAACTTATCCCAAAATATTTTTGGAATTTCAATGGAATTATAATAAAAATTAGTGTTATCAATGTCACTGCTAACTTCCTTAGTGATATTATTATGGCTATCTATTAATTGGTTTTGTTCCTCATTAGAGGTAAATAATATCCTTTTTACTGTATGTACATTTTTGTAGGCAGAAGTGGTAGTGAAATGTTGTTTTAAACTTTGAAAATCTGTTATTGGAGAAGTAGCATTATCTATTGGTGTTATATCATTTATAATGAATTCGGTTCCGTTGTCGCTTATTGGGGTGGAAAATATATTTTCTCTTTTCGTATTATAAAGCGTCAACTTTGTGCTTTCCTTGATAGGACTAACAATGGATTTGCTTTGCATTCTAATATACTTATGTAATAATTTTCGATTTTTTAAAGAATTTTTAATTTTCATTAGTTTACAAAGATCTAAAAATTCAGAGCATTCTCCATGAATAGAGATATTTTTAAAATTATACATTGAGATATTGTTTTCTTTTATGCATTTAACAAACTTGTTATATAAGGATGATTTTCGGGGCATTTTTTATGAATGAATTATATAGGTATTTACAAATTAATTACGAGGATATAAAACAGCAAAAATGTGAGTAGTTAAGTAATAAGTATATAAGTTTTGAACACAAAATCTAGTGCCCTAGTTAAAAATATAGCCAAAAGTCAATGAAGGATGGGAATATAAAATAAAATGATTACACAAAAAGAACCAATTTCTTTATAGAGAACAATTTATCTCATAAATTATGAATGAAATTAAATGAAATTATAGGATAGTACCTAGTGTATTATTTATATAAAACGAAAAATGTATACGAGAACAAAAAATATATTAAAAAAATAAAAAAAAAAATCGTTTCATAGACTATTTTTAAGCCCCCAATCAATTACATAACCACTATTAAAATTAAATATGAATATAAAAAGGCAGGATCAAACCACCGAACAATATAAATGATACTTCAATTAACAAATTGAATATCATGAAGACAAAAACAACTATTAAAGAAGAAACAGACACCCAAGTAAAATTATATACATATATCAAAACAAATATGAATCCAAACTTAAACTAAAAACAATTGTATTAGATATTAAAATAAACAATAAGTAGATATAATAGCAAAAAGGAAAAAAAACCAAAATTCAACTAAATATGAACAAAAAAAAAATTATGAACAAACGATATGAAGTACTTAGAACAAAAATCACATGTAACAGGTACATGAAGATGACAAAGCAAAACGAACTTCTCTGATGAAAAGTAATATAAACAAATATATGTACGAAAGCAAATCTAAGCTTAAATACTAAATAGAGCGACCTTAAGAACCTATATACAGAATGAATATATGGTATTAAATACCAATCAAACTCAAACACAAAATATAGAATATAGCTGTTTAAAAGCACCAGACAAACACAACCGTTCAACGCGAAGCAAACAGAGCAAATGAGACATTATTCTAAAGCAAAGCAACTGCGTCACCGAGCGTTGGCATATCCTGTCCGATGAGGTTTTACAGTTGCGTTCATTTATAATACAATGCTTTTTATAAATTAAATGCTTCTTGTAAACAAAGTATTACTATATTAGTTAGCGAAAGTTTGTTACATTAGTAATTAGCAGCCACAGTACATTAATGATATTATTCACGGTAAAAATGACCTGCTTAATAGGTATCTCCCGCAATTGGAAACCCTCAGTGACCAGGCTATAGAAAAAGAACGAAATTATTTGGAAGCAGGGGAAGTACAGTATTCGGGAAATATACTTAGAATAAATAAATGAATCTTTAATTATATGTATTTACTTATATTCAAACGATATTATAAATTGTTAACCCATAGATTTACCAACAATATATTTATTTTCCTATTCTTTAAAAGAAATACATAGGTATTAATTAATAAATTCTAATACATCAATAGTTTTTTTTATAATCCTGCTACTCTGCTAATCCATGTAATGATAATAAATAACTGACAATACATAATTTAGTTTGTTTTCTTTATAATCCTGCTATCCTTACGGCAGGACAAACAGTATAGTTAATAATAACCTATTAGCCGATCTCGGTGGCGTAGTGGCTATGTCACTAGCCTAGCACGCCAGAGGTCGTGGGTTCGAATCCCACTGAAGAGCATGGTCGTTTGTGATGTTTACATAAATTCACAATCATCCTCTCATGAGGCGGCATATGACCATAGTAGTTAGTCCGCCTCCCATCTTCGTAATAAAAAAAAAAAAAAAAATAACCTATTATAAAACAAAATATATATTTCAGTTACTACGATCAACAGTTTGATAATAAATTTAATGTTCCTTGGTCCAGTTATAACAGTTACTCAAAGATATCTTAACCTTTATGTGACTGAATTGGCACCCGGGTGCCTTTTGCAGTTTAAAACATTGATATTTTTTGTGTTTAAAGTCACTGAGTTTCGAAATTCCGTGACATCTCTAAACTTTTGTAATCAGAAAATGGCATCCGAAATTATTACACCCTTTAATGACGGTGTGGGTACCCAGGTACTATGTAAGTTTTATATGAAACTATATTAATAAAAAAGAAATTTTTGTGCAACTGGACGTGAAATAAGCATTTCGCAGCCACCCTACAAACCGCGAAATTGAATTTCGCGTCTGTTGTTATGGTAACGGCCGCGAAATCCAAAAAGTTTGTTTTGTACCCTATTTCGCGGCAGTTGCTTTGGTAGCGACCGCGAAATAGGGTACAAAACAATAATTTTGACACTTTGAAAACCAACTATCTATTTACAATAAAATTGTTTAAAATTAATGGAATTTATAATTACATATTTTTTAGGGTTGTACAAAAACAACATCTATATCTATTTTCTACTTTCACACGTATTTTATGAAAATGCTTCTTATAAGTAGATTTTATTGGTTGTGACAATGGGGGCAGAAGGTAAATGAGAATAAATAACATTTTTTATTAAATAAAATTAAATATAATAATAATTTTGGAAATGTCCCTTCAAATAAAAAAAAGTTTATAATTGTATCAGCAAAACGCTTAAAAACAACAAAAATAAATTTGAAAATAAAGAGACCCGTTTTTCACAATTTTCAAAAATTCTCGTTAATAGGGTGGTTTTTATTACTACATTAATAAGATACATTATTTTGGTTCTAAAATTTAATAATTGAAAGTTTTGAATATTATTATTTAGACTCTTCTTTAAAAATAAGGAGACCCGTGTTCCACTATTTTCCAAAATTTGCATTAATAGAGTTGTATTTAGCATTACATGAATAAAAAGGTAATTTGTTATTGTGTCACAAAAAGTTAAAAAAAAATTAATTTGAAAATTAGTATTTAGATTCTGCGACCCGAGTTGCACAATATTCCAAAATATTAATATTATTAATAATTATTTCGATACAAAAGTTCATTTTAGTATTAGGAGAAACTTAAGTTCTAGTGTTGCAGCCAGTCATTATGACCTTACAGTAGTAATTGAAAATAAAATCATATTCTTAATGTTTGAACTTGAACCAATACCAAAATATTATTATTTATTTACAAATGAATTTAATCATAAAAATGTTAATGAAACTTTGTTATTCCAGTAATCACACAATAAAAACCAATGTTCAAATTTGGATTCAAACCAGTCCGGTTTAAATCAGTTCATGTGAAAGTAGTTTTACCACGGTAAATTGTTTAACAAATCTGACGCACGAATACACGCTGATGTTCAATACTCGCTGTGCTACCCTCATCCCCTGAATAAATAAGCTGCTAATACATTTTCTCATTGGGGATGAATGTGGTAACATTCTGTATAAAAATGGTTTTGTCACGGCAATTAGTTTTTGGAAAAAATAATTTTTGAACTTTTCTAAATCTGACGCACTGACACGCTGATGTTCAACACTCGCTGTGATACCCTCATCCCCTGAATAAATAAGCTGCTATCACATTTTCTCATTGGGGATGAATGTGGTAACACCCTGTATGAAAATGGTTTTGTCACGGCAATTATTTCTAGAGATAAAGAAATAAACCATTGGATATTGGATATCTTAACAGCGTAGAGAATATACGTGTGTGTACGACTCAGCCGCGTGCTGGCTACGGTCAGGGGTGTCCAAAATAAATTTCGTTCGAATCGGCTGCTGCGAATCGGCTGCTAGGTTCACTCTGATCTCGAAACTCAAGCCAGTTTTCAAAACTACCATTGAAAGTAGACATCTTAATTTGTGGAAAAGTTAACTTCCTTGATCTTGTCTGTGAACCAGAATGTTCACTGGATCTGACTGATCCCGATGATGATACTGCTAGATCATGTGTTGTGTTATCATACAATAACTGTTTTGCGATTGCTTCATGCTTAAAATAATCATCTTCAAATGACTTACGTTCTGCATATTGTACAGTATTGTTCAGAAGTTATGCCCCATAACCCCTCCACAGGTACCAAAACTGGACTAAAAACCGACAAGCGTTCTCGCTAGTCGAATGAGAAAGATAAACGATACGAAATGAAGGACAGATATATAATCCATTGTCTACTTGAGCAGGTAAACACCTTGTAGAGATTATAAAATTTCACACTTCAGATATTACAATATTTGGCAGAATGCAAGTGAATATTGGATGCTATACACAAGTTCGATGAGGCATGCAAACTTCTTGAAATCTAATAATAAAATATAATGTAACTAACATTAAATATTTATGAGTTAAAATAAAACATTTATCAATATAAATACAAATAAGGGCCGATATTTCCATTTACGAATAAAGTACCGAATAAATTATTCGCCGAATAAATGAAAAATGTCGCATGGATATCATAGCTCAAATGATACTTTTTGTTCTAGCTGTCATTTTGTTTTCTGAATATATTGTTAATACTACAATGTTACATGGAAACAAACATTTAAGGCTCTGTTTAATACTCAATGTTAAAATATTTAAAAGAATGAGTAAACTCATACACATTAAAATCATAAATGGATTATTTTGAGTGCAGCAAACAAAGAAAGTTAATATATTCTAAAATACCAAAATATTAACTCCATTTTAAGAAAATTAGTGTAACCAATATTCAATAGTCATTTGTTGGCATTAATTTTAAAGTGGCCGAAGTAACCGCTGTTGTTTGGAAAGGGTGGAATTTCCAAACTGATGCGAATGACATTTACTTACCCCAGTTTGTTTTTAAGTACGCGAACTAGGTATAAATAGACTACATTACATGTTATTTTCATTCGTGGTTCAGTTCTTTATTTTGTGTTGTGATGGCGAAAATTTCATTGGAGAAGAGAGGAAGAATAATTGCTCTAAGGCAAGCAGGGTGGAGTATCGGCGACATTGCAGAAAATCTTCAGATTGATGTAAGTATTTTTTACATTTATAAAA
Organism: Poecilus cupreus; assembly: GCA_963942605.1. NCBI lineage: Eukaryota > Metazoa > Arthropoda > Insecta > Coleoptera > Carabidae > Poecilus > Poecilus cupreus. The sequence continues at coordinate 34,530,536 of OZ012713.1, forward strand.
TTTGTCCTTATTTAAAAATTTAACCAGTAAATAATTATTAAAATTATTCCAAATATCATTTGTCAAACTCAAATAATACTACTGTTTGTATGTTTTGTTTTCCATGGCACTCTAGAAATAGTTAAAAATTATGTATTTTATTTTACGCCTATCTCATATCCATAAATTTAGGCTCGGTTCGCGAAGCTTTTTAATTTTGAACATTTTACCTATTTACACTATTGCTCTAAAATTAATAGATAAAAAAAAGCGAAATTAAAATATTTAAATTGTATTTCCTATAGCTCAAAAAAAATTGACACCCGGTATTTGCGGGAGGTAAAATTTTTTTACATTTAATCTAATATAAATATATTATATTTCAGAGAAAATCAGTTTGGCGTTGGATTCAACGATATAGATTTGGTCGCCCGTTTCACCTACAAAATCGTCGACGAAATGGGGCGCCACGCAAACTGAATGTCGCTGCTTTCCAAAATTTGCAACAGGCCGTCAGCAAGACTCCCTTTTGCTCTTCTGAAGAACTAAAGCAGAAACTGGGAGCTAATGCTTCTGCTTTAACCATCAGCAGACGGCTTCATGAAGTAGGGATCCATTGTAGGAAGGCTGCGACTAAAGTCGAGCTTATGCCAAATCATTTGCGAGCGAGGTTGCATTTTTTTGTGAAATAAATACAGATCTCAATTGGGATACTGTTCTTTTTTCTGACGAAAAAGTATTTTCGTCAGACGATGACGTCAAGAAGCCGCTGAGGCGGCCAAAGAACGCGCGTCTTCACCCACAACACGTCGTTCCAATCAGAAAGAGTGGGAGAATAAGCGTCGGGTTTTGGGGATGGATGGCGTCTTGGGGACCTGGAGAGTTAGTGGAGATATCCGGAAAAATGAATGCGGCCTACTACTTAGAAATCTTGGAGGAAGTCATGTTGCCATCAGTATGGATGTTAATTCCTGATCGCAACTTTTTTTTGTACAGGTTGCACAAAATGTTCTCCGCGTGTGGGAGGATCTGCGTGGAAGCGAGTAGTGCCAGAATTTAATTAATTCGATGCCGCGGCGAGTAGAAGCTGTTATTGAAAACAATGGCTATTTGTGTAAATATTAGGTTTTTAATTTAATTGTATGCATTGACGAACTTTTTGTGATATATTGGTTTTTTTGTGATATTTCTTTTTGTACTTGTATGATATTAATACATTTGTTGTATAAATTGACGACACTTTAATGATATTTATTTTTTAACTCCTGTGATATATTTGTTGTATACTGTGTGTATAATTTAAATGTAGAACAGAGGGATCTCAATGATATTTTTTTTTTTTGATTTTGCTATAAATTTTTACCTACTTACTTTACAGCAAAGAAGAAAATACAAAAGTGTTCAGAATTTCAAAATGCATGCACTAGTTACCTAAATGTCAGTATTTTACTATATATCAATTAAATTAAAATTAATATTTATTAAAAAAAAAATTAAGATACGGCTATAGAAAACTAAACAAAAACAAAATTGACATTTCAGAGAACCAATTTAGATTTATTTATTACAGTATTGTATTATGATCTCTCTTAAATTTCATAGAAGTTTGTAATGATAAGGCGAATTTCAGTGTTCATTTCTTATCATTTCTTTTTAGTAAATAAATAAATATTTCATTTCTGATCAATTTTCCATGGCCGTGTTACAATTTTCCTAATAAATATTAATTTTAATTTGATATTTAATACCATAGAAGGTATAAATGAAGAAATAAAACAGATAAAAATAAGAGAAGAGATACGGGTAAAAGAAGAGAAACAAATAGGAGAGAAACTAAAAAGACTAGAATACAGACGAACAGAGAGAAAAATCTGCAAATAAGAATAAGTTTATAATAACTGGCGTGAAAACAGAAGAAAACTAGAAAAAGAAGTTGGAAAATTCAATAGCCAACTCGATAGCAATGTAAAGATAATTATAGCAATATCAAAAATATAACACTGAAATCCCTATATGCTACATTTCAATACTACATCTGTTATATTAGCGACACGGTTACAAACAATATTTTTGTAGTTGTTTCAAATTTCATCCATTAATATTTTTAGTTATCAGATAATTTGAATATAATATGTAGTAGAATGTTTTTGTTATTTTTTCTGATGAAAATGTAATTAATTTTCAACAGGGGTCGCAAAGTTCAAGAAGTTTGGATGGGTCATCGAACTTGTATACAGTATCCAATATACATTTGTATTTTGCAAAATATTGTAAGATCAGAAGTGAGAAATTGTATAATCTCTACAAGGTGTTTACCTGGTACAGGTAAACAATGGATTATATATCTGTCCTTCATTTCGTATCGTTTATCTTTCTCATTCGATTAGCGAGAACGTTTGTCGGTTTTTAGTCCAGTTTTGGTACCTGTGGAGGGGTTATGGGGCATAACTTCTGAACAATACTGTACATCTACTGCTTCGCTACTTTCTTCAATTTGACTTTGAACTACGCTGAAATCCTTTTCTATTGCTTCCAGTTTATCAATACGTCCCTCTAGTTCACGAATCAGAACTGATTTAGCTGACGCGTCTAAATGTTCATTTACTAACGAGATCCTAGCATTTTCAACAAACGTTTTAAATGAAGTAAGCTTTGATTTTGCTGCTCCTCTTCTCCGAATTAATTTATCCATGTTTATTTGTACAAAGTTGAGGGTAAGAAATGATTGTATAAATACCTTGGTTAGAGACGCTGTGATTTTCGCTACTGTTGTGGTCGAAACTTTTGTTGGTCACTGGTATCTGTGTTGACGTGACTGCAAGCTGCTACCTGCACGCTGTCCCTTTGCCGCGCTGACCCGTGCCGGTGACCCTTGCCGATTGTTCCTCTGCTTGGGCTGCTGCCGGCGAACGATGCTTCGCTGTTCTCGGCTGATGCGTAGTTATAAAATGCACTGTTTTGTTGGATTGTTTCACCACTTTTGTTGATTACACTGATTGATTATATGTTTACAACAACCAGTATCCAGGTTCGAAGGACCAATGTTTTGAATTGAGTAGAAATTTGATTCATAAACAATTCTTTTATTTTCTTATTTTTACAATACGTGCTGCTGCACGCTCTGCTCGTAACACACTGACCATTCAAGGTCTTTAACATGGTACTAGGTGGTTCCAGTGGCTCACAAAAGTTCATACATTAATTATTTGGAATATTCTCACTATTTTTTGTGTGTTTTTTTTTTACAATTTTAGCTTCTAAATATCACTTTTCCATAAGAACATATATTAAATCAGTAAAACTTTAAACTGTCGTAACTTTTTTAGAAACTGTTAATTTTCGAAATAGAGTCCTTAAATCCTTAAATCCCGCCGAGATTGATATAAAATTAAATGTCTCACGTAAGAGGCTTGCATTGAAGTGTCAAGAATTTGTTTTGAACGAATGTCAATTGTTTTTTACAAATGTTATTTAAATATTTCCGAGTTTGGTATCAAATTAAAGATAACGGAGGAGACTTGAATTCAAGTGTCAAAAATTTGTTTTGTACGATCGTTAATTGTTTTTTTACAACTTATTTTTAATCCTTCAGAGTTTGGAATCAAATTGACGGTCTCACGGAGCAGCCGTGAACTAAAGTGTCAAAAAGTTGCTTTGAACGATAGTAAATTGTTTTTCATAAATGCAATTTTCATTGTTATCAAATTAAAAGTCTCACAGAGGAGACTTAAACTTATGTGTTAAAAAGTTATATTGAACCATCGCCAATTATTTTTTACAAATGTAATTTTAATCATAGTTTATTTGGTATCAAATTAAAAATCTTACAGAGGAAACATGAATTCAAATGTGAAATAGTTATTTTAGACTATCCTCTATTGTTTTTTTTATAAATATAATTTAACTCCTCGAAATATATACTTTCCTTAAAATGTATCGTTTCTCACCAGTGAACAAAAAAAGTCATAGCAACACAAAAATTACAATCAAATTGTAAAAGATTGACGCAGAAAAATCTCCCGTATTTATGAAAAAAGTTTACACGCCAAAAGTACACTACCTTATCTTCTTTTTTGTATTCCTCTCGTAGGTTCACTTTACTTTGATACCACTCTAAAAAAAAATTTTAGTTCCCATATACTTCTTTTAAGTAATATTTTAATATATAAAAATATATTTGGCTCACTTGATATCACTTTTTTAAAATCATTATTTGTTTAAAACTTTTTTTATAAATAGGAGAGAATTTTCTGTGTAAATCTTGGAGCACTTTTTACAATTTGATTGTAATTTTTCTGTTGATAAACATAACTTGTACATCCCTGTGTTAGTACTGCTATTGTCATGGATAAATTTTTTCATTACTGAGTTTTCGACAGATAAACAAGTTTCGGGATTCCTAGAATATGGTTTCTCTAATTTCACGATGACGTCTGTGTGTGAGCGTGTGTATGGATGTGAGTGACGTACATTAATCAACGATAACTCAAAATTCCAGGACGAGATTATTTTAAAATTTCTTATTTAGAATTTGAGTGTTTAGGTTCGGCGCTGTGGCGCTGAGTAGTTTTCGGAACCGTGCGTGCAATATCTCCTGAACGATACAAGATATGTAAACGAAACTTGGAATTTATAAGTTTCATGATAATATGAAGAGCTGAGTTGATTTTGAATAAAAAATAAATAAATTGAAGATATTGATGATTCATGATTTTGGTTTTACATTGATGAATTGGAGAACGCTTATACTTTGTGATCCTTATGAGTCAACCTGCTGCACAATTTATTCCTTGCCCAAATTGTAGAAGACTTTTTAATGGAGAAAGAGGTGTTGCGATTCACCAGGGAAGGGCCAGATGCAATTTGACTCTGTCGCAAAATGTATCAGTCGATAAACCAAACCAGCTTTCATTTCATCAACTACTTCAAACACGACGACGCAATTTGAAAATTACAAAGCGTATCCCTAAGCCAGCACGAGCTATTGCAGCTGATACTTTTTCTTCTAAGATCAAACGTTGTATAAACAAAAATGATATTGAATCATGGCATGAACTTCTTTGCTTTGGTGTTGATACATTTTCCTTACCAGCAACCAAGGAGAGCAGGAAGCAGTCGCTAGCGGCTATCATAAAAGCCAATATTAATGGTACCCAACAGACATCAACCCAAACACAACAACCTGTTTTTGTTAATAATACTACAGAGAAGAGTGATCGTTTGAAAAAGGCAGTTGAAGGTAAACTGCAAGAACGATCTGTTACTGGTGCAATCAGACTGCTAACGTCAAATGATAAGGTAGCTCTTCCAACCCCCGAAGTAATTGATGCCATGAAAAATAAACATCCATCCGCATTCCCCAACATGAAGTTTCCTGATATTCCGTTGAATGCTGCTGTTATCCCTGATGTAGAACCAACAGAAATCTATGTAGCTATTTCTTCTTTTCCGAACGGTTCTGCTGGTGGCATCGATGGTTTATTTCCTCAACACTTGAAAGATATGATTGCGGCCAGAAATGAGAGATCCAGGCTATTAGTAAAAGATTTGGCTAACTTAATTACTATTATGTTGAAAGGTAACGTTCCTAATGAAATTTGCCCTATTCTTTATGGTGCAACATTAATTGCTCTCACGAAGAAGGATGGTGGTCTACGTGCAATTGCTGTGGGAACTACTTTGCGTCGTTTAGCCGGTAAAATTGTAAGCCGTCGCGTTATGGAAGAAATGGGTCAATTATTACGTCCTACTCAGTATGGTTATGGAACTCGTGGTGGCGCTGAAGCAATAGTACATACTTTGCGGTCTTACATCTCTGACCAATCCAGTGAATGTCGCGCTCTTCCTAAACTGGATTTTCGAAATGCTTTTAATTCAATTCGACGGGATAAGCTCATGGAAGCTGTTACAGTGAATCTCCCTCAGTTTGCTTCTTTTATTAGCCAGCTTTATCGTCATGAAACTCTTTTGTTCTTCGGAGATTCGACAATGCTATCTGCATCTGGCGTTCAACAGGGCGATCCACTAGGCCCCTTATTGTTCTGTTTAGTCATCAAGCCACTGATAGATGTTCTTGTAAGCCAGCTTAACCTATGGTATCTGGATTATGGCACCCTTGCTGGGCATCCTAATGATGTTGTCACTGATTTTGCATCTATACTGACGCATGGAAAAGAAATTGGTTTGGATTTGAACTTGTCTAAATGCGAGCTTTATGTTTTTGGTGGCACTCAATTGGCCCAAGATTCCGCAATTAAAACCTTTAAATCAGTTACCGATTCAATTGGAGTTATTAAAGCAAATCGCCTCGTGTTACTTGGAGCACCATTGACTTCTGAAGCTGTCCCTTTTGTTTTAAATCAAAAGCATGAACAGGTGGATTTACTTGTATCACGCTTACATATTTTGGAGCCCCATCAAGCACTTTTTCTGCTGAAGAATTGTCTTTGTATTCCCAAGTTTCTTTATATTTTACGATGCTCTCCTGCGTGGCAGTACATGGAAAATCTAAATAGAATCGATAATATGTTTAATTCGGCGCTAGAAGAAATATTAAATCTCCAAATACTGGATGATACTTGGTCTCAATCTTCACTTCCGACTCGTTTTGGTGGCCTTGGTATCAAAAAGACTGGTGAATTAGCTCTCCCAGCCTACTTGGCTTCGGTTCATTCAGTCGAACAACTGATCACTATGGTACTGCCCACTTTCAATCTTGAAAAATTTGTCAAGGTTGGTATTTCTGCTTGGCAAACAATAACAGATTCTGAGCCACCCAATGTCGACAATCGAAGATCTCAACGTTGTTGGGATGAGACAGTCTGCAAGAAAATTTACACAAAACTTCTTGCAACAGATAATAAGTCAAACAAGGCTCGTCTGCTCGCAGTTTCAACCCAGATTGCGAGTTCTTGGCTCCATGCTTATCCAGTTCCATCACTTGGTAACCTTTTAGACCCTAATTCTCTGCGTATTTCTGTTGGTTTACGTCTTGGTGCCCCGATTTGTGAAGTCCATCGTTGTCGCTGTGGTGTGGATGTTGATAGGCTCGGTCATCATGGACTTTCTTGTAAGCTAAGTAAAGGTCGAATGAGTCGCCATGGGTCTCTTAATTCTACAATACAGAGAGCCTTATGTTCAGCTGCAATTCCTTCAATATTAGAGCCCCCTGGCTTAGCTAGAGATGATGGAAAGCGCCCTGATGGTATGTCGATGATTCCTTGGGATACCGGAAAAGCTTTGGTTTGGGATCTAACTTGTGTAGATACGGTGGCGATTTCTTACTTAGCCGGAACGAGTATGCATTGTGGTTATGCGGCTAGGTTAGCTGAAGAAAGAAAAAATTTGAAATATTCAGAGCTTTCCAATTTTTACCATTTCATTCCAATTGGCATAGAAACCTTTGGTTCTATAGGGCCTTCTGCCGAAAAATTTATCAACCAATTAGGAAAATTAATGAATAGAAATCATGGTGAAATCAGATCCCTTGAATACTTAAAACAGCGAATAAGTATTGATCTTCAGAGGGGGAATGCTGCTTCGGTGATGGGTACTTTACCCGATCAGAAGGCTCTGGATGAAATTTTTTACTTTTTGGCAAGAGATTGTTTTTGTAGAATGTTAAATAAATAAATTACTTTGTATATTGCTATATTTGAGAATTAAGTAAGTTTACTGAACCCACAAAGCTATAAATTCTATTTTCTTCAAGAATAGAATCAGCCTTGAAAAACGTTTCAAACGAAAGATATTTGGAATATAAAATGTTATTTGCACTTTTCTTGTACATGCTTCTAATGTCGAGAAAAACTAAATTATATATTTTATAATATTTCAATAATCTTAGTGTTGATGCAAACAAAAACTAAACTATTTTTAACATCTATCTGTCAAACGAAGAATAAAAAATATGTGTCGTTTGAAATATTATAAAAGCAATATTTGTACAGTTAGAAAGTTTTAAAGACTAGATATTTATTAATACATTTTTTTATATTAGAATCATAGTTACGAGAAGAAAAAAATTAAACAAGTTTATCAATATCATACGCAAAGAACAAGTCATACGTGTTCAGTTGATTTTATATGTATAAGTAAGTAATGTGGTGTCCACACCAAAATTTTTAAATATTTTGTACCATTTGCAAGTTAAAATTCTGGATCACACATCAGTTTTTTGAGATATGTGTATGCATTTTATTACCTCTTCAAATTTTTATCGAAGTCATCTGTGTGTTTATTTATGTGTGAATAATCATATTTATTATAAGAACAACTAAATCACATGTGCTATATGAACAATTCTCTGGAACTGTTGAATTGCGGTTATAAAAAATTTAAACTTAAAACCAAGTTCACACATTTTTCATGCTATTTAGACCTAGTATAGCTTAAAATAGCATATTTTAATGTCGAACATTGATAATTTGAATGCGCGCGTTTATAATTAGAAACAGATATAATTAAAAATTATAACTTCTTACGTCTTTGCGTGTAACCTCTGTCAATACTTGTCCAACTCTAAATATTGTCATTTTCACCAGATTTCTATCCAAATATTAAATACACAGTTTGAGGAATGTTTGATGATTCTGTGCGTAAGTAAGAACTTTACACTTAACTAGACAAAATTAGTTCACTTGCCACGCATCTTACGCCTTTGGCACGAAGTACCAGTGACAAACTTTAAACGTTGTTATCCGCGAATATTCAAACTGCAGTGCACACTGTTAGGATAGGAATTATATTATTCTTTGATAATTAAAACACAATACTTGAAACATTGATTTGTGAATAAGAATTGCGCGTGTGTAATAAATATGAAAATTTAAATGAAATACCAAGATAAGGTAGAAAGTGAAAGGAAACGTTTCATATGGGAATCAAACAATTTCTAGCAAACTACGTGTGCGATTACATTTTTGAAATTATAGAAATGAATATTGATTATCTGTTAATATTTGTCATACTTAAGTTTTTTATTTTTTTTACAAGTTAATATAAAATATCATAAGAATGTCAGTGATACATAGGTTAACAATTTCAAAGAATTGCCCATATATCAAACATGTATCGAGTGTAAATTATTAAACAATCAAATTTAGATTTATTTGCGTAAGAAATTTGTGTGGTGACCACAAGAGATTTTCTAAAATAAACTTTTTGTCATTTTTCTTGACGTCAATCACAATTGTGGTAACTATTTCTGATAAAAGTTCTGCTGCTTCATATCAAATAAATATCCTGTTTTTCCTGACATTCATAGGTCCTTCTGCTAGTGTATTATAAACAAATAGATAACAGTAAAAAGAATGTAAAATGATGTTATTGTACACCATACAGTGTTTCAGTTTCGAGGCTCTCGATTGGGATCTAGAGAACCGTGATAGCAACGACTTTGGTTAAATCATACAAACGTTGTCACACTAGCAGAACAATTTAATAATGTTTTTGTTTACATGAAAGAATACGTAGGTCACTAGATATGGGTAACAAAACCTGTTTCCGTAGATATTTTTATTTTTAATTAATTTCTAAACTATTGTATATTTTATTTGTTTCAAATAAGAAAGGGAAATAATTTTATTGTCTAATCAGTAGAGTAGAAAAATATTTTTTCTGTGGTTTATATTCAAGATATGACACATACTTAAAAACTATTTTTATTATTTTAATGATGTATAACTATATACGATTTTACGATATTTATTCCATTCCATTTTTTTCACTGTTTTTTTTTTTTATTATTATTATTTAATTATTTTTCTATAGTCCTTTTCTATACTTTTTTCCAATATTTCCATTTCAAGTTTGAAAAACTGGCAACTTCAAGCAATTAGATTGTCAAATTTAGGTGTGTCTTTTCAAATTTCAACATCAAGTGTGAAGCCTTTATATAATTGAGAAAATTTCAAACAGATGGCACTGTATTGCGAGACAGGGTGATGACTGATACAGCCGATCACAGGCCTTTTACATGTGAAATAATACCTATGCAATTTCCTGCTTCTATAATTATTTTAAAGAAAATTATTTCAAATGAACGTTGATGAGATTTTATATCTGCCCCTGAATCAGCGAACAAATTTCATTTTACCTTTGTTTTAAAGCTAAAAAAACATTCAAATATTACAAAAATTCAGTTTTTGTTATAAGTTTTCTTTAAAATGGAATTGAGTTCGATCAAATATTTATTACTATTTTTGTGAATGATGCTTCGGTAAGTATATTTTTTGGTTAATATTACTTCGGTCTAGTGTGGCTTTATTATTATTATTTAATTATTTTTCGGTAGTTCTTTTCTATACTTTTTTCCAATATTTGAAATAAAATTGCTTAGGGCCCCAGAAAGGGTTGATCCAGTCCTACCCGATAGTCACACTTTCAATCTTTTCCGTACGCTATGAGTCACGCTGTTACATCCTAAATATATATATATATATATATATATATATATATATATATATATATATATATATATATATATATATATATATATATACAAAAGTGTTTATTGTCGGTCTATAACTTTTTTTTACATTTGTAAATTATTTTACGTACCTCTGAATAATATTATTCACTTATACATACTTATTTAATTTCTATAGCACATATTTAATGATATTGTATTTGTATTATTTTTGGTAGGAGAAAACAATTTATAAACAAAAACCTACTACTTACAATAATAATTGTTAATTAATTGTTTAATTACTTAATCTAGTTTTATTTTATTTACTTTAATAGTTTGTGAATAATTCTATTGTGCTTGTACTTTTTGTAATTTAAAGTCTCTAACCTAACATCACACAATGTTTTTATATATGGGTTTTCACTGAGTTCGCATCTTGCAAAGAACTTTGTTGTTAGCTTATCCACATAATCTTTAATGTAATCTATGTTTAGTTCTTCATGCATTTCACTTATTTTGGTGTATCTAGGGTAGTTTCCTATGATTCGTAAACACTTGTTTTTAATAACTTGTAATTTTTTATAGTTTGTGTATTATACCACACTGGGGCACCGTACGTAAGGATTGGTCTTATGCATTGTTTGTATATTAGTACTTTGTTAGCTTTGTTTAAGCCACACTTTCTATTATAAATGGGGAACACTTGGAACAATATTTTATTTGCTTTATTGACAGTCTCGTTGATGTGTTTCGTGCATGTGAGTCCCTTGTCTATATGTAGTCCTAAATATTTTACCGAGTCACTCCACTCTACTACTTCATCACTTATTTTAACATTATTTTTAATAATTGGTCTTCTTTTAGTGAGAAGAATTGCCTCTGTTTTGTCACTATTGATTTTAATTTTCCATTTCTCGAAGTGTTTTTGGGTTTTGCCTAAGCACAAGCTGAGTTGGTTGGCGATAGTATCTATGCGGTATGATTGTGTGAAGTATGCTGTATCGTCGGCATATAGGGCAACTTCAGTTCCCGCTCTTTTTGGGATGTCATTTATGTATAGACTAAACAAAATTGGGCCCAATATCGATCCCTGAGGTACTCCTGCTTCTATTGTCCTTTTGGTGGAATATGAGTCATTAACTTTCACAACGAATTGTCTTTCTCGTATGTACGAATGAATTAAGTCGATTAAATGCATAGGGAAGTCATACTCTATCATTTTGTATATTAGTCCTTTGTGCCAAACACTATCAAAGGCCTTTTCAATATCAATAAGGGCAACACCCACGTGTTTATTTTTGTTATAAGCATCAGTTACATAGTCACACACTCTAACCAGTTGTGCTGTTGTTGAGTGGCCTTTTCTAAATCCGAACTGTTCGGCAATTATGAGATTTTTGCTTTTAATATATTCTTCTATTCTTGCATAGATCACAATTTCAACTATTTTACTGATTCCACTCAATAAGCTTATTGGTCTATAATTTTTTGGTATTGTTGAATCCTTTCCGGCTTTATGTATAGGAATTAGCTGAGCAGTTTTCCATTCTTCTGGGAAATAAGCGAGCATTAAAATTCCATTAGTTATTTTTGTAAGTAATACAAGTGCTTTTCTTGAAAGATTTTTGAGTATGATGTTAGGAACTGTATCTATTCCAGGAGATTTCTTATTTTTGAGTCCTCTTATTATTTTAAAAATTTCTGAAGGTTTTGTTGGTTTTACGTCATATTTTGTTGGTCTCTCAGAAAAGTATTGTTTTATCCTCCTATTTACTTTATTGGTATGGTGAGTGTTTCCTAAGTCTACGTTAGCCTTATGGACTTTTTCAAAATTGTCAGCAAGTATATTTCCCTTGTCTTCGTCTGTATATACTTCTTTATTGTCCTTTTTCAGTGGTGGTATTGTGTTACTTCCCTTTTTATAATATTTCATTATTTTCCATAAGTTATTGGCGCTTGGTTTTAGTTTGCTCAATACTTTGTTCCACTGCTCGTTTTTCCATTTCTTTAATTTTGTATTTACGATTTCCTGTAGTACTTTTAGTCTAATTTTAAATGCTGGAGATCGTGTGTGTTGGAACTTACGCCTCGTCCGATTTTTGACTCTTATCCACACTTTTATTTCCTCTGGAAGTGTATGATTGGTTTCATTCCTCTGTATCAGTGGCACGTGATTTGAGGTTGCTCTATTTATTGCAGTGTAGAGAATTTTGATTTGTGTATTGATGTCCTCTGCGTTTATGATGTTTGGGTTTGCCGTGGGAATGTTCTCGTCCAGGGTTTTCCTGAAGTTTTTCCAGTTTCTTTGTAATTGAGCACTGGTGCCGGTGTTTTCGACATAATCTTTTTAGCTAGGTTGAATTCTACAGGATTATGATCCGAGTTAAATATTCGTCTTGATTCTGGAACGCTTACATTCGTAATATTTATTAGAAGTATTACGTCAAGTACGCTTAGTCTTCCTCTAGTAGGAAAGTGTGTCGGTTCATTGGGTGCTATTAGTTGTATCTGTTTATTATTTACATATTCAAGTAGTGTTTTGCCATTTCGGTTATTTGTTGGACAATTCCAACTTATGTGTTTGGCATTCAAGTCCCCAAATATGATAATTTTTCTGTGCTGATTGTATAGTTTGTTTAAATCATCTTTGTATATTTGTTTATTTGGAGGGTTGTATACCGCTGTTACTATGAAATTGTTGTCCGTAGTTTTAACTAATAGTGATAGAGCTTCTATCGTCTTTAGTGTTGGAGTTGCGACTTGCTGGTGTTCTATATTTTTATTAATTATTATTGCAACTCCTCCACCTTGAGCGTTGCGGTCATTTCTGTATACTTTGTATCCCCTAATTTTTAGTTTGTGTTTGGCATCTAATCGAGTTTCATTTAGGCCTATGATGTCAATTTTATTTTCTGTAATGTATTGAGTTAGTTCTGTAACTAGCGGTTCGACATGCTTCGCATGTCTAACCCCTAGGCTCCGCGACACTGAAGAAGATTGCAACTAAAAATATACGAAAATAACTTGAGTTATTCTCTTCGTTCCTTGCTTTCATGTCAGTACATTCACGATGAAAGCTCGTCACTTCGTTCCTCGCATCCATATCAATACATCGGCGAAGCAAGCTCGTCACTTCTTTCCTCGCTTCCATTTTAGTACTTTTTAACACTTGAGTTTAAATCTCCTCCATGAAACCTTTTTATTTGATACCAAACATGGCAGAAATAAAATAACATTTATAAAAAAACAATTGACAATCGTCCAAAATAACGTTTTGACACATGATTTAAAATCTCCTCCGCGAGACTTTTAATTTGATACCAAACACGGTAGGATTTAAATTGTATATTTATGAAAAACAATAGACGATCACCCAAAATAATTTTCTGACACTTGAGTTTAAATCTACTTTGTGAAATTTTTAATTTGATACCAAACACGATATGTTTTAAATAAAATTTATAAAAAACAATTGACAATCGTCCATAATAACGTTTTGATACTTGAGTTAAAATCTCCTCCGCGAGACCTTTAATTTGATATCAAACAGGACAGGATTTAAATAGTATTTATGGAAAACAATTGCCGAACGTCCAAAATTACTTTCTGACAATTGAGTTTAAATCTCATCCGCTAGACCTTTAATTTGATTCCAAACACGGTAGGATTCAAATAACATTTATAAAAAACAATTAACGATCGTCCAAAATAACTTTCTGCCACTTGGGTTTAAATCTCATGAGTGAGACCTTAAATTCAATACCAAACACGGTAAGATTTAAATAATATTTATAAAAAACAATTGACAATCGTGCAAAATAACTTTTTGACACTTGAGTTTAAATCTCATGAGTGAGACCTTTAATTCAATACCAAACACGATAGGATTTAAATAACATTTTTCAAAAACAATTGACGATGATCCAAAATAATTTTTATTGACACTTGAGTTTAAATCTGATGAGTGCGCCCTTAAATTTAATACCAAACACAGTAGGATTTGTAACATATATAAAAAAAATTTGATACCAAACACGGTAGGATTTAAATCACATTTATAAAAAATAACTGACGATCGTTAATAATTACTTTTTGATAATTTTAGGATTTTAGATTAAAAAGAAAATTTTGAAATTGGTTATAAATATTTAAAACTATCTTGAAAATAATTTTCAAACTTTAAATTATTTGAATTTTACCGTCTAAAACACTTAAAATCGACGAAGTTGACGGAAAAAGGCTTTTTTTGAGAAAAAAAATTCACATTTAAAAAATTTACAAAATAGTTATCATGTGTGCTCATTAATTCTAAACACAAATAAATTTGCCAAACTTATCTACCTTCTCTACAATTAAAGTAATGTATAATAAAAATTTCAAACTAAACTGTCAATAATGACAAGTTGTTCAAAGTGAACTGTCAATTCAATTGAAATCAACAAAAATTTCACAGTGGTAACTACGTATTTGATTCAACAAAAGCTACACACCCATACTAGATTTTTTAATTCCCGCCTTATTTATTAAATATCTCGTACATCATGTGTAATAAAAATGTGAATTCATAAAAAGTACGTATTCCCAATCGAACTCTAAGTGCCAGTGAAGGTTTCACTCGAATCCGTCAAACCGTCTGGGCTGTAGAGGAGGACACAAATGGTTGCTAGATTGGCTAAAATATAGAAAAATACTCTAACTGGCAGATTCATGAAAAGAATTAACGCTAATTCCATTTTTTTCAACCTCTGTAACTTTATTTCTAAATTAATTAAATTAACAAAATGTGTCAAATTTTATGTTAACCTATCGTAACTACAACCTTAGTTAACATAAATATGTTTTGAGGATGGTAACTGAAGTTACGACTAATAATAAAAATAGGATTAGCGCTAATTCTTTTGATGAATCTGCCTGTAAAGGATTAGTATATTGGATTTTATTTTTTATGGTGCAGCAGTTCCATGTCATTAAATTGATTGTTTTGTTAGTATCCATTAGTCCAGCATGTTTATTACCATTTCTGCTATGATCGCTAATTTGGTTATTGCATCAGGTGCACTTTTGATTTGAGGGATGTTTGTTTTAACTATATTTATAATTCTTGTAATATTTAAATTTTTGATTAAGTTTTTAATTTCAGTGAATATGTCCATAATGCTTTCATTGTTATCATTATGTGTGGGGGTTACGGGCGGTTTTCCCCATTTATTACTAGTGTTATTTTGAGGTGAACTTGGAAGGCTTGGAAATTCTGTTCTGTTCATTTTAAATTCGGTCTTCTTTGCTTGTGGTATAGGGCTGGTTTTAGACAGTTGACTTTCTTTTGTTTGTAGATTTTTTGCGTATATAGGACAATTTCTATAGCTAGCAGGATGATTTCCTTCGCAGTTTGCACATTTTAGGGTGCTTGTTGTGCATTCGTTAGGAAGGTGTGGTCCTGAGCATTTTACACATTTTATTGTTCTGTGGCAGTTTTTTGCTATGTGCCAAAATGATTGACATTTGTAACATTGCACAATGCCTTTGGTTTTGTATTTTTCCCACCGGATTAAGCAATGACAAACTTTTCTGATACCATAGATATCGCTCAGGTTCATTGTATTGCTGATTACGACAATAAACATCGGCAGTTCCCGTATTGTGCCGTCTTCCCTTTTAGATTTCATTTTATTAATTTTTATAACTGGCACGTGTAGTCTTACGAGTTCGCTTTTGAGTTCATCATCTGTTACATTAGGTGGTATGTTCTTGAGTACCATGCGATGCTGGATTTCGTCTTTTTGGCTATATGTGTGATATTGAAGATTAGCTTCTTTTACATTATTAATTACGATGTCGTAATCGTTCTTAGATTTCGTGTACATAATCAACCGATTATTTTTATATTTAACGTCTATTTCATTTTCGAGTCCTTTTCTAATATTATTAAAGCTTGCGGTGTGGTTATGTATGAAGCTGTAAACAACTATAGGTGTTATTTTTTCTTTGTTAGTTACTTCTATTTTCTGATGTGCAGTTTCAGATTCAGATTCTTCATCTTCGCTGATTGTTTCGAATGTATTACTTACTTCTACATTATACTTGTCTTGCAAATTTTTGCTTGTATTGTTGTTTCCTCTCCTCCTTTTGTTTGGGTGCATACCACTAGGTCCTGGTTTCGGTTTTTCCTTGGCAGTAGCTTGGGGTTTATTTCTTGCATACTCGTCAGGCTTCACGCCCGAGAGTTGCATTTTGATAAAGCCGTTCTCTGTCTGCTCTCCGCTTTAGAATATTCGTTGCACACACGTCACAGAAAACTAACAGACGATATAGTCAATCACTTGTGCTACTCTTTCGATAGCTCGCATTAGACTGGTTATATATATATATATATATATATATATATATATATATATATATATATATATATATATACAGGGTGTAAATCAAAAAGCGGGCCATAGGCGTTTAACATGGGAAATCAGTTTTTCCGTGCGCAAAAGTTCCCAAATGGGTTTAGACGAAAATGGTCCAAATAAAAATTGAAGAGAATTTAATTCTGCATCTATGTCACTAATCAGATTTTATTTTACACGTCTTGTAACCTGTAAAATCGACTTTAAAATTTCATAAATGTTGCTCATTTGTAGTGATAGCCATGGAATTTAAACAAAATTGCAAACAATTACATGATGTTTGAACTGTCAGAAGAGATTATTAAACTTTGTATCTACTGTTTTCTAATAATTTCAAGTTAATAATTGTTTTTCAAAACTAACCAAATTCATAAGAATGAATAATTTTAATCATGAAGAAAAGCTGCAAATAATAAAATGGTTTTATTCAGGAGAGAGTTTTAGGAAAACTCGAGATTTAGTAAGTGTTTTGTGGACGCACCACCAACTTTATAACAGAAATCAGAGTAAATTTTGATAAATATTATGAAGATTGCAAAATTCTAACAAAAAGTAGCGAGTACAATCAGGTCCGTAGCCAGGATTATCTTTTGGAGGGGGATTCGAAATTTTAGAAAATAGGTGTGCAGGGGGGGGGTTATTATAAATTTCCTTTATCATGCCTGCTTCCAAACTTTTTTTTAAAAGAGAGGCTCTTAAAAAATGAAACACGGGTTATTACGAAAGTGTAGAATACAATACAAAATTTATAATTTAGTATTTTATGTACCGATAACATAGTACAACAAATTGTTATTTTTTTGCCTCGACTCTCTCTTGCCAAAGACATGATGTCCTTGATTTATTTTTAAGGCCAGGATTTGGATTTTTCTTAATTGTAGGCTAGTCAATATGATATCAAATCCATTACACCCCCTCCCACTATGGTAGTATATAACAAAAAAGTTTAAAACAAATATTCCTGATGTCAAAAACTGCCCAACTTTGACAGCTTACACGCAGTGCCAAAAAATAGTATACTCAATTGGCAAACAGGGAAATAAAGTTCAAACATTTACCTTCAAGTTTCTCAAATTTCGTGTATAGTACATACATACATAACGTCACGCTATGTCCCACTTAGTGGGGTAGCACGAACCCAGAAAAACAGTCAACCAACAATCAATCTCCTCCAAACATTCCTATCCTGACACACCACTTTCGCCTCGTCCACATTCATAGTGCGATTCATACATGCTCGTTTATTCTTCACACTCGGAATCATTCGTTCACTCAACAAACCATCAATCATACCCAACTAGTTATTCCTCGGACGCCCGCGCAATCGTTCACCTTCAATCTCACCCACATATATTAGTTTCACCAATCTTTCATTCGACATTCGCTCAACATGTCCAAACCACCTCAACTGACTCACTCCCACTTAACAACATTTTTCTCAATCTCACACTCATCATACACCAATGTATTCCGTATACGATCACGTCTCGTATGCCCACATACTCCTCTCAAATATCTCATTTCCACAGCAGCTATACGTCGTTCATGCTTCTTCATCCACACCCAACATTCAGAACCATACATCAATGTAGGTACTAACACACCATTATAAACACTCAAACAATTTAGCGCGAAATTGTGGAACTTTTAAAAATTTTCCATTTTTAAAACGAACACGTTTTAGACAACGTTTAGAAAGGCGATAAATGGACATTCAATACGCAAAAAGTATTGCTCTCTCATTTAAAAGGCTATTACACACAACAATTTTGGTACGAAACGATTTAAGTTACGGCAAAAAAAAAACGCAAATTGGCCTTTAAAAAAAAAATTCATAACATCTGGCCAAATCATCGTAGGTCCTTGAAAATTTCATAAACTTGAAGGAAAATTATTCAAGTTTACTTCTCTGTTGGTCAATTAAGATACTGATTTTTATTACTCACACTACTAATTGTTAAATTTGAACATTTTAAAGTCAAAAACATGTTTCTTTTCATCCGGGGGTAGCAGAAGGTGGAACGAGTTTGGAGGCACATTAACTTAAAGCATCGCAAAGAGAATTTTTTAAACTTCTCAGAATTCCATAGTTCATCGGTTTTGGTGTAAAATCGGCGAAGTTATAGCCAGAAAAACGCAAAAAGCGATTTTTTGAAAAATTCACAATTTCGCGCCAAATTGTCGTAGGTACTCGAAACTTGAGGACCTTAAAGGAAAATGTTTGAATTTTCTTGCCCTGGTAGCTAATTGAGTATACATTTTTTTGACACTGCGTACGAGCTGTCAAAGTTGGACATTTTTTGACATCTGGAACATTTGTTTTATATGGTAGTGGGGGGAGGTGTAATGGATTTGATATCATATTGACTACCATCACATTAAAGAAAAACATTTCAAAGTTTCTATAACTAAAAGAATCATCCAATTTCAACCAATTGCAACCGAGATATGACACTCTGAAACTTATCCATTTTTGGTGCATTTTCAAGTGCTGCGTTTTTTTTTAAACATGTTTGATTTTTTCAATTCAAAAATACACCATTATGTTTTGTTGTAAACAATGATAAATACATTTTAAAAATGGAAAAAAGCGAAGGAACGGAACTAAATTTTATAAAAAATTACAAAAACACTTGCTTTTTTCAAAACATAGGATTATAAAATAGGTATTTCGTGCCGTGATATTTCTACTCAATTTATTTTTGGTTTAAGGTTTAAGGGATACCTGTCAAGCATCTGTAACCTGGACAAAACTTTTATTGATCATTTGAAACAAAATTAAGGCAAAAAACGGGAAAAAGTATAAAACCGTCAAAAGTCAATATCCTGACCGTAAAAAGAAATATTGGACATAATATGTTTGATTTCCCCTTACTTAAAAAAAAAAAAATGAACCAGTCAAAAATAGTGTGAGCCGAGTCACAAAATTATGTTGAACCGTGTAATCCGAATTTTAGAATCAACTACAGAAGCAATCTTCTGATCTTTTTTCCCCAGCCAGGAGTCCCAGATTCAAATAATTTTAAATTAATACAATTGAGTCAGTATATTAATATTCATTTTTTTGAAAAAAAATTTTTAATTAAGTAAAATTGAATGATTCGATAAAAAGTCTGATTTTTAATAAACTTTTAGAAATATAGATAAAATTTAAAAATTTAAACTAAATTCACCACATTTCAGGAGGGGCTTCAGCCCCTCGAGCCCCTTTCCTGGCTACGTGCCTGAGTACAATATGGATGTAAAACTACACAGAAAAAGGAAATTATTGGCAGCTGAAATTCGTGGCGAAGATATAGTATTTCATGGAAAAAGGCATATGGAAAAAAAATGTACTATGTGGTTGTAGATAATATAATAACAGAACTTGATAGTAGAAAAACAGCATACGAAGAATTTAACGAATATTTAAATTTTCTTGCGATATTAGAAACCCTAAAAGACAATGCTCTGAAAGAGAAATATAAACACCTTAGAAAAGGAAGATTTAGATGATAACTTTGTAAATGAGAAATTCAAATATTTTATTAAAAAGCTATATTTAAAAGACTCTGACGAGAAAGAAATAACCAAAATTGTGCATGGCTACAAATAATCCGAAGCAAAAACCTTATTTGTACCAAATATTGATATTATTCGTAGAATGTATTTATGTGTACTCGACGAACTGTAAAGAGGAAAGATCATTCTCTACGTTAAAACGGGTAAAGAATTATTTATGTAATTCTTTAACAGACGACAAAACTGACTTCTTCATTCTATCTTTTGAATCAGATGTAGTAAAACTATACAATTTTGAAGATATTATTGAATCATTTTCTAGTATTAAATGTCGAAAATACATTTGTAATTATTTAAAATAAAATGTATGTACGTATATGTATATTATGGTTATACATTTTATAAATACAACAGTACAAATTACATGATTATGACACGTATTTTATTTAAAATGCACACAGAGTAGGCGCCAAATTATAATCAGCCTAGGGCGCCCAAATGTCTTAATCCGGCCCTGATCAAGAAGAAATAACAGAAATAATCCTGAAATGCCAAACAATATTGATCTATCAAAAGCGCTATTTACATCAAATAAATTTAAAGCAAAAACATGTAATTTTTATGGTAAATCCGAACATATTGCCAAATATTGCTTTAAAAAGGAAAACCAAGAAAGAAGGAAGATCGAAACAACTTGAAAAATTTGTCAGAATTATGAAGCTTCATGCTTGAATACTTCTAATAATAAATGAGATATAAATAAATGGTGTTTGGACAGCGGTGCTACCGATCATATGACGTCGGAGATAAATAATTTAACAAGTACCTGATTTAGAAAAATATTTTATATAAAAATAGCGTATGGACATAAATTGAACGTCACGCAGAATGCAAAGGACTGTTTTGTACAAAGATCGGCAATGGTACAAGAAAAATAATTTTAATTAAATAAATAATAGTAATAAACTCTCGGTTTTTTTGTTTCAAAAAATAATTTTAATAATTAGTATTGATGTACATTTCGGTTGTTAAACCATCTTCAGAATGACAACAAATAGTGTTCTTACTCTAAATATATAGTAATAACTGTACAGGTATACGACTAGAGGCTTAACAGATTCCCAGAAGCGGGGATTTATAAAGATCTATTTGTTCGTTCACAAAAAAAACCGAGAGTTTATTACTATTATTTATTTGAATATGTTTCAACGAGAGCCAACACACACGTCCATAGAAATTAAAAATAATTTTAAATAATGTTTTGGTTGTTCCAGAATTGTATGGAAATCTGTTATCTGTTTCAAGAATTATGGAAAAAGGATTAATCAAAAATTTTTAAAACAATATTGCAAGAATTATGAGCAACAAAGAAGTAAATTTAACTGCACACTTATTTGATACCAAAAATTGTCACTACAGCTGCGAATGCCAAAATAATAAATTCGTCACAAGAAATTAAAATTTTACATGACTGATTTAAACATTTAAATTTCGAATATTTACAACAATTGCGAAATTAAAATGTGGTATATAGATTAGCTTTTTCAGAAAAAGACAAGTCAAATGGAATTTATTCAACTTGTATTCAAGGTAAACAAACTAGAACAACATTTGCAATGTAATCTTTTAAACGTTCAAGTGACCCACTGCAATTAGTATTTAGCGCCGTATGTGGACCAATTACACCTTCTGCACTTGGATATATTTCGTTACATTTATTGATGATTTTACCCGCATCATTGTTGTCTACATGATAAAGTTTAAATCAGAAGTTTTTAAATGTTTTCTTGATTTTAAGTCAATGTGAGAATTGCATTTTAATAAGAAAATAAAATGTTTGCGTACAGACAATGGAACAGCTCGTTGTTTGTTAGAGAGGAGCGGATTCCCACAGAAGTTTTGGGCTGAAACTGTTGCAACTGCAATGAATGTTAGAAAAAGCAACGAATCAAGAAAATAAAATTGCAAACCAAATAACGAACGACTCTTGTGGTAATGAGCAAGATCTAAAAAGTTTTGAAGATGCTATGATGAGAGAAGATAACGAAGGATGGATGGAATGCATGAAGGAAGAAATAATTGCATTGCACAAAAATGGAACATGGATCTTTGTTCCAAAACCAGCAAATACAAGAATTATTGGATCAAAATGGATTCTTCGCTGAAAATTTACGAAAACTGGAGAAATTGATCGCTATAAAGCAAGACTTGTTGCCCAAGGTTGCGCGCAAGTACCAGAAATAGGTTATCATGAAACATTTTCACCAGTTGTTAAATGGCAAAGTATTAGAATTCTTCTTGCTTTAGCTGCAGAACTAGACTGGCACGTTCATCAAATGGACGTTAAAACAGCCTAATTAAATGGAAAATTGAATGAAGGATCTTCATGTACCAGCCACCTGGATTTATAAAAGAGGGATAAGAGAATTTGGTATGTTTGTTAAAACAATCATCGTACGGTTTGAAGCAATATGGCAGAGAGTGGAATAAATGTTTAAATGACTATCTCAAAAAACTATATTTTAAAATTAGTTATGCTGATACATGCGTATATATCTCCTTCATTCACGATCGTCTGTTAATAATTACTGTATACGTTGATAACTTGCTTATATTTGTAACGTTTTGAAATAAAAGACACGAAACAAGTAAACTATGTTCTTGGAGTTGAAATTAAGCAAAACCACTATTAGCACAAACCAAACAAAATATGCTGAAAATATTTTGCAACGATTTTGTATGCAGAAATGTGAACCAATATCAACACTAATTGATATTAATATTAAATTAAACTGTCGACAAGTTATTGGAAGTCTGATGTATTTAGCAACAACAATGCGACCAGACCTGATGTTTCCGGTAACAGTTTTAATTTAAGACAATTTTGTTCAAATCCTGGTTTGGAACATTGGAAAACAGCAAAAAGGGTTTTGAGGAATTTACAAGCTACAAAATATAATAAATATAATAAATAAATATGAACAACATAACATGGATGAATCTCTTTGTCAGAATTTAAAAAATAAATACATAACGGAAAAAATTGACGTGAAATTTTTTCCGTTGGGTGGAAAAGTAACGTTTTTATTTTTATCTGACTATATTTTATTTATTATTATGTATTTATTATTCACATTTTAACATGTTTTGTAATTGTCTGTATTAATACCACCTCCTAAAGAAGGCGTATGTGGCGTCGAAACTGGTCGAGGTAGTATTCAATAAAAATTCTGGCTGATATCCAAGAGTTTTATTTATATCTTTCATCCAGCCAAAAAACAGTCCTTATCATAGTAAATACCATACCAACATAATATTAATAAAATTTATGTTGAATTTTGATGTTTTTGTTTACAAAATTATTTAAATATCTAGTATGTTGTAAAAAATGAATCTAGTATGTGATATTTTTTTTATTTTTTTTTTTTTAATATAAATTAAAACTGGTCCAAAGGGCCAACAATTAATTTTTTTTCTCATAATTCTTATTACTAGTTACTTATTTTCCTAATGTCCATTCATCAATGTCATTAGCTTCTTTCTAATTTTTACACAATCTCACTCGCGCACATGCTCTGCTTTTACACATACACTACACAAGGTCGAATGGTTTGGTCCTCTTTAATCTTCGGATGCCATGTATGTGATATAAAAAATTTAATGTAACTAATCAATAAAAAAATATATATGCCAGTAAAATATTATTGAAAAATAAATATTGATTTTGATATTTTCCCATGGGATATTTCTTTAATTAAGCAGTACTCACTATTACTTTTATGAATAATATTAAAATTGTATCTATAACTTTTGATGGTGCACCAGCAACTTTTGCAATGACTAAAATTTCAGGATGCCACCTAGAACTATAGTGACGTGGTTTTAATATGAAAAATGTAAAATATACATATTTCCGGATTCATGCCATATTGTAAAGTTGATTAGAAATATTTTTGGGGACATGAAAGCCATATACTAGGTATCCGATTTTAATATAGTATATCTTTGAATGACTCGAAAACAACGCATCAGAACAAAAAGTGTGCCGAATCAAAACAAGGAACAAGGATACGTAAAATAGAAAAAGAAATGGCCGCGATAGTTTTTGGTTGTATTCGTTTTCATCAATATATTTACGGGAAAAAAATAACTGTAGAAACCGATCATAAACCATTAATGACAATTGCGAAGAACCTCACATTAACTATCCATTACGATTGCAAAAAATGTTAATTAAATTACAAATGTATGCTTTAGACATAAAATTCAAACCAGGAGCTGTATTACTAATTGCAGAGAAATTGTAGTAAAAATAATCAAAATGAAAATGAATTAAAAGATAATGTAAATGAAATAGAATCACAAGTTAAATTGATAGAAAGAACATTACCAATGATAAACAAAAATTTAAAACTTTTGAAGAACAAACTAAAAAAGAACTGACTTTTAATAAATTGTTAAATAGTTAAAGAAGGTTGGCCGGAAAATAAAGATTTGATAGAAGAAATTAAAAATTATTGGAATTATAGGCATGAAATAGTTAGTGTAAATGATGTATTGTTTAAGGGAAATAAACTAATAGTACTTAAGTTTTTAAGAAAAGAAATGCTTGAAGTTATACATTATAATTACATGGGTATTTCGAAATGTCAATTAAGAGCCAGACAGTGTTCGTTGTAATCATAATATTAATAAAGAAATTGAGGAATGACCTTTTTTGTAATACGAGTATAGTTTGCGTAAACGAGCCGCAGTTGAGTTACGCAAAATACGAGTATTACAATTAGGCATTGTAACACGAGTTGTTCATACTACTTCTCCTACTTCACGTTCATAAATTCAATAAAAATAAAAATAAAGTAAAATTGTACGGCATGTTTAATATACCACTGGTCACCAAGGGGCTTTGCCCGCAGGGCCTATCGGGTCCCAGACCGCAACCGCGACGCAGGGGCTCCGATTCAATAATTTTACGAGAGCAATGACAGCCCCAAGTTTGACAGACTGTTAATTTTACAAATAATAAATTCCCCAAAAACAGTTGCACAAAATTCAATTTTATAGCATTGTTTTTGAGAAAAACAGTGTCACAAAATAGACTTTGTGTACGTGAAATAGGAAAAACATTTTTCGATGACTTATTAAGAATTAAATTTTCAGGTCGTTATTACTTATTTATTTGATGAGGGGACAGAGGGGCCCCCATATTTGTAAATCCAGCCCTGGTCCCGTTTTTATATATGTATATATAAACTAAATTTTGTCATTAGCGTTTTAATCTGCTAACAACTTCTGCTTTTTGAAGCAAACAATGTTTGACAGGTAAAAACTAAATTTTTTGTGGTTCGTGTTCCTGAATTATTTGATAAGAAATCTA
Organism: Poecilus cupreus; assembly: GCA_963942605.1. Classification (NCBI taxonomy): domain Eukaryota; kingdom Metazoa; phylum Arthropoda; class Insecta; order Coleoptera; family Carabidae; genus Poecilus; species Poecilus cupreus. The sequence continues at coordinate 34,556,199 of OZ012713.1, forward strand.
TGGCGGGAGAAAATTAGATATATTATTACCATAACATCATGTTGTTTTAAATATGCTATATTGTTAAGAATTTTATATATGGGAGAGATGAAGAATAATTAAAAAAAATTAAATCTATTGTACAATATTGTAACACTCAGTCCGTATAATGCTACTGTTTAACGTAAGTCTTTGCCATCATTGCATCATTAGCACCCCATTTGCTTTTATATTACACCATATTACACTAAACATTTGTTTTAAACTGCCCCATACATTGAAATTCAACACTGCCCCCTACGACATGTATTTAATATTATGGTTAAAAATTTCTAATCGGTACGTTGAATTATTGTAACTGTTAAGTATAATTATTTCTGAAACATTACATTCAAAAGAGAATATCTCAAATATTAATAATTAAACAGATTAAGTTTAGCAAGTCCCTATATGTGAAATCATAAATACTTACAATTTAGATGCACACACAGATTGCTACATATAACAGTGACACGCTATGCCGTAAAAGTAAATATTTTGTTTTGTAGGAGCACCGTTCATAGAACAATCTATTTGAAACCGATGGCTACATAAAACTCTAACAAGAAATTTAAACTGAAGATGTTCTAAACTGTCTCCATCTCCCCTATTTGACACATCAAAAAATGACATTTTTAAACATTGGTTTGTTTTTCTTTTTTTTCAAAAAGGAGAGGTTAGTATATTCAAACGAAAATGACAAAATATAATTTATCTTTACCCTGTTGTAATACGAAAATAGTGACAATAAGAGAAAAACGACAATTCTAGATATTAATATTTTAAATATTTTTATAATAACAAAAATTTTCATTTAATCATAATTTACTGAGATATTTCAAAATAACTTAATAGGGCTTCAAATAAACTTCCTCTTCCGGTTATTGGATTATCACCACAAACTAATCAGCTCTACTCAAATGGATACAGTTGATAACCTTATACAAAATATGAAAATTTTCAGTATACGAGTAGTAGCTTTTGAGAAACCGTAATTCCAGATATCTACACAGACCGACAAGCAGACCGATACACACACACACATCATCGCGAAACTATTAAATTCTTTTTAGCATGATTCCTATATTTCGTATACAGGATGTGGCGGGAGGTAAAAAACAAAAATATTTAAATTGGTGAAACAGCAATCTAAAATAGTATCATATTGATAATATAAATTAAAATATTGTTACTGTAAATTTCTATTTTCAGCAATAAACAACGCAATTTTTTTTTCGTGTATTTATCTCGAATCGCTTCAATTTGAATAAAGTATAATTGTTAGCACACAGCTGTCACGGACGCATGTCGGTTTGTGGACCTACAAAATAACATTAGCAATCGGCTGCGGGAATCGATTGATCTAACAGTCCTCGATTCAGTGTGTTGTCATGGAAATAACTTGTTTATTAGACTATTTGATAATAAAAGGAAACAAACAATCTCCATAACACACATCCGTGTTAGAATCTTATTTCAGACCGCAAAATGTTATTTGTATTTATTGAGGTTTTGAATTGCCTGAATGTATTTTCCTATATCGCATAAAATTTTTAATTTTTATTACAAAAAACTAGTAATAAAGTTTCAAGGTTGTAACACTGTAATGCTTACAGTAATTAGATAACTTCAATAAGATTCCCAAAAACATTTGCGTAAAGTTGAATTTTGTATCAATGTTTTTAACAAAAATTTACGCTATACCTAAATGCAAACAAATAATATAGCTTATGTCTCCGTTCTGATACACTAGGTTTTTGTAGCTCAAAATGGCCAAGAAATATAATGTTCCGACCTTAGAAAGTATAGACTTGTCATGGTTTTAGGTTGGCATCGTAATTGTGTAGGTATGTAGGAGTAAAACATTTTGATAGTGTGTGTGTGAGCTGATTAGAATTTGGGTACTATCCATTAACCGGAAGTGGTAGTTTACTTAAAGACAAATAAGGTTTTAAAAAACGTATCTAAGTAAATTATTCATTTAGGATATAAACTTTGTAATATTCATAAAAATGTGCAGTACTACAATTTTAATCTGTGACTTTCTTTCATATTTTGTACCGCTTCGCACTCATAAAAGTGTAAGTGTTCGCATCATTGAAACAAATAAATTATACTAACTACTGATTTTTTCATAATTATGGTTAAATAACAGTTCAAAAGGGATTTCTGATTAATACACTCAATTAATTGTAACAAAATGACAAACAAATGTTTCACTTTAGTGCATATCATTTGCACAACACGAAAACTATCATCTTAGTGTGTTTATTTAGCTAAAGTGGGGTAAAAGACTATCAACCGTTATGCGGTCTCAACAAGAGGCTTTCACGTCTACTTACATAAGTTTGTACACGATGCAATTACTTTTGTAGCATATTTAAAACATTTTGATGAAGCAGAAATACATATTTGGCATATCAGCCCTTCGTTAGTGTGCTGGCAAAAAGTCACGCGGTTAGTTATGTGAGGTATGTTATACCCCAAACTAAAATTCACGGTGTCGTAGTAACTCAGCCGTGTAGATTCAGCCGAAACTACCTGTGTAACCCTTTCAGGAAATTTTCATTCCTTTTCACAGCAGAAGACCATGGGCGTAGAACACTTTATTTTGAAAATTTTTTAGTGGACAAGATTGCATGTACTTGCTTGAAATACATAATTTTATAGTATGTATTTTGCCTGATTATTGGGTGATTATTTGGGTGACAATGAGTGAAAGTATAATTTGGACGTAACTATTGAGAAATTATTATTTATATATATATATATATATATATATATATACATATATATATATATATATATATATATATATATATATATATATATATATATATATATATATATATATATATATATACTTTGTTTTATTATACTAATGTAGGTAATTTTTTAAAAATAATTTTGTTTGAGTTTTTATATATTTATTAGACGCATGTATATATGTATTATAAATTTCGCTATTTGAGACAGATACAGAATTTTGTACTTGACAGGTACATTTTCGATTTGAAGCTTATTTGCCTAAAATTAGTAGGAAAGCAGGCCCTTAATTTAATATATTAGTTTGTAACGATGATGAGTACCTAGTGGTCAAAATCTAATTTAGTACATTGTATAATAAAATTATTTAGTGAAAATAAAACCGGCTGCCCATTGGCCAGGATGTTCAAATTTGTTGAAATTTTAGTAGTACACGCAATCTTGTCCCCCTAAAAATTTATCAAAATAAAGTGTTCTACGCCCATGGTCTCCTGCTGTGCAAAAGGAACGAAAATTTCGTGGAAGGGTTACGCAGGTAGTTTCGGCTGAATCTACACGGCTGAGTTATAACACTGCACCAAAATTTATTAATCCTATCAAAAATTTTCAAATTTTGTAAATAAAATGAACAAACATATTCCTAAATTTTATTGTTAGTCAAATATATAAAACAAATGGTACTTAGTATAATTTATTTTTAAAATAGCAGTACTCATAGTTACTTCCATTTTGATTTAAGTATTTAATAATCGTAGAAATAATTATCTCTTTGGAAATCATTTAAAATTATTCAACATCCGTAAATAATTATTAATATTCCTAGGTCAGAAATTACATTTTTTTTACATAAAAAGCACTCGCAAAACTGTTTCTGGACGTGAGGTGCACGAGTTTTTTGTGTCATTCTCGAAATAAAGTTGATTAATTTATTCAAAGATTATATAATATGAAATTGTTTATTATGTTGGTAACATCAGTTATTTAATTATTGCTTTTATTACCAATATTGTTCAATTAATTAGTGTTTATATCTCCTATTGTCCTATTTTAAATAAAATGTAATTTATGTAAACATGAGTATGTAGAACATAGCCTGTATCAACCTTAAGTGAACCGACCTGACTTTACTAATGTTGTAACCAGCCCCAACACAGCGGGGTGTTGCCATTCCAGCCGATCATTCTATAACGAACGAAACTTTTGGAAATCAGCCACTGGTTTATTTAACAGGGTTTATTTAACCTGTTAATTAAAATTAACCTCTACTAGTTTCGAAGCCACATGCGTCTTCGTCAGGAGGTGAATTTTAATAAATGTTACAAAACATTTTAAAAACAAGAAATATAAAAATAAATAAAAAACACACGCAAAGATAAATCTCCTGGTCAATAATTAAAAAAATAAAAACATTAATAAATAAGTAAAACATAGTCAGATAAATAAATAAATATTTCGTTGTTATTGTAGCAACTTGCTAATGGTGACACAATCGCAACAAAATTTCATGTTTAATGGAGAATATTTCAATAACTGTCAAAATCTATTAATTTTTGTCACAATAAGTTGTTACGGGAGAAACTTTTTAGAAAATAGACCCGGTTAGAGGGGATCGGCTTGTTAGAGTTTATTGGTTTTAGAGTAAGAACAAATAAAATAAAAGTTTCTTATTTGTATCAAAACAGATTTCTACGAATTGATTGAATTGAAATATCAAATTTTATTAGACTATTCGAAGACCTGACGTATAGCTAAAGTCTAAAGTTAGAGTTAATTCCAAATGAGGTGACCGTGGAGTGAATATTTGAACGTCGGAGAAAATGTGTAGCTTTACCAAATAAAGAACAAAACTGTAAAAAACGAGTACATATGTCAGATGATGCAATACACATAGTTATGAACGTATTTATTACTTTCAGCACTAGCCAAAACTTTAACTTTCACAAAAGACCTCGTACTGCTGAGTAAATAGTGGTACAGTTCAGTGCTTAAATAATTTTCAAACTGATGCGGATCGTCAAAAAATTTACACATATAAAGGAAAGATTTTACCATCGATAAGAACTCGAAAACAATGGCCAATGGCGACTGTAATATTAAATATTCCGTGGTAACTTTACATAATGCATTAAAGAGTACTGGTTTTCGTTTTCTGTATCACGCGGCTAGAGAATATTTATCCTGTACGCAACAAATGAGAAAAGATGGGTAACAAATATATATAAAATATTTCAATATAGACAATCATGAAAATATGACTGCCGATATGTTTGAAACATGATATAAATATCTATATTTTCTTGGAATAATATTGGAAATAGTTGGACGAAAATTATTTGTATTTTAAAGATCCTACATGAAACGACAACCTATAGAAGTGGTTCGTAGTACACAAAAACTAAATATTTATGATAATATAGCAAAAAATATGGTCATACATTGCTGTAGAATTTTTAATAGCTATTTATGTAACCAGTTAGGAAATGCATCATTTTGTGTAACGAGTGGGATGTTTGCGGGACGAGCGAAGCGAGTTCCCGCAAAATCACACGAATTACACAAAATCGCATTTCCTATCGTGTTTCATACAAGATTTTTTCTATTTTTGATTATAACAGTTTTTTTTAATTATTAAATTAATAATTTCATAACTTTTATTGACATCAAGTAGCTACGCATATTTCGCTTGTTTGTTTGAAATTTTGTTTATGCTTCATTCATTTCATCACCAGTTGTGAAATATTTTTCTTTTCATCACTAGTTACGAAAAATATGACGTTTCGTAACGTCAATCAATTTTGAAAAGTGACACTTTATATGTCAAAATTAGAAAAAATATTTTTTGTACAATAAATAAAATAAATATGCAAATGTATCATTTCTGAATAATAAAATTGACCATTAATGCATTTGTAATAAATTATAAGAAATGTATATTAAAAATTTGATTTTAATTATTTTTATTAATTTAATTACATACCTCATTCTATATTGCACTTTAGCAATAAATTTAATTAAATTACAACAAGAAAAATAGCTGGTAAACTGCCATGCAGATTGGCAAATCCAGCAATGGGTAATTAAGGTATATTATATTATTATAACTACATACCTCGAATAATCAGCACCAGAAACACAGTATAAAATATCAGCAACATTCTTGTGCGCGAACTTCTGTCTATGAAATCACCGAACATACTAGTGGCAGTTGCGTTCAATCCTAGTTTATATCATAAATACGTGTTGATAAGAAAATACAAATTTTCGTCATACATGCACAGAACAATCAAGCGTCCGGTGTTCCGTGTTTGTAAATAAAATTCAATTCATCCCTGCGCAGTTTAACCCGTGGCAATATGCTAAATTAGATTTTCGTAATTTATACATATACAGGTGTCCCATTTTAATTTAAATAGACGACTTTCTCGAGAAATAGACATTTTAAGGAAAGGGTTTTCACATGAGTTTTCACTTGTCGAGTACAAAGAGGGCTACAGTACTCAACTTTTTTTCTGATTCGTGATAGATGTATATGTTGCTAGCAATCATCATGAATATCCACAGAAAAATTGCACAGTGAGTAACGCTAATGCCGAGGGCCTGTACACTACTACGCACTCAAAGGTGTACAGAATTAAAAGCGCGTACTTCCAAAAAAAAGTTGTTGCAAAGAAAATTTTATTTCATCGATGTTCCGATAAAATAAATTTTACCCATTTCGCTGATTGCAGCGCTACCTTCGATGTTAATTAAGAAAAGTTTCGGACAAAAGTTAGTCGTTACTACAGAAACATAACATTCTATAAAAAGTGGGAGTTTTTGTTAAAAAACTACGTCTGACCTATATTCTTTGATTACAGCGCCATTTATCCCCAATCAGAAAAAAGTTAGAAATCATAATATGCAATTAAAATGGGTGTTCCACTTTCCCTCAAGTTTACCGATTGCTGCGCCACAATTCATGGCCCATTTTGTTCCCGGCAAGTTTCATATGAGACACTTCTTCCTAGAATGAGTATTTCTTGAGATATCCAGGTGTTAAGATTGAAATGGGACACCTGGTTGTATTTTCACAATTACTAACCGTCAAAGCTGAGTTACCGCGCAGAGCAATGTGTGTAGCAAACATTATACCAAGCGACTCGAATTAGCTCATTAGCTAATAAAAAAAATCTTGTATCACATGAACTCTCGCCGAAACAACTTAAAATAACTATAATTTTTAAACAGTTCAATCTAGACAAGAAAGTTTCACATAAAGTGTAGAGCATATTATTTAATATCTCTTCCAGCTTTAAAATTTGTTTAAATCAACTTTTTACTAAGATATACAAGAAAAACCGAATGGGTTTAAAAATAAACTAGCACGAAGTTCTAATCACCTTGTAATCTGAATTTTAAAATGAGACTGTCGTTAGATTTTGGGTTATCATAAACGAAAAAAATCGTCACACACAACATATGGACATGCACATACGTCATCGGTAAAATAATAAAATCGTATTCCAGAGACCCTATCAAGTGCTTATCTGGCAAAAACTTACTATATAAATTTTTGCTTCGTCACAATACCTCCCTTAGTTATGATAGGTAATGAATAGTTAGTAGTTAGGGTATTAATAAATATAATCATTAATCGACGGTGTTGGTGAAGGAATAATTTAATAAACAAATTATAATGGATTTTTCCTGTGTAATTCTGACAAGATTCGTATCAATGAATAACAAAATACACACGCAATGAAAACACAAGTCACTCTCTTTTGTAATATGTACTCTGTCACACCCAGTACTTTTCTAATATTTTAGTTTTTCAGAAGATTATGAATTAACAAAAGTTTATGACGACAAAAGTTGAATTAAATAAATTGTGATGCATTTCATCATCGCATCATACTGTCAAACTAATATTTCTCTTCTGAACAGAACGTTTTAGTTCCAGAGCATGACAAAGCCACGTCATTAATTACGTACGTGGATGGGCGGAGTGGAAAAATATGTGGCGCACCAAACCATTTTGATTTTGTTTTTAGAAATTTGCAAATTATTTCGAATATTTTATTCACCACTATAGAGTCGTCAAAACTGACTTTTTCGTTTCCCCAATTAAATAGCGTTAATGTGGAAATGCGGTGGTTTCAACAAGATGGCACAACATGTCACGCAGCGTGCGCCTCAATCGATTTATTGAGGGTAATATTAGATGAGTGCTTAATATCGCGCAATGAACCTGTGGATTGGCCTCCAAGATATTGTGATTTTATTGTGACCTTTGGATCATTTTCTATGGGGATATTTGAAGTCGCTAGTCCACGCCAATAAACAAGAGACGATGGACGACATGAAATTCAACATTCGCCGTGTTATTGCCGATATACAGCTCCAGCTGCTGCAAAAAGTGATCAAAAATTACACTTGTAGATTGCGCCATATTATTTCCATATTCAAACGCAAATGGCATAAAAAATATATTTCCAAAAAAGACAATACCGTGGCCATTGCTACGATTTGTATGTTTTATTTCATTTGAATGTTCTATAACTCTAAAACAATACGTCATAAATATTAATTATCCTTAAAAAACAAACTTGTTTTTCACTGGAATATGTAATCATAGTGATATGGACAGTTCAATTAGATTGTACAAGGATATTTGTTCTACCGAATGTTTGAACTGTTTAACCTTGAGGAAATATTATTAGCAATTTTTATTAAATTTCACTCACATTTCGCTATATTATACTCATAAATCGAAGTGTACTATTTCAATATATTGTGCAGTAATTATTCTTATTCACAATCACTATAATAATATGTCAATTCCTAACCTGTCCAAGGCTGGAAACGTGTGTCATTTATAACTGCAATGAGAATCTCACGGGAGGGAAATATTTTAAAATCCCATGGGGGCGAAACATTGATACAACACAGTCATAAATCTCTGAAAGTAAGGTGATCAATTATGTCAAACATATGATAAAATCTTATGCTTACGATAAAACAATATCAACATTGAACAGAAGCATTTTTATAATAAAGTAACATAAAATCTTAAGGAAATGCAGTTTTATTGAGATCTACATTTGAATTTCGTGAACTGTTGACGCTTATGTCAAATTATTGAAATAAATTTAACCATTTGTTTTCATAGCCTACTTAGTTTGTTGGAAAACGGCGATATACGAGTAGGATGAGAAGTTAATTTGGGTAATTACGGATGATTGTGAATACAAATTATGAAATGCATCTATCTTAAAAAAGCTGATTCAGTTACAAACTTTTCACAAGGTAAGATAAGCCATGTAGAATGTACTAACAAGCCAGTCTTCACATGTCAGACTAGCTTGTAACGTTGTTTCCGCTTCAAATAAACTTTCTAAAAATATATTTAAAAAGTTTAATTATATAATTGGCACAGTTGGTACTAAGGTACATACATAAGGTCTTATTAATAAAGCATTATGTGTGTTTTGTGTCGCAAACTTTGTATTTGTTTCGAATAGACAATTTACGTATAGTAATACGACAATTAGGTAAGTAACTTTGTCTTTTTCACTGCTTCAAAATATTCTTGGCTATCCTACCAAGACTGCGCCAATACAAAAATATAATTGGCGTACAATTGGATCATATTGGAAATCCAAAATTTTTTACAACTTTAATTTGCATTGAAGCTTCCATCAAATATTAATAGAAGAAAAAGGTAAACCAAAAATAGCTTTCTTTACTGCCTCAGGACATTACGAATTCCTCCGTAAGCCCTTTAGATTAATTAATGCCCCCGCGATATTCCAATGATTGATGGACGAAATTTTATCAGAATATATTAATATAATGTGTTTAGTTTATATGGATGATATAATAATATATGTGAACACGTTAAAATAACATTTACAAAATATAGAAAAAATATTTTCAAAATTACAGGATGCAAACCTTAAAATTCAAACAGATAAATCAGATTTTTTAAGAACTGAAACAGAAAACTTAGGTTTCATAATATCAAAAGAAGACAATTGAGAAAATAATGATGCACTATACTCGCTAAACTTTTTACGAAGTGCCTGTAAAACGGAAATCAAATAAATATAACTAATAAAGAATATCAAGATTCATTTAAAACTGCAAAATAATTAATAAGTAACTCACCAATATTAGTATTTCCTAATTTTTCAGAAAAAATCATGTTCACTACAGACGCCTCCGACTTTGCTATGGGATCCGTACTCTCGCAAGTCAAACCAATCGCTTACGCATCAAAAACATTTAAAACCGCAGAACAAAATTACAGTACCATTGGAAAAGAATTAAATTCAATCATTTGGTCAATAGATAATTTTAAACCATACTTATTTGTCAGCAAAGTCACTATCCGTACTGATCATAAACCCCTCACATTGTTATTTACCATGAAAAACGCGAATCAAAAACTAATGCGCTGGAAGGTAGAATTAGGCGAATATAATTTTGATATTGAATAATTAGCAGGAAAACAAATAAAATAGCAGATTTCTTATCAAGACAAAGGGATGAATTTAAAATAGAGAAAAGAATAGGAGATTTAACGAATACAGATATTTTTGATCACTGAATGAAAAAAGATTAAAAATTTGCAAAAGGCCTTGTTAGAGAAATCAATTCGAAATTTGACAGTAAAAGTTATTGTGAAAAAAATGTACCTAACTAAAAAATATTATAATTCAAAACATAGAAAACAATAATAATTTTCCATTTAAATACAAAAGAAAATTATTTAGAAAACGAAAATAGAAAATATTTTAAGAAAACTCTTGCGGAATTGCGAGATTATTTAATTTAAAAAGATATATGTGTGGTGGCTCAGTGTGTTAACGCGCTGTTCACTGCAAGCTGTGACGTTTGAATCTGAGGTTCTCAGGTTCAAGTCTACCGGCCGGCAAGTGTGATTGTCGTAAAAAGGTAAAAACACCATGGCCTTGAATCACACTCGGATGCTAGAGACCAACCACCTCTACATCTTAAAAGTAATCTTGGTTGCCTACGCTTCTCTCTGATGCCGCTCTGCTTACATTTGTAAACAGAGGCTGTCGCACAGGTTGAGATTCAGATGGCGCTAAGATGAGTGGTTACGAGACAAGTACCGAGGTACTTGTGGCCTTGGCCCGCTTAGGGCTGTCGAGCCATTGATGATGATGATATATGAAATTAATTTACCTTATTTATCATTTGAATAAGAGAGATTAAAAATATCGGAATTAATAAAAATTGTGCAACATATCTTTAATAATAACCAAATACAAATAATTTTATACGAATTTCCAGAAAATTTTAGTTTAGAAATAGATGAATTGAATTAAATTGTAAATGAAATATTAAAAACAATTTACGGTAATGAGAATTACGAACAATAAAGTATTATCGCAAATAGCTCAGACTCAGGAAATTCGATTCATAGTTCTAATGAGAATCCAATGAATGGATAAAGATTTGTTGACAATAGATTGAATATCGAAAAAATCTAATTATACTTCATTTCTCAAGCAACCCATTTGAAATAAAAGTAAAAAAGTTATTTAATCATCAAAAAGTTAGGTTCATTATAAATATTCATAGAGATAAAGAAGAAGAGCAACTATTAAAATTGTAAAAAATTATGTAGTACAAAAAATTAAATATTGCATATTAATTCCTAAACAGTTTGAAAAACCATTGAATCAAATAATTCAAAGTAAATTCGAAATAAATAAAGTAAACTTAATAAAATAAAAGATGTCGAGGATGAAAACAATTTCAAATTATCTTTGACAATAATAACGGTTACCTAAATCATAGAGGAATAATGGTGACATACAATGAACTTAAGGAAAATGTTTCTGGTCAAATATGGTTAAAGATATTACAGAAATTTTTAATCATTGTAGAATATGTAAAGAAAATAAATATGACCGACACCGAATACAATAATATGACAATTTAACACCACAAACCCCTTTCGAAATCATAAATATAGACTTCCTTACATTAAATAAAGAATACTTCGTGGCTATATATGGGGTAAATAGCTCCGTGGTAACGAGCCGGACTGTGGATCGTGAGGTTCTCAGTTCGAATCCCACAGCTGACAGTTGCCAATTTAAATTTACCCCTGTGGTTCCCCTCCACTAACAACTTTGAGGGCTATGATTTGACGGCTGGTAACCGCACTTCATACGCAAAAATATATCACTTACCGAGATCTTCGTAAGCAGAGTGCTACCCCCACAAAGGGTAAAAGGCGTGATGATATTTTATATTTTTATTATTATATCCGATCAATTTTCTAAATTTGGTTTTGTTAAACCCCACTTTCAATAAAACAGAAAAGCAAACAACGTTAATAATAGAAAACTTTATAAAAACTTATAAGAAACCAAACATGATCATAGCCGATAACGAATCAGAATTTCATAAAGCTTTTGTAAAAACTTATTGCAATAATCACGATATAAAATTACACCAAACCCATAATCAAACGAAGTGGAAATATTTTGTTACGTAGCTGGTGTTGGTCGTAACAAACATCTCACCGGAGTGAGTGCCGGCTTCTCAGTGGAGATGGGCTGGTTCGAATAGGGCGCCACGCAACAAAAAGTTACTACTCAGCCGCCAGGCTGCGGTAGTCATGAGATCTACGAAATTGGACAGTACGGGAAGCTACACGGCTGAAGAAGACACTGGAGTGTGTAGGTAACGATGCTATACAATAAAAATTAACTTGCTATCAATATTTAATAGGGAAATGTTGAACAAAATCACAGGCAAGGAGATAGATCAAACAGGGATGTTCGCGGAGCTGTACAAGAAATATGAAGCTGACAAAACACGGGCGCGGGTCCCAAGCCTCCACGCCAGGTCCCCTAACTCCCTACCCTGGTACTACAAGGGCCTTATCCTACCAGCCGGTTTACAATAACAATGGCAGCAGAGGCTTCGCAGGAACACTCGGCGCATGCGCAATCATGCGCAACCAGGGCCGGCGGAATGTGTGCACGTCAGGTGGGTAGTGTTAGTGTTTTGGTTGGGTGGAGGGGGTGAAGGGGTGAGGAGTTCGATTATAATTTATTATACCGTGTATCTGTCTTAAAGGTGTACATAGGAAATTAACATGAGAGAAAACAGTTTTTTGCGCGCCGTTGCTCGGTGTTCTACAGGACAACAATGATTGTAGTACCAATCGAAAGATATCATTTTTCTGAATCAAATGATGTGAAATACATTACAATTTAGTAGTAATTTGGTTCCGCAAATTAATTTTTAAATTTTGAAAATCCTCCGATTTATTTAATTTTTATCGAAAATAAATGTAGTTAACTATGACTGTTTTGTTTGGATTTCTTTTAAGTTATTTATTTGTCGTTTCTGACAATTTATAAAGTATGGTTATTTACAGTAAAGACAAGCGTATTTTTATAATTTTTACGTAAAGATTTTATTAAATAAATAAAAGTCTAAAAACCAGTTTTCTTTAAATAATATTAATTTATTAAGAGTTAAGTTTTTTAAATCGATGACAAAAAAATTTCATTTTCATTAGGTCTGTTTTGTATATCTTCACAAAATACTCTTCTACTTTTTTCGTCAAATGGAAAAAGTTCTTGATTGCAGTGCATTTTATAGGAATAATAAGAACTTTTTTTTTTGTCAAAATATTATGAACGATGTACTATAGTGCTATACGAAGGATCTACATTTATCATTCCTAAAACCCTTTTTACCAATAAAGCACGTTCTTCTGCTCTTGCTAAATTTCAATTACTAAACTCACGTCTATTTTTCATGGATACTTGCATTTGTGGTTGCACTTGGCTTCGGTCGATTCATAAACTTAATAGAAAATAGATCTCGTACTCTGAGCTAACTATATCCTCCAAAAAATATTATGACTTTGAAAATACGCTCTTCAGTAGTATAACTAACCATATTTTTACCAATTGTCTTAAACAAGTCCAAAAGTCAGAAACGTCAATTAAATAGCTTGACAGAAATCAAAACAAAACAGTCATAGGTGACTATATTTATTTATGATAAAAATTGAATACCGGAGAATTTTCAAAATTTAAAAATTAATTTACGGAACCAAATTAATACTAAATACTAGTGTATTTTACATCATTTGATTCAGAAAATGATATCTTTTGATTGATACTACAATCATTGTTGTCCGATAGAACACCAAGCAACAGCACGCAAAAAACTGATTTCCCATGTTAATCTCTTATGTATACCTTTAAGACAGACACACGGTATATTCATTTTAGACCCATTTTCTTCACATTTTCAATTTCTATTTTTCAATTCTCAAACATCTCCAAGAATTTTTTCAAAATATTCAAAATTTCCAAAAAATTTTCCAAAATTTCAAGTGCTTAACCCCAGGAAATTTCCGGATGGATAGTACTACCCACACTAGCCACGCCTTCCGCCGTCCCTGCGTGCAATAATTCTCAAATAACTAGAGCAGCATCCAAGAGGCAAAGATCCGCGCTAGCAAAATGATTCAGGAAAAATAATTATTGTATAAGAATTACAAAAAAAAGGTACGCACGTGTTGCAAATTGCTACAATTAATAAGCGCGGAAGGTGCTGGGCACATGAGTTCACGATACAAAATGAAATCACAACACAGTTCACACTTACATATATGCAAATAAACTCCTTCTAAATGAGTCTAAAACCCAACATCTTGTTTTTAGCGTTAACCGCAATGTAAATAATTCTGCTCCGCATAAAAATAATCACTCTGTAAAATTTCTTGGTTTGTACATTGAGGGAGACTTAGGATGGAAACAACATATAAATTTTGTAGTTAACAAATTAAGTAAAATTAACTTTATGTTGCGAAAGATTGTTAATAATGTATCTACAAAAACAATTTGTTCACTGTATTATGCTTTTGTACACCTATGGTAGTATTTGTGGGGAAATTCTTCTCATTCAGAACGAATTTTCAAACTACAAAAAACTTCAGTAAGAATTATATGTAAGAAAAATAACAAATGTTCATGTCGATCTCTATTTATTATGTTCAACATGTTAAACGCACCTTGTATTAATATATTACAATTTCTGTTATATATTAAGGAGAATATCAATGATCTGTCACTAAGCAGTGATTTTCACAATTATGACACAAGAAATGAAGGTAAAATAAGACCAAATTAGGTAAGACTAAATGTTTCTAAACAAACACCTGTACAAATAGGGATAAATTTATTTAATGCGCTTCCGAGCAACATTATAATTATGGATTACAATAAATTTAAATTAGCTATTAAAGGGATGTTAATTGAAAATGCTTTTTACTCAGTATAAGAGTTTCAAAATTTTGTAAAATGAGTATAATACATGTAATTCTTTTACATAATTTTATGTACTTTTTGTATTTTTCAACTTAACTTAATAAATAATAATAATAATTATTATTGTCTGCGTCTCCTCCACAGGCGGTTTGGGGTTGGTCTAGAGTTTCAGTTACAGAGCATCCGTCGCGGTGGGATCGGTTGTGCTTGGTGCTCGGGCGGAGTCTGCGGTGGCGGCGGCGGCGGTCGCACTACTGAAAGGTGGCCCAGGATGGCTGCAGTGAATTAAGCGCCGGGTTCTTTATACAAACGCAAGAATGGATGACAATGAGATTTATTGTCACAAATGAAAGACAATAAAAAATAATTACACAGCAACGTTAGCGGTAGGACGCCGATGTGATGCGGGACTACGTTATGGCTATCGCCGACGTGCCAATTTTATTGAAAACTGTTATCTTCATTTTCTGTGATATTTCTTTCTTGCCTATAAATCTGTTTTTCAGCATATGGAATATTTAGTTGTCTTGTTTATATATTATATCTTTGTCTTGTATTCCAGTTTTTTTCTATTAATACTCATTAATACTCAAATTTCTCTACTTGCTCTATGTTATCGTTTCCAATATTTAAATTGGCTGTTTCATTGTCATTGGGTATTGCCTAAACTTTAGTTTTGTTAACGTTTATCTGCACATCAAACCTCACAAATTATGATACCATACATTCAAGTTGTGCAGGGTATGTTAAACTGGAACAGTCGACTCAGCACACTTAAATAAAATTACTGCAAACATTTAAAACTAATTAATTACCATTACAACAAATTAATTACCGCATCTGTTAAGCAGAAATCAATGGCTGTGCCCGCTACTCAAGGAAGCTGGCACAGCCATATATTTTTTTTTTTTCAATATGAAATGTCATATAGAATGATTACTAATTCATTACTAAAGAATTACTAATACCAGGAGTTTTTTTTATCAGTGTACATAGGGATGCGTCATTACCATAGTTACAGTCAAAATGATTGACAGCAATGTATTAAAGCGTTTTTTTTATGAGTGAACATAGGGATAACTTACAGTAATTAAAAATAATAATTCCTATCAATTCAATGTAATTTATTAAGTACTAAAGCAATTAAAACAAATTTCTTATTTGTTTAAACTTGCATTGTTTGTTTCAATATGATCAACTATTATTAATAATCAATGTAAATTATCCCTATGTTTACTCTTAAAAAAAACGCGGTAATACATTGCTGTCAATCACTTTAACTGTAACTATGGTAATGATAAATCCCTATGTATACTGATAAAAAAAACTCCCGGTATATAACTCATGAATTATTAATTAGTAATTAATATGTTATTAATTACTTCACTATTGAACTTCGTTGATGTTTTTTATAATTTGAAGGAATTTTTAACTCGGACTTTCACATGTGGTTTTATATTTTTATGTATTTCAAAAAATAAAATAAAAAAATATCGTTGAATAGCCTATTCTTAGTTGTCAATAGAAAATAAATTGCTGCTGAATAAAATTATTGTAAAGCTCATTTGGACGTTTAGGATTCAATTATGGGGCACAGCCAGCAAATCAGCCACAGCTGTACTGCAGTCAGCTTAGCAACACTGCGTATGATCACAAATGCACCACGGGATGTCATTGACACACTAAACCATAATTTGAAGATGGCAACAGTAAAAGAAGATATTAAACTACTCAACACCAACATATACCAACACCATCCCAACTTACTCGCTGTGAATCTTCTTGACCCAAAGGGGCCGCCACCGCCCCCCAGTGGGCGCTGAAACATTCATGGGTGACGGAAGTAGCGGGTTAAGAAGCAATTTGGGGGTCGTTAAGGCGATCTGGAAGTACGTGGCTACTTATAGAAGAAATTGAAAATATATACTTTAAAATTAATAATTTCCATTATTTTGTAATCAGAAAATCATTGAAAATATAAATTCTGCATTATAATTCACTTTAGTCCATCAAGTTTTAAGTTAAGCTGAACTCTAAACTACTAAATTTCGTACAAATCCGTTCGGCCGATTGACGGTAACAAAATTTTGGGCACAGGTAAGAATGGATATAATAAACCTATTTGTTTAAATTTTTCATTAAACTTAATATATATATATATATATATATATATATATATATATATATATATATAAAGGTAATTTCTGACATGTAAAAATAAATATTTTGTTTTATTTTTACATTCTATATAAATAAAACAAAATTAGGGGACAGGTGGGGCTGAGTAATTTTTCTCTGAAAAGGGGGCGATAGACCAAACAAGTTTCGAAACCTCTGATGTATACCATAGTGAAACCATCTACAACCTCAGAAGGCCGAAGATCTAGCGGGCCAATTTCTTGTACCACCTTTTCCAATCCATCTTTTAGGAAATTTTTCATTTAAATAATGCTTAACTTGAAGAGTGTTATGAGCTGGTGCACCATCGAGCTGAAACCACAATATCCGGAAAATAATAAGAGGTAAATTTTCTAAATCGTATAGAAGATCAGTTTGTAAAAATTCACAATAATTTTATTCGTTAATATGATTATCAAAAAAGTATTATGAGAATTCGTAACTGATTTGAAACTGTCGACGCAAATATACTGCGAAAGGTAAATTACTCATTTATAAACCGTCTGCAAATATGTTTCCGTAAGAATGGCGGTTACATTGGAAATATTTTGTAAATTAAAACAAAATATACTAGATTTAATTTTTAATTGAATAAATAAATTTAGTGAAAAAAGGTAAAAAATATCCGAAATTATTTGTTTTAGGCATAGGATACCCTTAATAATGAACGAAGGTAATAAAAAATGACACGCAACAGAATAATAAAATATAAGATGTTCCATTTGAAAATGACGAGTTATAGTCATTTGAAGTGGAGTAAATTTGATTGGCTTTATTGAACATTTAAAAAAAATTATGTCAAAACATAGAGTATAGTTCCAATTGTGCAGAAAAAAAATTCCTCAAAATAAATAAAAGCAAAGCATGTATTCGGCCTTTTTTTAGAGAAAAAACAGAAAAGCACATCGCAGCAGATCCCGGCCTAGGTATTGACTTTCAAGCCCCCAGGACGCCCCGCCAACCCGTTATACTTAACCAATCACAAGTTAATCCTGACCTACCTGCTATTACACATGACCAATCACCCGTTAAAGCTGACCTACCTTCCGTTACACCTGACCAACCATCCGTTATACCTGACCACCCTCATGACACTAGATATAAAGCTCGTATGTTAAGGAATTAGTCAGTAGTATCAGTTCGCCTGATGACGACAGCAGATTATCGCTTTCGAAACGTTGTGAATATATAATTTTTGTGTGTGTTTCTTTACAATAAAGATAATGGAAGTTCAAAGTAAATTGTTTTTCATTCAAAGTGAATCATTATCTTATAAATTTAAAAATAAGTTGATGTTATCCAGTAGTGTATTTAATTAAATTCCAAATTAGATCATTTTTACAAATAATAGTAATCTTCGCCAAATACCGTGAATTCTACAAACTATGTAAATATGACGCGAACGTGAGAAACGAAAAAGAGGGTTCCATACCTGCATGGATTTAAACATAAACAATTGCAATAATTTTATTATGAGATAATAATAATAAATGGCTTTATTTGACAAATTTCAGCTTACGCTGTTCTTCCAGTTATCCATTTCAATATACAAATTTCAGTAACAAAAATGTTAGTTGTAGCATAAACAAAACCTTTTACAAAGCGTAAAAATAAGAACGGAAAATTTCATGTTCAAGTACTCGTACATCTACAAATCTAAATCTAATAGTAATAATAACCAACAAAATAGAATTATTCATAGCTGATCTCAGTGGCGCAGTGGCTGTTACTAGTCCATCATGCCGCAGGTCGTGGGTTCGAATCCTACTAGAGAGCAATATCGTTCGTGTTGTTCACTTAAATTCCACTCATTAAGCGACATAAATATTCTTTATGTTCGAATATGGTATAACTGAATAGATACGATATGTTCATTAATAGAAAATAAAGATTTACTTGTAATAATAATAATAATCACAAAGAAATAATATAATAATCATTAACGTACCTTTAAAGAAAATTACGAGTAAATACTAGTAATATAAGGAAAATGAGATTCTTGTTCTTGTAGATAAATCCAGCACTGTAAGTTTACTGTTAGCACTTTGAATCAGGACTAAGATACGAAATAACTGCGATGGATAAGAGGTTCGTGTAGCCCGGGTTTTTATTGTGGTTAGATAACATAATCACATCCACATCCGAATTACGAAATTCATTCTAATAAAAATCCATAATGTGATCCAGCCTTGACTGCATCCATGCGAATACTAGCGGCCCCAGTACAGGCTTCGAGGGCTTGTTATTTAATTAGAGCCCTTGTTGTATGTTTATTAGTGATCACTTCATTAGAACAAAAAGCTAATGTGGCGGTATAGTCCAGTCAAATTAGACATAAAAATGGCAAAACTGCGGAAAAACTACGTACAAGCTGATTTTTTGTATGGATCTTCGCATTGCTGTTCTAAAGAATGTCCGAAAAGTCCCCATCGATATGACCCCTGCTAAAATTTTTACAAGAGGTCAAAAGGTTACAAAATCAATTTTTTGCAAATATCTCGTAAACTAATGCCTTTTTGGCCAAATAGGTGTAACAACATTTGTAGCTAGGACAATTTGCTACAAAAACCTTTTACTACTTTTTTTTTGTGGAAGTAACCGTTTCAGAGATATTGGCATGTAAATATGCAAATTAAAATATGTATTAGTAATATTATGTATATCTAATGTGATTATTGTGAATATACGATGAATAGAACTAAAAACATCAACAGTCTTCGTTATGTATATATTTATGAGGGTAGCCAACGGAAAATACACTGTACATTACTTTAGATCAGGAGTTATCAACCTTTTGAGAAGCGGGCCACATACGAAATTTAAAAATATATAGTTGGCCGGAGAAGAATAATTCTTAATGAAAATCCTATTAGATTTGAAATGGAAAGAAACAGAATTTATAATTATTATTCTGAAGTATAATATGACAAGAATAAAATCTAATTTACAACAAAAAAAAAACGACATAAAAATATAAAAACTTCTAACATACTCGTAGATTCTAGAGTTTTAATATTACTAATACATATTTTAATTTGCATATTTACATGCCAATATCTCTGGTAAATAGCTCCGTGGTAACGTGTCGGACTGTGGATCGTGAGATCCTCAGTTCGAATCCCACTGCCGACAGTTACAAATTTAAATTTACCCCTGTGGTTCCCTCTCCACTAACATCCTTGGGGGCTATGATTTGACGGCTGGTAACCGCACTTCATACGAAAAAATATATCACTTACCGAGATCTGCGTAAGCAGAGTGCCACACCCGTAATGGGTAAAAGGCGTGATGGTATATTTGATGGTATATATATATCTCTGAAACGGTTACTTCCACAAAAAAAAAGTAGTAAAAGGTTTTTGTAGCAAATTGTCCTAGCTACAAATGTTGTTACACCTATTTGGCCAAAAAGGCATTAGTTTACGAGATATTTGCAAAAAATTGATTTTGTAACCTTTTGACCTCTTGTAAAAATTTTAGCAGGGGTCATATCGATGGGGACTTTTCGGACATTCTTTAGAACAGCAATGCGAAGATCCATACAAAAAATCAGCTTGTACGTAGTTTTTCCGCAGTTTTGCCATTTTTATGTCTAATTTGACTGGACTATACCGCCACATTAGCTTTTTGTTCTAATGAAGTGATCACTAATAAACATACAACAAGGGCTCTAATTAAATAACAAGCCCTCGAAGCCTGTACTGGGGCCGCTAGTATTCGCATGGATGCAGTCAAGGCTGGATCACATTATGGATTTTTATTAGAATGAATTTCGTAATTCGGATGTGGATGTGATTATGTTATCTAACCACAATAAAAACCCGGGCTACACGAACCTCTTATCCATCGCAGTTATTTCGTATCTTAGTCCTGATTCAAAGTGCTAACAGTAAACTTACAGTGCTGGATTTATCTACAAGAACAAGAATCTCATTTTCCTTATATTACTAGTATTTACTCGTAATTTTCTTTAAAGGTACGTTAATGATTATTATATTATTTCTTTGTGATTATTATTATTATTACAAGTAAATCTTTATTTTCTATTAATGAACATATCGTATCTATTCAGTTATACCATATTCGAACATAAAGAATATTTATGTCGCTTAATGAGTGGAATTTAAGTGAACAACACGAACGATATTGCTCTCTAGTAGGATTCGAACCCACGACCTGCGGCATGATGGACTAGTAACAGCCACTGCGCCACTGAGATCAGCTATGAATAATTCTATTTTGTTGGTTATTATTACTATTAGATTTAGATTTGTAGATGTACGAGTACTTGAACATGAAATTTTCCGTTCTTATTTTTACGCTTTGTAAAAGGTTTTGTTTATGCTACAACTAACATTTTTGTTACTGAAATTTGTATATTGAAATCGATAACTGGAAGAACAGCGTAAGCTGAAATTTGTCAAATAAAGCCATTTATTATTATTATCTCATAATAAAATTATTGCAATTGTTTATGTTTAAATCCATGCAGGTATGGAACCCTCTTTTTCGTTTCTCACGTTCGCGTCATATTTACATAGTTTGTAGAATTCACGGTATTTGGCGAAGATTACTATTATTTGTAAAAATGATCTAATTTGGAATTTAATTAAATACACTACTGGATAACATCAACTTATTTTTAAATTTATAAGATAATGATTCACTTTGAATGAAAAACAATTTACTTTGAACTTCCATTATCTTTATTGTAAAGAAACACACACAAAAATTATATATTCACAACGTTTCGAAAGCGATAATCTGCTGTCGTCATCAGGCGAACTGATACTACTGACTAATTCCTTAACATACGAGCTTTATATCTAGTGTCATGAGGGTGGTCAGGTATAACGGATGGTTGGTCAGGTGTAACGGAAGGTAGGTCAGCTTTAACGGGTGATTGGTCATGTGTAATAGCAGGTAGGTCAGGATTAACTTGTGATTGGTTAAGTATAACGGGTTGGCGGGGCGTCCTGGGGGCTTGAAAGTCAATACCTAGGCCGGGATCTGCTGCGATGTGCTTTTCAGTTTTTTCTCTAAAAAAAGGCCGAATACATGCTTTGCTTTTATTTATTTTGAGGAATTTTTTTTCTGCACAATTGGAACTATACTCTATGTTTTGACATAATTTTTTTTAAATGTTCAATAAAGCCAATCAAATTTACTCCACTTCAAATGACTATAACTCGTCATTTTCAAATGGAACATCTTATATTTTATTATTCTGTTGCGTGTCATTTTTTATTACCTTCGTTCATTATTAAGGGTATCCTATGCCTAAAACAAATAATTTCGGATATTTTTTACCTTTTTTCACTAAATTAATTTATTCAATTAAAAATTAAATCTAGTATATTTTGTTTTAATTTACAAAATATTTCCAATGTAACCGCCATTCTTACGGAAACATATTTGCAGACGGTTTATAAATGAGTAATTTACCTTTCGCAGTATATTTGCGTCGACAGTTTCAAATCAGTTACGAATTCTCATAATACTTTTTTGATAATCATATTAACGAATAAAATTATTGTGAATTTTTACAAACTGATCTTCTATACGATTTAGAAAATTTACCTCTTATTATTTTCCGGATATTGTGGTTTCAGCTCGATGGTGCACCAGCTCATAACACTCTTCAAGTTAAGCATTATTTAAATGAAAAATTTCCTAAAAGATGGATTGGAAAAGGTGGTACAAGAAATTGGCCCGCTAGATCTACGGATTTTACAATCTTACATTTCTTCTTGTGGGGCTGTGTAAAGAAGTAGGTTTATCAGACAGCACCAACTACACGGGAAGATATAATGGAGCGAATTCGTAACTGTTTTGAAATTGTCAACGCAAATATACTGCGAAGAGTAAATTACTCATTTATAAACCGCCTGCAAAAATGTTTCCGTAAGAATGGCGGTTACATTGAAAATATTTTGTAAATCAAAACAAAATAATTTCCGTGGTATACTAGGTTTAACTTTTAATTCAATAAATTAATTTAGTAAAAAATGGTAATAAAATTCCGAAATGATTGATTTTAGGCATAGAATTCTCTTAATTATAAATGAAGGTAATACAAAATGACACGCAACAGAATAATGAAATACCGGGTGTTCCATTTGAAAATGAC
Source organism: Poecilus cupreus (assembly GCA_963942605.1). Lineage (NCBI taxonomy): Eukaryota > Metazoa > Arthropoda > Insecta > Coleoptera > Carabidae > Poecilus > Poecilus cupreus. Next base: position 34,579,605 of record OZ012713.1, read on the forward strand.
GAGTTATAATCATTTGAAGTGCAGTAAATTTGATTGGCTTTGTTTAACATTTAAAAAAAATTATGTCAAAACATAGAATACAGTGTGTCCCATTTAAGGTACGAATGCATTGGGATCTCGAGAACCGTAAGAGATACGAGGTTGGTTAAATTAGACGAAATTTGCCTGATTAGTAGTGTAGTCTGAACATATATTTGTTTTTCCAATTGAATGCATAGGTCACTAGATATTGGCTAAAATGTAAATTTTGCAGTTTTCTTTTTTTGCTGATAACTTTGTTGTATAACATAATACGAGATTTTGATTTGCACAACTTTTAATGGTGAATTTGCAGAAGTTCTCAAATTTTTTTTATATCTAAACATTTACGAGTTACTGGTATCAACTTTTGTTTTTCATGTGGAGGTCATAGTAAGCCATGCCATTTTTTAATAGAGATTTTTTTCCCCTTTGCAACGATATAAAACAGTAATAATAAATTTTTTAAATGAATTAAAAAATTCACGAAATTTTTGATTTATAATAAAATTAAAATAAAAAAAGTGAATTGTAGGCTGCTATGGAAAAAATTTAATAATAAATAATAGAATCTCGCTATTGAGTTAAATTTAGTTTCATTGTACTGTGTGGTATACTAAGAATTCCACTAATTGGCCCAATCATAATTAACGAAATTTTAAATAGCCATAGATATTTAAATACGTAACAAAATGATATATTTAATACATTGCCACTTCGTCAAATACAAAATATGTGGTTTCGGCAGGGCGGAGCTTCTGATCAAATTTCTTAGTAGAGTAATTAAATGTTCGATTTGGAGGATAATAGATATGGATTTATCGCAATTAGATTTTTCTATAGAGTGTTGATATTACCGACCGACCCAATCTCGGTAAATGTCACACAGATGTCACTGGGGCTACACATTAGCGCCGTCTTGGATTTACGATTTATAAATTCAGTTATTTTAGTTGTTATTGACTCTCCAACAATCGCTGTATATATTTTTTCAGTACGTGTGTCAATAAAAATATCTTTCTCAGTTTTCTGTAACCAGTATTATTATTTAATCATTTACTACAAACGTTTCCCAACCTCCAACATAGAGTTACTGAGAAAATAATATCTTTATTCTGGAATATTAGAATGAAAATGTACTACGAAATGCCACAGTAAGAATTCGAAATCAGAATAATCCAAGAATGTTAAGTAAGTTATAGAAAAAACAGAATGAGAGGCGCAGAAGTGCTTGAATCGAAATGGCCAATTAATAGAATATTTATGGCAAAGTTTTCATAAATAATTTTTGAATTCTCTGAAATTGTTATTTTCCAGCCTATGATTCACTTTTTTCAATTCAACATTATTATAAATAATAATATTCGTAAATTTTTCTATTAATTATAAAAATATTTTATTATTGTTTTATATCGTTGTAAAGCGAAAAATATTCAAAAATGTCATGGCTTACTATAACCTCCATATGAAAAAAAAACTCGTAATTGTTTAGATTTAAAAAAATTTTAGAACTTCTGCAAATTCACTATTAAAAAGTGTCAAAAAAGTGCAAACCAAAATCGAAAACGAAGTTATCAGCAAATAAAGAAAATCGCAAAATTTACATTTTAGCCAATATCTAGTGACCTATGAATTCAATTGGAAAAACAAATAAATGTTCAGACTACACTACTAATCAGGCAAATTTCGTCTAATTTAACGAACTTCGTATCTCTTACGGTTCTCGAGATCCCAATGCATTCGTACCTTAAATGGGACACACTATAGTTACAGTTGTGCAGAAAAAAAATTCTTAAATTTTACTATTAAAATAACTTGAGTACGCCTTCAAAAAATAATGCGTGTATTCGACCTTTTTTGGAGAAAAAACCAGAAAAATTTGACAACGCCGCCAAAAACTAAAACAAAATTCATATGTCCGTATAGGTAAATAAAGTACAATTAAAAATATATAAAATTATATAGGCTGTTCCATTAAAAAAAAAAAAAACAAATAATTTTCGCCAAGCCGTTACGTAACAACCTGTACATGTGAAAATAATTCTACGTTATGCTCTTTGAGTAGTCGAATAAATTTAGCTGTATTTCTAACAACCACGGTGATATAAAAAACGGACATTTCAATGACTCAACTTGTATATATATTAGGGTGGGACGAAAAAAATTTATTTTGTTGGCTCGGTTCTAAAACGAAAGTTTTTGATAAAACGAATGTGGAACATGAATACAACTTTTTTAAAAAAATTTTTAGGGGGCGCGCGGGTCCTTCAAACATGCTATTTTTGACACTTTTTTCAGAATGACACCCTTTAACAACTTATAATATATACAAATTAGCGTTGTTAATAAAAAAGATGAAAATATATAAGAAAATAAGTTCTAAGCAACAAACTTTCCGCTTGTCATTAAAGTCGTTAAGTCTTTATTCATTATACTCGAGAAATAAAATATATTGAAAAAGTGTTCTGCAATTGCAGGTCCCAAAATGAATATAAATAACAGCCGAGAAATACACTTTATTGATAATATGTTTTGTAATTAAGATCCTAATAATAATATTTAAATACTACAATTTATTATAAATCTTATAATTACTAGTAAAATAACTATACCTTTCGGTTAGGTTATAGACAAGAACGGAAAACGGATCTACAATTGCAGATCCCGAAGAAAGATTAACCGACAGACAAATAAAGTAATCAGTTTAATTCATATTGTACCTATATTTAATCAACAATTTAATATTGCACTAATTGCAGATCATAAACTAATGTAGCTACGTAGATTGATAAATTACTATCTTTATACATAGAACCAACAAAAACAAGAAGGAAATAAAGAATGAATGAAAGAAAGAGATAGAGAGAATTCATAGTTTTCCTAGTAATTAATATAATTAATTTCATCATGTTATACTCTCAAATGTCGTATTCATTATTTATATTTGTCGCTAACGAAATATTATTGGCAATTTATTATTATTTTATTCAAATCAATAAGGGGAGGGTGTGAGTGTGTCTAAAATTCAATGAGTGCTATCCAACTACAATCCTTCGAAACTATTCTAATGTTCATTTGTCAAACGTGCAACGATCTAAAATGCCTGAATACGAGATACAAACCAAAATTCTTTCTTAGGTTATATTAGCTCGCTTCGCTCGTGCTGTTAAGGGGCCCGTCTACTTTCTGTTCAACAAGTAAACAGTTTCATAGCTGAGAAGTGTAGTGCCGTGCTCTAATAGTAGCACAGTTTATTTCCGAAAGTCAAGCAGTCAAACAGACACGGTCTGTGTCATTGTATTGAGGTAGCATACATTCTACACTACAGTTTCTTATAATATGCGAGCGCAACCATCTAGTTAATATAGATTTGTTCCAAGCTGAGACTAGGTAAAAATTATCGAATAAAAAATTATAAATAATTAAATGTAACATGAAAAATATAAAATTGTCTGTAATAAATTGTAGTGAAATAAAAAAAAATACTTTAATCTGAAAACAAAGTGCGTTTTCTGTAATAGTTATTTTTGTGCAAACGGACGCGAAATAAGCATTTCGTAGCTGTTGTTATGGTAACGGCCCCGAAATCCAAAAACATTGTTTTGTACTCTATTTCGCGGACAAGGTGTACACACTATTTATTGTGCAACTGTAAAAAATAATAATTACAAATTTTAAACAATTTTGTTGTAAATAGAAAGTGACATTTGATGAACAAAACAATTCGTTTTGAAAAATAATGTCAATTCTCAAGTTTCAGAATGATTTTGGATTTCGTGACCGTTACCATAACAAGAGTCGCGAAATTCAATTTCGTGGTTTTTATTACGGCTGCGAAATGCTTATTTCGCGTCCGGTTGCACAAAAAAAATTATTAATTAGAGATCATACAATATTTGATTTACTAGTATAAAATTAAATATTTATGAATGAAAAACTAACTGTAACAGCAATTACTAAAAAGAATCATAAGTCACTGAAAGATAAACATAGTAAATACATATCATTACATACACATTTATTTTTATAGTTAATATAATAGACAATTACAATTTTTCCTTAAAAGATTTATAATAGATATATTAAATTTTGCTTTACACTTCAAATTCTTTAAGAACTAATTCTTATTATTATGATAAAAACACAGAAAATTGAATTCCTCATCTGAGTGTTTACTTAAATTTATTTATTTAAGCTACGATTTGGATTTGTAATCGGCAAGTTTCGAAGGTATAGAGAATCTATTAGTTCCAGCAAATTCTAGTAAAATGTTAATTTATGTTCCATATTTACTTTCCAAAAATTGTCATCTACAGCAATTTTTTCCATAAAAACGTTATCTGGCTTTCCTTTTGGCGTCCAAAAATCAAAAATACAATACTTTTTTTGGCTAACTTTTAGTTGACTCTGAATTTGAAAATAGTAGTCATGATTCCTTTTTAATTGAAATCGGTTATTTACAATCTCTCCAAAAGTTATTTTTTTGCTTCTACAACTTCCATTGGTGTCAATGTGCTCGCTGGCGCTGGACATTTTATCTCAACGAACCCAATTTCATGTATCAGTCCATCGGGACTAGCAGCAAGAAATGGGACCTCCTCGTCGATAAATAATCCAGCATCTTTTATTTCCAAATTTAATTATTTGGAGAGATCATCTTTTGCTATGAGCTCTTTCTCCCAGCCACATTTAGTTGCAGAATTCTCCAAAAATGTACTAAATAATAATTTTTTTACTAAATTGGCACGCGATGTGGTTCTTCTCGTTTTACAAACTTTACCGTACGATGATGGTGTTAATCTTTTAAAACGCTGCTGTTTCCATTCGTTACATTGGCTTTCTCCTTTGGTATTATTTTAAATTATCTATCTGTCCTCCGCGGTTAAAGTTAACTCTTTCAAAAGTTTATTTTCTTCTGGTCTTATCAGTATACAGTTAGTTTTTCTTTTTTGAACAATTTAATTTATTCAATTTTGATAATAATACAAAGATAAACTTAAATCTAAGAGTGTACAAATGCGGAGGACGTGTGCTCCTAATTTTAAAAATTTTTCATCACATTGTGTTTTGTTACCAGATTGTGTTTTGTGTAATGTGGTTGTAATTATAAATCTAACTGTAGCATAAGTAAAGAAATTAATATTATTTACATTTCAAGTAATTGAAAACTTAAAAACAAGAACAAGGAATTACATCTAGGAACTATAATAATAATAATATATTTTATTTCGTGACCAAAAAACATCGATATTGAATAAGTCAAATTAAAATTAAAATAAAATATAAAAAAACAAAACGACATACAAAATGTGTTGACATAAACTTTAAAATGCGCAAAACAACAACAAAAATGTGTTTACATTAAAATTTGTGAAAATTTATGAAAGAACTGTAGGAATATGTACTACTTAATTAAAATTTATCAATTAGAAAAAAAAAAAAAATCCTCAACAGTGTAGAAACTATTTGATAATAAATGCTTTTTTCTAATTTTGACATATAAAGTGTCACTTTTCAAAATTGATTGACGTTACGAAACGTCATATTTTTCGTCACTAGTGATGAAAAGAAAAATATTTCACAACTGGTGATGAAATGAATGAAGCATAAACAAAATTTCAAACAAACAAGCGAAATATGCGTAGCTACTTGATGTCAATAAAAGTTATGAAATTAATAATTTAATAATTAAAAAAAACTGTTATAATCAAAAATAGAAAAAATCTTGTATGAAACACGATAGGAAATGCGATTTTGTGTAATTCGTGTGATTTTGCGGGAACTCGCTTCGCTCGTCCCGCAAACATTCCACTCGTTACACAAAATGATGCATTTCCTAACTGGTTACATAAATAGCTATTTCAATTCAAATTTAAATTTTTTGTTATTGCTCATATTCTTTAGATAATGCGGTAAGTGGTTATATATTTTTAAACCAATGTAGTTTGGGTTATTTTTTGATTTTTTAAAATTAACTTTGGGTACTCTCAAATTTTCTTTACCTCGTGTATTATATTGATGTGTGTCACTGTGAGTTTCTAAGCTATTTAAGTTTTCTTTAACAATCGGAACTACTTTTAGTATATATACAGGGCAGAGTTAAAATATTTTCTTTTTTAAATAAATCTTTGCAAGATGATCTGAAAGGAAGTTGGAATTTGTTTCTCAGTCCTTTTTTTGTAATTTAAAAACTGTGCTGTGCTGCTTGAGAACACCCCCAGAAAATTATTCCGTAACATAAAACAGGAAAAAATATTAAACTTATTAGCAATATCTAAAGGATTGTCCACCGCCACGTCATTATCTTTTAATGTTTTATACTATCGCCTTTATTATTATTATACAAGTTATTTCTAATTAGTTTCCACACTTTTGAGTTGTTATTATTACATTTTTCAATTAATTTTGAGTTAAATTCTTTTTTTTGCAATTTTAAGCATTTTGCGATACTTATTTCTAAAACTATTAAAATTTTCTTTACTTATTAATCCACATTTATAAAGTTCGTACAGTTCTTTCATTTTCAGAGAGTGTACTTTGATATCATTCGTAAGCCATTATTTATTATTTGTTTTGTTTATTGGTATCAAGCGTTTTGGATGTGTGATCTCAAAATTAAATAAACAAAGTTTCCATAAAATTATTGACTTACAGCTACTATAAACAATAATAATAATAATAAACAAATAAAATTAAGTTATAAATTAGATTTTGTTGTTTAGTGTGGGCTATTCCTGAAAGCGTTCAGTAAATATTAGTAGTGTCTAATAAGTCAATTTGTTAGTATGTGTGCAGAAACGTCATTATAACGGATCTGAGTCAGATTGCTAATTATTTCACTGTCATCAGCGATCCTTTTAATGTAGACTTGTATACGATTTTTGTAACGGTCGTATGAAATACGTCTCCTTTTTTCTTTATTATACATACTATAAGGAAGTATTGTAATCATGAAAAAACCCGTTGACGAGATTTTTGCGCAAATATATATTTTACGTCCACTGAATCCGTTAAGACCAATTTCTCAATTATGCCTGTGTGTGAGGATGGATGGAAGGATGCATGGATGGATGTCCGTGTGCGCAATATCTCATGAACGAGACAAGATATGTAAACGAAACTTGGAATTTATAAGTTTCATGAAAATATGAAGAGCTGAGTTGATTTGGAATGAAATTGAGAAACTGGAGGAGGAAGTTTCCTGGACACAAAACAATAAATTCCTTCTTTTTAAAAAATAAAATCAGCTGTGAAAAAAATTTCAAATGAGAGATGTTTTCAAAAATATTTGGAATATAAAATGTTATTTGCACTTTTCTTGTACATGATTCTAATTTTGAAAAAAAACTAAATTATATATTTCTTAAGATATTTCAATAATCATAGTTACAATGGGAACAAAACTAAAACATTTTTAACATCTATGTGTCAAACGTGTAAAATAAATATGAAGTGTGTCTTGTGAAACATTATAAAAGCAATGTTTGTATTATCAGGTGGAAATTTTTTTAGACTAGATATTAATTAATTCCTATTTTCAAATTAAATTATAAACGAGAAGAAAAAATTAAGCAGGTTTATCATTCTTAATAATAATCAAAATAAAGTCATACGCAAGGAACAAGTCATACGTGTTCAGTTGGTTTTATATGTATAAGAAAGTAGTGAGGTGCCCACACCAGATTTTTAAATAATTGGTCTCTTTTTTTTTTGTCATGCAATGTATTTTTTTCTGTACTTGACTGGGCTTTCACCAGCAAGCAACGTGTTATGTAAAGATCTGTGAATGTCTTTACCGATATTATAAGCTGTTACTGCTGCGTTACATCTTGCTTCATATGATCGCCTAAGAATGTAAATTATCCTTTTGCCTCCAATATATTTGACAATTACACTGTTAAAGCAATCAGCATAACTGTTGTTAACGTTGTGTTTAATGCTACTGGCCTGACATATTACCAAATTTAACATGTATTCCATAATCCACACAGTTGAAGATCTGATACTATATTTCCTCTCCGTAGTCGTTATCGTTTTGTCGTTTGCAAAAATATTCTGCACAATTCAAATGATTTCCAAAGACGTGGTTTTTTCAAGTCGTTTCTTAAATCTGCAATTTGATCTGTGCTTGAATCTTGCGGCACTTTGAACCGCCACGACTGGGTTAATGTGGTTAATGCAATTCATCACACTATTATCGTTGTCACCAAAAGTCTATTATATTTTGAACCCTGCATTTGGACACTACATTTCAAATGGTAAACGTTATATTCCATCGCAGTAGCAGATTTGGACCTATTTTTGTAGCATGTAAGGGTTTCATCAGAGTTCTTATTTTCTGTGGTATTTTTCGCACAAATGCAGCAATATGAATTTCTTACACTGATAAACAAAACTTTTTTAGTTTTGAAACCTACAATACATGCAACTCCAGAGATGGAATTATAATTTTTTTATATGATCGTTTGGCCTATGAGCCATCGGCTACCACTGTAATTAATGCACATTATTATTCAGAAGTTATGCCCTAAAACCCCGCCACAGGTACCAGACAAGAATGAAAAATCGACATACGTTCTCGCTGGTCGAATGAGAAAGATAAACGATACGAAATGAAGGACAATTATATTATCCATTGTTTATCGGGGACAGGTAAACACCTCGTAGAGATTATAAAATTTCTCACTTCTGATCTTATGATATTTTACAAAATGCAAGGGAATGTTGGATGCTGTACACAAGTTGGATCACGTATCAAATCTTCTTGAACTCTGCGACCTCTTTGTTGAAAATTAATTTCATTTTCATCAGAAACAAAACAAACATTCTACTACATATCAAATTCAAATTATCTGATAACTAATAATATTAGTGGATGAAATATGAAACAATTAACTATAAAAATATTGTTGTTGTCGGGTGTAGTATTGAAAAGTAGAATAAAGGGTTTTAATGCTATTTTTTAAATATTAGCTATACCTATTCACTTTACAGTAAAAGTAAAAATATAACAGAATTAAAAGTTGCATGAAATAAGGCGCATTTGGTTACTTATATCATGATATATCAATCAAATTAAAATTAATATTTATTAGGAAAATTATTGTAACCGAGATCTGCGTAAGCAGAGTGCCACACCCGTAATGGGTAAAAGGCGTGATGATATATTTATATTTATTTATTTGTAACACGGTGTGACATTTCATAAAATAATTTTAGGGTTATTTTTTTATTTATTATTCACCAAAAGAAATGGAAAGAAATGAACTTTCATATTCGCCATTAGATCATTATAATCATCTGAAGATAATAATAAAACAGTGTAATAAATAAATATAAATTTATTCTCTGAAATTTAAAATATTTTTCGATTGTATTAAATTTTCTATGGCCGTATTGAAATTTTTAAAATAAATAATAATATTAATTTGATTGATATATTGCGAAATACTAATATTTAGGTAACTAAATGGGCCTTATTGCATGCACTAATTAATTCTGAACAACTTTTTCATTTACTCCTTTGCTGTAAAGTGAAAAGGTAAAAACTTTAGCAAAATCCAAATTATCATTGAAATTAAATTGAAAAAATATTCTCATTGCCCAAAAATTAAACCAAGAATTAAAATTAAATGTAATGTAACCTATTTATATCTAGTTCTAGTATGCAAAAACAAAGTGAGATAAGTAAATGTCATTACCATCAGTTTAGGAATTCCACCTTTTCCAAACAAAAGCGGTTACTTCGACCTCTTTAAAGTTAATGCCAACAAATTACTATTGAATATTGGTTACACAAATCCTCTTAAAATGGTGTTAATATTTTGGTATTTCCGAATAAATTACATTTTTTTTGTTCGTTGCTTGCATTTGAATTTATGTTTGCAAACTGATTTTAAAATGTATACCGAGGAGTTCTTTTAGATCTTTCAACAAACAGTGCCTTAAATGTTTGTATCCATGTAACATAGAGGTACTAACAATATATTCAGCGACGAGTTCACGGTTTTACCGTAGTCACGTACAAACTCTCTGAGATACAACGTTCACCATTTGAAATGATACTTTTTACTCGTACGGAGACCGATATATATAAAAAAATATTGTAATTATTAAAAAAAATGTAAGCCTATCACAGACATTTTATGTGATAAATAATACTTTTGCAATATGCTGCTCTTTCCTGGTAAATAGCTCCGTGGTAACGTGTCGGACTGTGGATCGTGAGATCCTCAGTTCGAATCCCACTGCCGACAGTTACAAATTTAAATTTACCCCTGTGGTTCCCCCTCCACTAACATCCTTGGGGGCTATGATTTGACGGCTGGTAACCGCACTTCATATGCAAAAATATATCACTTACCGAGATCTGCGTAAGCAGAGTGCCACACCCGTAATGGGTAAAAGGCGTGATGATATATTTATTTTATTTATTTATTTATTCCTAAGCATTTTAGAGAAAAATGTGTCAAATTAAAGTTAAAGAGATTTAATATCTGCATCTGAATCAGTGAACAAATTTCATTTTACTTACTTAATACACTAACCAGAGGCGTGTAAGTCGTTCAAGAATATCAAAAATTTAGTTTTAATAAAGAATAACCATGGAAATGGAATTGAATTCAAGCCAAAATGTAATGAGAAATTATAAAATTTCTATGATGTGTTTACCTGGCTCAGGTAAACCATGGATAATACACCTGTCCTTCATTTCGTATCGCTTATCTTTCTCATTCGAGCAGCGAGAACGTGTGTCGATTTTTCATACAGTTCTGGTACCTGTGGTGGGGCATAACTTGTAAATAATATTGTACAACTTTCTCTATGGACGCTTCCTTCATAGCTTCCAGTGCTACATCATTTAAAGCGAATTCAATTTTTGCTTGTATTTTTGATACGTTTATTTGCAAAGACTAGGCATATTAATTATAGCACTTTGTTCACTCAGTTGCGCATATCCTCGACCAGTACATAAATACGGTTCGGACCATATCTATATTGATTTTACAAGATACCGTTTTATTTTCAAGAGATTTTATTTTCTAAATTGCACATCATACATTTGAAATGAAAGTCACTATAATGTTACGAAATCATGAAATAACAGGGAGTTAATTTAATAATTACAGGTTATTTAACTATGTTTTAATTTGGTTATGTTATTTAATCATAATTGTTGGTAAGATTTTGTAAAATTAGATTCAGTGGTGGTTGAACGTTTGTAAGGAGCGGTTGTTTAATAAATATATTGAGGGTGATAAATAATTTCTTGTTTTATTTAGTCCATCCTTCCTTAGTGTTTAACAATAGTATTCAATTCTGTACTCTTTATTTAATTTCATATAATTGAAATTGCAGTCAAATGGTGAACGATTTTTAAAGTACTTATCTGTTCAAACAAATATTTATATCGAATATTAGCCTACCTTCTACTGTCAAATGTTATTTAATTTTTTTCCTGGTTCAACAAGTAAGTCAATGTCAACAGAATTACCACAGTAACCATTTTCGATATCGCTGTTGCCAGAGGAATTTATAGTCATTATCACTATTACTAATAAAATCGTTGTAGCTGTTACCCCTATTAGACGATATGGATGACCATGAAATCAGAGATTCATTATCGCTATCTTGTTTATCATCTTTGGAAATATTCTCATCTAGCGTTACACAATCGGTAATAATTAGCGAATCAACTACAACTGCCACGTTTTGCCTGTAAATTTATTTATTTGGAATTATAAATAAATAACCGCACTTATATTATTAAATTTTACTAGTAAAATCTATTTAATTGGCATGTATTTGGAAATGAATAGAAAATAATATTACATTGTCGAATAAAAAGATACAAGAATTCGAAAATGTAACACTTACTAATTATTTTGTTATAACAACTTGGTCCAAATATAACAATCTATACATATAAAATTTAAAACCACAATTTACCGTTTTCTGCAATAATTTTAAAAATTTTACCCTTTTTAATTTTTCCTGGGTGCAAATAAAATTAACTTTCATTTTTTTCTTTGTTGTCAACCTGAGATGCCATTCTTCAAAAAAAGTGTTTTCGTTGCAAGTAAACTGTGAGTTTATTACTGACATTAAACCAAAAGTTTTTGTAATTATTTTATAATTAAAGAACAATTCTACAGTTGTGCCTTTTTAGATTTTTAAAAATAAATTTCTATCGTGAGATATAGCCGTGTATAGTTTCCCAAAATTCAACATTTTTATAATTTATTTAATTTTTTTCTAATTTTTAAATGGCATTTGTCTGTATTAGCTCTTTAAATAATAATACACATTGGAATAAAATTTTTCCATTCTTATACTCCCCATAAATTACTCGCAACCTAAGTACCCTTTTCACTGAATTTTACTAGGTAGACGAGGCCCTTAACTAACAACCCCTAAGCCCGCAGATCTCACGTCCGACAAATTCGAGTCACAGAACGCATTTTTAATAAATACTAACTCATTTTGGTTCATAAATCTGCTAAGTCGGCAATTTTAGATCGTTGCACATTTGACAAATGAACATTAGACATGTTTAGAGGGATTGGACTTTGGATAGCTCTCATTGAATTTTAGGCAGATGCATGCGCTACAATGGAAAGTACGAACCACCACAGGCGGATTTGAACCCAACCCACTCACATTACATATGAACACACTCGCTCACCTACTTGAATTGCATGATTCAGCGGCTGCGTGCGGGCGTTGAGCGATTCTGTCAATGTGAATTTCGTGTGTTGAGCTTTCGGTTTTTAAATATTCGGGAATTGAATGATTCGGCCAATAATTATTCTACCAAAGAATATTTTGTTTTTGAATTTTCGGGCTTATGTTTAAGGTCAAACATACGCGTCGAAGAACGAATCCTTTATTTTATAAAAAAAAAAACCAGCATATTCTGTATTACTCATTTATTTTCATGTTCTTTATGGTCCAAAAACCTCCATCCGTCAAAATTTCATGTATTTTTTACAGTGACTTGTACATTTGAATGCCAGATGAAGTACATATTTTCGTTGGGTTCGTTCACTCCCATTAATTTTGTTTTGTAAATTCAAATTTAAATAAAATATTTCTTACTTAATTACTGTGAAGTCTTTGAACATTCTAGTGTTTATATATGTGGATGAAAAGGATAGCTATAATATTAAAATATAAAAATATTAATTGAAGTCTAGTTGGTCAAAAATTCTCATTCTCATATGGCTAACGCACGCTGTTGCCCTATCCACGGATACACTGTTATTAAAATGGCAAAGTGTTGACTTGCTCAAGGTCACTATGCTGCCACCTTCTCATGGTTGCCATGGTTGTCATCCTGTATTTATTAACAGAAATTATCAAAAAGTCTTAGAAATATGAGTTAATACAAGTAGGCTAAATAACAATATGTATAGAAACAAATATTTGTTTATAAATATTGGAAAAATTAAAAGTCAAATTTTATTTTTCACTTTTCGTGCGATAAATATTTTGAAAAATTTAACATTAGTAACCAATATGAAATAAAATATTTTTTGTATTATGTCTATTACCGCTAATAATAATTCAAATAAAATATTTTCTTCAAAAGCCAACGAACGTGTTTCTAGCTCTTTTAATTTTAATACAAATAAACATTAACCAGTTAAAGTATTTAAAAATTTACATTGTTTTCTCTAGGTTTGTTTGTATACCATTTTGATTTTTAATATTGAGTTCTAAAGTGCTAATTTTTATCACCGCTAATAATTATTTACATATTTTACCTTCCCACTTAAAATTTTTATAAATGTGCAAACTAATATATAATTTAGTACATGCTAATATGATACTGTCCTATTAGAATCAAACAGGAAACTTATTATGGTTTCGACATTGACAATTCAATAAGATATTGCATTTTCATGCCTTTCCTAAAGCAAAAATCAATATATCCATATATAAATATTAATTTCTTTGTGAATTTTATTCATTGCTTGAAAACATTGCAGTTTCATATGGTACGTTCTTGTATTTTTAAATCAGTTATTTACTACGAACAAATGTAAAAAACGTAATTTCCAGTTACTCTTGTTCCTAGGACTGAATAAGTAATCTCTGGTATTTCTGCCCCGCTAAGGGGATTTATTCCATGATGGAGCATATTATACGGCAGTTAGAAAACGGAACGTTAGTTACCAAATTTTCCCTTCAAAGAAAGCCTGAGAAGAAAACTTTAAAATTGAGCCGGGAGACTCGACAAATACTGTGGACTCGTCCTGCTTCTGTTCAAAGGAATGCACATGGAGGATCAGTAGATTTAAGAGAAATTAAAGAAATTCGATTCGGGAAAAATTCGAAAGATTTTGAGAAATGGCCAGAATATGCTGAGGAAATAGATAATTTAAAATGTTTTGTTATATTTTACGGATCAGAGTTTAAGCTGTGTTGCTTATCTTTTGCAAGTATATATATGCATATTTCTTATTCTACTTGAAAATGATAGTTTTAATTAAAATAATTGTACAAGGTATTATTAATGTTATAATATTTTAGCATTATCTGAAAGAGAACGTGAATTGTGGACAAATGGACTTCGGCATTTAGTGGCAGACACTTTAAAAGCACCTTACCCTGTTCAAGTACAAGCGTGGCTTCGTAGAGAATTTCATGGCATTGAAAGTCCAAGAGAAACGTAAGATATTTTATAAGTTGATACTGAGAGTAAATATATTTACTGATTGATTTATTACAGTGTAAGTCTGCAAGAAGTAAAATGATTCATACCTCGCATTAACTATAAAATTTCAACAAATAAACTCCGACACATTTTCCAAGAAGTTGATACCAGGAAACGAACTGAAATAGGATTTCATGGTTTTGCTATTTTATATCAAAAACTTATGTTTGGTGACTATGTAAGTATTTTTTTAAATAATAGTAATAATTACAAAATAAAGTTTATTAATTTTTAGCGCACCACAGATTTTTTTGATCGCATCGATTCTTACTCTGAAAATAGTCAGACTGTCACATTACAAGAATTTCAGAGTTTTTTAATTGATGAACAAAGCGATCCATTGGGTAATGATGAAAGACAGGTTTTAGCGTTTATTCGAGATTATCTACAGGACCCTCAGCGTGATGTTCCAGAACCATATTTTACAAAAACGAATTTATTGATTTTCTTTTTTCAAAACACAACGACATCTGGGACCCAAATAAAGATGCAATTTATCACGATATGACTCGGCCGCTGGCTCATTACTGGAACGCTTCTTCCCATAATACGTAAGCAGGCCTTTCCTACTCAATTTGCAACTAATTTTATTTTTTTAAATACTCTTTAACGGTTAATATAAAAATACTATAAACAGTAGTTTGTAGGTATTTAACAGGATACCAGTTTTCAAGCGAATCGTCAACAGAAGCCTATGTAAGATGCCTAACAATGGGATGCAGATGTATTGAATTAGATTGTTGGGACGGGGAGCCGGATGGTATGCCGTTCATATATCATGGATACATGCTCACAACAAGAATTCAATTCATAGAGGTTATTAAGGCAATAAAAGAATACGCGTTTATTAGCTCAGAATATCCAGTAATTTTATCCATTGAAGATCACTGTACGTTGGCACAACAGAAAAAAAATGGCAACAGCTTTGCAGGAAGTTTTCGGTGATATGTTACTAACGCATCCAGTAGACAAAACAGAGCAATGTTTACCGTCTCCATATCAATTGCGGAGAAAAATACTTTTGAAGCATAAAAAGTTTCCTGAGGGTCAAGAAGAAAATCAGTTTCAACAAATTAGAAGTGAAGATGGCAGAGACATGGATTTACGAAATACCTTAAAAAATGGAATTATGTTCCTTGAAGATCCAGTAGACAAAGAATGGAAATCGCATTTCTTTGTTTTAACCAGAAATAAGTTATTCTACACAGAGAGCTATCGATCGGGAGGAGTAAGAAAGTGAATTACATGTTTTAAAGATATTATTGTTCTTATTATTATTAGGAGAATAACAAGGCGGACGATGAGGAAGTAAAAAAAAGTGGTCCGCGAAATAACGTCCCAAACGGCGAGATACATTTCAGCGAGAAATGGTTCCATGGAAATTTAGCAGGTGGTCCTAATGAAGCAGAACAATTGTTACGCTCATATTCGTATCTAGGTGACGGGACATTTTTGGTCCGTTCAAGCACAACTTTAGTTGGTGACTATTGTTTATCATTTTGGCGACAAGGAACAGCAAAACATTGTCGAATAAAACTCAAACAAGAACTAGGACAAACAAAATATTACCTAATCGATACAACTTGTTTCGATAGTTTGTATAGCCTAATAACCTATTATAGAAGTCATCCATTGAGGAGTAGAGAGGTTTTGATTACTCTGCAAGAGCCTGTGCCACAGCCCAGTAAGCATGTTGGAAAAGAGTGGTATCATCCGCATCTTACAAGACTACAAGCGGAGGAAATGCTCAAACGGGTACCGTACGAAGGCGCTTTTCTTGTCAGGCCCAGTGAGAAAGATGCGAGTAGTTCTTATGCTATTTCCTTCCGGTAAGTTTTTAACCTAAAGTAGTACATGGTTGAAACATTGCAGATTATTGTTGTTATTTTAGAGCGGACAAACAAATTAAACATTGTAGAGTACAATCAGAAGGAAGATTGTACACAACTGGCACAGTTCACTTTGAAAGTCTTGTAGAACTAATTTCATTTTATGAACAAAATCCGCTATATAAAAAACATAAATTATGGTACCCGGTTAACGAGGAGATCGTTTCAAGAATAGGAACGGTGAGCATTATGTTCTACAACTCACAAACGAGAATAACTAGAGTAACAGAACTTCATAATTATAAGTTTCCAGACCATACGAAGAACAGAGTTGACTTTAGTAAGAATTGCAAAGCCGTAAGTGGAAGTTTACTACTTGACACGCAAAGCGATAGATTCTATTTATTTCAAATATGAAATCAGCTACAAAAAGAGTTAAAAAAAAGTGTTAGTAATATTATTTTGAATTTAAAATGCTATTTGCGAAGTTTTTATATTTGCTAATAACACATTTCGAAAAATTACATAATAAATATAGATTCATCCTTATCTACATTTCTCAGAGAGAAAACTTAAATTCAACTATTCAAATAAATTTTAGAAGTCAATTATTTTTTATACAAGATAATTGAATCTTGTCGTCTTTGATATTATATTAAAGAAGAAGTGCACTAAGATATAAAAAATTGCTTTGAGCGATCCTCAACTGAAAACCGTGTTTACAAAACTCTACAAAAGTAAAACATGAAATTTTCAGTTCAGAGTTTTTTTGATTAACGCAAAATGTAAATAGTTTTTCTGAACAAAATTTGTCTGTGTTTGTGTTTATATTTATATTTACATGGAGAACTGATTAGATTTTGGATAAAATTGGTCAACCGGACGTAGCAGTTTACTATTAAAGCCCTTAACAATTTTCTGTGAAAAAACACGCTTAAATTAAATTTTTCAACAATTTATGTTATTTTGAAAATTGTTTAATTTACATCTAATTTGATTACACCAATTTTTAAATTTTTATTAGATTTAGAGATAATAAAATATAAAGAAATTAAATTTCGTAAATCTTGCATTCCATGTTCACCATTCAAATAAATATGCGAAAGAAAATTAAATTTCTCAAATATAAATAGAAAATTAACAAATAAGAAGGTAGGTTTGGGTATCATCAGAAACTATTTTGTATCGTATAAGAATTGTATAGAGCGGGAGGTTATGTGCTGAAAACATCAGATTTTTATTTCCATAAAAATAAAAAGTAATTGTACTTTGTAACTATATAATATAATAAATTACATGTTTAATTTAATTAACATTGAGACAGTAATTATAGAAAAGTAATTAATTACATTTTTCAGTAATTTATTCATCTCTGCCAAAAATGTAAACTTAATTAAATTAGTAAACTAAATTTCGAGGTGGTGTAGTGCTAACTGGAAGTTGGGGCGTCTATTTTTAGTTTTGCTGGCATTTCTGTTAACAGAAAACTTATATTTTCAAAAATAAAATTCACAAAACTAAATACTATTTATTAATATATATTTCTTAATCGTCAAAATCATTTATTAATAGACCATGAGCGGGCTGGCAAAAGAAGTTACAAAGATTTATATGGGTGTAGAATTTAAATGTGAACTTAGGGATTTCATTGCAATTTTTTAAATATTGCTGTAAATTTTTACTTATTCACTTTACAGTAAAAGAGTAAATACAAAAATTGTTCATAATTTTAAAATGCTTCCAATAAGGCCAATTTGGTTGCCTGAATATTAGTATTTCGCGGTTTATCAATCAAATTAAAATTTTAGATCAAAAACAGCTTCTGCCTTGATAGTTTTAGTTTTTTATCTTTCTTACTTTATGTTTCTTAGGTTGCTGAACATGAGTTTAATATTTTTCGAAAATCTATTATATGTCACCAAGCACGATCCTCACCGCTACCCCCTGGGGGTGGAGTGGGATGCCACTTTGAATTATTGGGAACCCCCTTTTTTATTATACATTCGCGATATATAGTGCTGTAATCAGAAAAATAATTATTGTTATGGTTCCCATTTAAGATCGGGCTTTTTTTTTGCTTTTTTATTCGAAGTGTATTTCTGAAGATATTTAACCGTCCCGAAACTTTTTGAATATCCAGTATATGAAATTATGAAGAATAAAATTTCCAACAAGAAAAATCCTAATAAATTTTCATATAAGACGTTCCGGTATCCAGAAAATAAAGAAAATACTTTTGGTAGATAGATAATTTATATCAAAATATAATTTTGGTTCATCCCACAAAAGCGGTTAACATTATTTAAAGGATAAAAATATCGACTCCTGGTTTTAAGCATTCGAGTTCACATTAACTTTTCTATTAAATAGTTTTTAAAAATTTTGTATGCACTGCTTAAGCCGAAATAATTAGAACATACATAATAAATAAATTTTAGTATAAATATGTTTAAGCAACTGTGTTTTCTGAAAGGATTAATTAGGTCGCCAATTTAGGATTCTGCCTGGCAAATTTTGGACTAGTTTGTTCTTTCTTCTTTTATTTTTTGGGCTTGCTGACACGTATTTTAAGTTTGCCATCTCGTATTTTTCCTGTTTAAAACGTAATAACCATGAAAAAATAAAAAATTTGGCATACGAGTATAATGTTTTTAGATTTTTTATCAAGTAGCTATTACAATTTGTATTGTACTAACAAATTAAATTTTAAAAAGGTGATTAGGGTTAGGCAAAATAAAAAGCACAAATACTCGGAATAAATTGAGAAAACCAATTCATATTTTTATAGTAATATAAGTTCATTTAATTAGAATTATAACTACTTACTAGGTAATAAATTCAATGCAAACAAAAAAGAAGAGGGGCCTAGTGGATGTTTTTCTGCATGAGGCTCATGGTTGTCTTCTTCATCACTTAATGGCTCAGGCTGTTGCTTCATTGCAATATTAAATCATTAACATTGTCACAATGTCCATTGCAGATCAGACAAAGGAGCGAACAAAACACACCTGCTTTCTTGCAACCGTATTTTCTACTGCAGCTTATTTTACATTTGCAGCAAATTTGTCGGAAAACAGCTTCTGGTGCCGGAGGTTTGACAGTTGTTAGGGGTGTGATGCCTCTTTTGGTTTTAATGCAGCCCCATTCCTCAGTTTTTTTTTACAATTTTCTAACCATATGTGTCTGTATTTGATAATAAACAAATTATTGTGGCTTAACCAGTGAATACAAAATTTTTAAAAATATATATTTTAATAGAAAAATTTTTGTGGAATTGAATGCTTGAAACAGGAAGTTTATATTTTCATTCTTTAAAAAATATCAACTGCTTTTGGGGGATAAATTTTGATTTAAATTACATACCTAAATATATTTTCTCGAAATCGGTACAACTTACAGGAATTGTTAAGGAGTTTTCTTGAAGAGAATTTTATCGTAAAGGACCGAAAAAAACCCCGATTTTTTCACGGTTTTTCTGTAAAAACTTTTTAAGCAGGAAAGTTACGAGGTGGCAAACTTGAAATTTAACCCAAAAACATATGTAAGAAACAGAAAAAAACTCTTCTAAAACTTTTCAGGTAAAATCCTAATTTGACTTTACTAGTATATAATTCTAAAAAAATTCCAGGTAATGGATCAAGGCACAGTATGTGGAACACCTGGATATATGGATCTTACAGCATTTACTACAAAAGTAAAAACTCATGTCAAGTATTTTGCTTGTTTCTTTATTCATTCTTGTAAGTTTAGGTAACAGTAAAGGCAGTATATGACTACAGAGCAAAACACGACAATGAATTATCTTTTTGCAAACACTCAATTATTACGAACGTTAACAAACACACGACTATAGCTGGCTGGTGGAGAGGAGATTATGCGGGCAAGAAACATCATTGGTTTCCATCGAATTATGTCGTTGAAATTGATCCGCTAGAATGTGAAGATGAAGCTGTATGTACTTTTAACCATCATATTACTTCAATGAATAAATAAATTAATGAATTTTTTTAGAACGGGGATCATCTATTAGGAGCTCTGCAAAAAGGTAGTTTGAACGTAATGGGTGCTGTTGTTGAAACAATTCACTTGCATCGTCCAGGCCTAGAATGGATGTTGAAAATACAAAATCCTAGTATGTGTCATACTTTTGAAGTTGCAGTACAAACAGAGGATGAAGTAACATACTAGTTTTTCATATTTCTCCAAGAGTTATAATTTATTTATTTTTCCAGGCTGCAGATTGGCAGAGAAACATTATGAATGCTGCTAAATATCTTAGCAATATTGATTATCAGCACAAAAAGATGGAGAAATCTTTTGGCGTTGCTAAAGAAATGTCAGATTTAATTGTATATTGTCGTTCAGTTGCATATAACCTAGAAAGAGCACGCCAAATATTTGTGTTCTATGAAATGTCTTCCTTCCCAGAAACTAAGGCTGAAAAATTAATTTGTTCACTAGAAAATAAATTCTTTTTAAAATATCATCAGGTATGAACATTGTTGCAGTAATTTGAAATATTTAATAACGACATAATATTTGATTTTCTTATCCAGATTCAGTTTAGTCGAGTATACCCCAAAGGCCAGCGATTAGACTCTTCCAACTACAATCCAATTGGGTTGTGGAACTCGGGAAGTCAGATGGTGGCTCTAAATTATCAAACTGCCGACAAATCAATGCAACTAAACCAAGCCAAATTCAGAGACAATGGAAACTGTGGCTACTTACTAAAACCTGCATTCATGTTTAGAGATGAGTTTGACCCTTATGACAAAAGTACTTTAGTAGGAGTTGAACCCATGTCTATTTCCATTAGAATTATTGGTGCTAGACATTTGAGCAAGGCAGATCGAGGTACAGCTAGTCCATTTATTGAAGTTGAGATATTGGGTGCCGAATTTGATTCTGGAACGAAGTGGAAAACAAAACCTGTCCGTAAGTGGAATGAAACTTATGTTCTTAATTATTCCCTTGTGTTTTAAATTTAATAATACTACGTAATATTTTGTTGCAGCTGACAATGGCTTTAATCCTATTTGGAATGATATATTTGAATTTGACGTCGCCAATCCACCTTTCGCTTTCTTACGATTTGTAGTACAAGATGAGGATGTATTTGGTGAACCAAATTTTATGGGCCAAGCTACTTACCCTGTATATATCTCAAATTTTACAATAACAAGTAGATTTATTTTCATTTATATTAATTTTAGGTAACTTGTGTTAAGACTGGATATCGCAGTATTACACTTAAAAATGGATTTAGTGAAGATTTAGAATTGGCATCATTATTAGTTCACATTACAATTCAGAATCCAAGAGTAAGTCGTATTTAATTATATTTATTAAATATTTTTGGTATGTGATATACGAGTAAGGATTTTTTTTTCAGAGCAGAACCTAACACTCTTCTTCGGAGGCGCTCTGCAGGCGACACTAACGATTTCGCCAAATTACATTAAATAAGCCCACTATACATTTGGGATTACCTTAGTATATAGTGCAACATATAAACAAGAATGATTTATTTTAGACCATAAAGCATTTTTCTACTATACGTAAACAAATTCTATAATATAGAACATATCGTAACTACTCTTAGTAGTTGATAGGCCTGGTTGCGCCAACGATACTTGAAATATTAATGTCGAATTAAATAAAAGAAAAATTTAGAGTGACATAAATTTGGTGCACCAATCCACATTGACGTTAACTTACCCATTCTTCCGTACTTAAATTTTAAATATAGCATTTATAGTTGACACATCACTTGATCCCTACCTACCTTCTTTTTATACGTAACTTCAACTTCAAGTAATTATCAGATAATAAAAATTGATCGATCTGATCTAGAACACATTAAATGTGAAGATCTTGATCTAGATCATTAATGGTTCGCTTTTGAAAGCAAATTTGGAAAGAGAATTGTATTCTGTTTCCTTTTAGGCGATAGCGGATATGCGCGAAAAAGCTATTTGCTAAGGTCAAATATACACGTCGAAGAACGAATAATAAATTTAAAAAAAAAAATTCTGTATTCTTCAATAATTTTCATGTTCTTTATGGTCCAACAACCTCCATCCATAAAACTTTCATGGATTTTTTTTTTACAATGACTTACATTGTAATGTCAGATGAAAAGGAATATTTTCGTTGGGTTCGTTCACTCCCATGAATCCTGTTTAGCAAATTCAAATGTGAATAAATTATTTCTACAATTATTCTGATCGAAAAACAAAACAATTATCACAGTGAGGTCTTTAAACATTCTAGTATTTATATATGTGGATGAAAAGGCTAGCTATAACATTAAACTATAAAAAAAATATTAGTTTAAGTCTAGTTGGTTAAAAATTCAGAACTTTGATACTAACTACCTAATTCCCATGAACGACTACAGTAATGAAAATAATTCGTATATTTATAATATACTAAGTTCAAAAGGAAAATAATTTTAGTATTTATAGATGATCATATTTATAAATATACGAATCATTTATGTTATTGTAGTAGTTCATGGGAATGTGTGACATAAATTTTACTACTTTGAAAATTATGTTCATGTATAATTTGCAAACAAAATTAGCTTTTTAAAATTTATTACAAAACTTGTATCTACAAATGTAGGTATAAAACATTGTATGTTTCATTTATTATAATAATGATATATTGTTTCAAAAAAGCATGTTCATGTTGAGCTATCTTCAGCCCGTATGATTGACCTTTACTAATTCCAGCAACACGAGCTGAACAGAGATATAATAATGTCTACATCACAACTAGAACCACAATAAAAATAACGTTCGCAATATGGAAACGAAGATTTTCTCGTCTCGTAGTAGGAATGAGATTTTCATTGAATAAAATATTAGTAATAATTGTTGCCACTGCAGTACTTTAAGAGCATGCCACTTGAAAGTAAACAGCAATATTCGTATCGTTATGAAATTCTGACGTTTGTCAAGTCCTGTCAAAACGACAGTGAAGCTAGGTACATCAATATAAAATAATATTAAGTTAATAAAAATTAAAACATTTGTTGGTGCAACCGGGCCTTAGAATGTTATAAAAAAATATCATTACGAGATGCCTTTTTTCTATTTATTCCATAGAAATTAAAGGTCTAATCATATTTTAGTAAACTGTGTACCTACAATTTTGATTCCGAACTTCAATAATTTTATAGATGGGAATGACCAGTACTTCACATTTAATTTGTAGTTGCAAAATGATTTTATTTAAAGTACTTTTCCCATCATTTATGGTCAGCTCTATAAAAGTAGGTGCTGCCTTATAGTCTGAACTTTTCAATTTTTAATACTTTAATTTAAAATTAAATTTATATTCGTACCTGTTGTCAACTCCGTTTTAAGAATTTGGTAGGAAATATTGACAAATGCTAAACCGTTGCTCATGTAAATATTTATTGGTTAAAGGCCCGAATGCACCAATATGTGCTTTAATTTATAAAAACTAATGGAGACTTAAAATTAAACGAAACGTTAAATGAATTTACTGCTGTTGACTTTCAAATGACAAGGATATGCTATGAAATAATTCAGTGGCTACAATTATTTCTAATATTTTATTTATTTGAAATCTTGATTCGTACTGCATCTCTGTTCAGCTCGCGTGGCTGGATTTGGTAAAGGTGTTAATAAATAGCTTTTACACGCATATCCGCTATCGCCCAAAAGATAACAGAGGTTAATATCCACTGTCCTGCTTTCAAAAGCGAATAATTAAATATGGTACTCGTTTTCGCCCATCTCGCCATTATGCACATAAATTTGCGCTTTGCGTACTACCTCAACGTTAATAGAAAACCAGCGTTTACAGTTCTTAATAGTTCAGCAATGTGCCCTCCTGGCAATTGAGTTTTTTATAAGGTTACAATTAACTGAACCTAACACAACGCAATCTACGAATTCCGTTAAAAATCAGTTTGTATTATCTAATTTCTAGTTCAATAGTAGGCATTTTAATAAATAGAAACTATTTGAGGTGCTACCCGTGATATAATACGATAAACAGAAGATTTTTGTATTAATAGGATCACCTTATACCATTGGGAAAAACCCATTGACGTAAAATTTTAACGTGCCGAACAGATGACCCATCGAACTAACAGGAATGTTTGTTGGTAATGTAATACATATTGCTCTAATATGAATCACAACTGTACCTTTCGACAATCTGTACAATGTGATTCAGGACTAGCGTAATTAAGCTTATTCCTGAGGTTATTTTGATCCAATAATGTCATATGAACATAGATCTTATTCCTTCTGGTTACCAAAATATAAAAGGTTGAAGTTTAATAAATATCACAAAATTTTCTAATTTTTTAATCAAGATACTTTCGGAAAACATGAGTTTTCTATAAAAGTAATACCTTAATTATTAATATTAACGAATACGACTTGGACAACAAAACATAAGATGATACAAATAAATAGCAAAATAAATAAATTCAAAACACAGCACAATATTTCAAAGCATGGAATAAGTTAACACAATATGCTCAGAGTGCGCGCCTTGAAGTCGTATCTATGGATAAGGTATGACATTTCTAGGAATTGTTTTCCGAAAATATATTGATTCAAGTTAGAAACTTTCCAGTTATTAATAAAATTTCAACCTCTTGTATTTTGGTAACCAGAAGGAATAGGAACTAGTCCTGAATCATCCCGTGTAGTCCGAGAACCAGCGTCACAAATCGTCTGTCATACTAATATCGTTCATATTTTGTAAATATGTTGTTTAGGCTCGTAGAAGACGTGCAGTGACCGTCAGCTGGTCCACTATGTGGGACACTCGGGCGCTACGGCGCCATGATTGTTGTAAAGTAGAATTATTTGAATATATTTAAAAAAAATTAAGGTACAGTAAATTTAGTTATATTAAAAAAGATGTAGAATAGTATTGGCTACAATTTTCATTTGAAACTTTTTTTCCATATTTTGTACCTTTTAGAAATTAAAATTTCTGGAAGTTATGTGGTGGACACATGAGATTATAATGACTATATAATCTACCACAGCCGGTTGATGGAGAGTCACAAAAATCTAATCAGCTCTTCATTTTGACGTCTATAAAATTGAAAAATTATATTGTCATTAGACCTGATGTAGACATCACATAATTTTCAGAAAATTTTAATTTTTAAACGGTCCAAAATAAAGAAAATAGTTTCAAATAAAAATTGTAGTCAATATCTAGATATTTATTTGACTGTGTTTATTGTAAAGTGTAAATAATACTTGGAATCTCAGTCATACAGCATTTTTCTTCTTACATAACCGACGTTTCGGTTTACACATAACCCTTCTTCAGGGTCTACAAATGCACAAAACAATAATTATTTTACATCAAACAACACATTTACTAGTAAGATCTTACAGAAAACTATCATGTAACAAATACATTCGTAAACAATGATTCATTTTGTTAGAAACTTCGTACATACAAAAGCATAACACATTCATATTCATCGTCTCAATACTGATAACAGAATGAAAACGGAAACAGCGAGAAATAGTAGATGAACCAGAATTCTAGAAAATTCTTGATGACATCATTTTAACGGACTGCTATTGGTGGACTCGGGTAGCCAATACTATTCTGCATCTTTTTTAATATAACAAAATTTACTATACTTCAATTATTTGAGATATTTCCAAATAATTCTAGTCAACAACAATTATGGCGCCGTAGCGCCCGAGTGCCCACCTAGTGGACCAGCTGACGGTCACGACACGTCTTCTGCGAGCCTAAACAACATATTTACTAAAAGAAGGGATTATTTCTATTTCTGAAAATTCTTGGTCGTGGTAATATTTCTAGATCATAAATTTCATTTTCAGATCAGATAACGAGAACGATGATGACCTTTCTTTTTAAAATATTATATTAAAATAATACCACCCCTCATATAAAACAATAATTTTATTTATTTCCATTTCCTTGTTAAATATATGAATACAAAAATATACACAAAACAGAACATGCCAAATATTGACCAGTGTCAAATAATAATGCTACGTTCAAAATTTAAGTGCCGAAAAATGGGTACTTTATTAATTGGTTCGTTTAATGTAACATTAACGTTAATATGGATTGGTGCAAAAAAAATTGTCACTTTTAATTTTTCAAGAATTTAATCCGACATTAGTATATTTTATATATTGTTGGTGCAACCGAGTCAAAATGTAATTAGAAAATTATGGAATATGTATACGTTCTAAATTCGTTCATTAATAATAAAATTATATAATTTTTTGTGGTATAGGTATGATGTGAAGTATGCAAATTGGTCATGCTTTAAACGGTCCGGATAGCAGGATCGGGACAGTCCAGGGTTTTAAATGTCAAGTCCAGAGATAATGTTTGATATTGACGTTATATTTGAGTAATTGTGGATGTTATGTACAAAGGCGAACCCCACATTGTGCGCAACAGGCTACTCTTTCTCTGCAGTCGCAGAAAACACTGAGGTTAGGTACGGTCGAGATTACGGCTTCAGGATGTTGCTAGGTAACGGTCGGTTATACTAATAAATATTCGGAGAGGCCTTGCCCAGACTCCGTAGTGTGGAGTCATACGTTTTTAAAAAAACGACGCCTGGCGTCGGTAGGTCATCGGTGGCCCAGAAATGTTATCTAAAGCCCCTGAAGCAAACCTAGTGTTTAAGCGTGAAAACAGCTTTTAACTCGGCGTCGTGACGGCAGGGCTTGAGTATGTCGCGTGAGGGACCAGCCTGATGATGTTGGCGGGCACCGTGTTCACGGAGGACGCGTCGGTACTGCGTAACGTGGTTAAATACGAAGATGACGTCACACCGGGTGACGTCATTGTACGGCTAGTGATTAGGCGGTGTCGCTTGGGTACCGGTGTCCAGAGGCCGCTCTAGGTCGCTAGGCGGACGTAAAATCGCTTACATACGACGTCGTCGCCGCGGCTTATGTTTGATACCGTGGAGGATGCGAATACCAACTCCAGCGGTGCCGCCAAGGCGTTGGTAAACTCACGTTTGTACACTAGGTGCGGATGCTAATGCTAGCTCAGCAGGTCGCGCTACTGCACAAACAATGACGCGGCGATGATACAGCCTGATGGGCTTTAACGAGCGGGAACGGACGGTGACGGTGTCTTACAAATTAGGTTTACTCACCGAGGATGCTAAAAAGCCAGCACTATTTTGCAAGCAGGAAAACAGTAAAATAAGACAGAACTCACCGCGTGCTCCGAAGAGTCGAGACGGCTGTGAAACGGTACTTCGGATGGATGATCAGAACCAAATCTCAAAATCGGGTCATGTGTCGTGTGATTTTAGCCCGATTTATATACTCTTAGCCCGATTGATATACTCTTTTCACTAATTTTTCCGAAACTAACGCGTACTCGGTGGTCGGTATGTACAGAATTGTTCAGAAATTATGCCCCATAACCCCTCCACAGATACGGAAACCGAATGAAAAATCGACTTACGTTGTCGCTGGTCGAATGAGAAAGATAAACGATACGAAATGAAGGACAGATATATAATCTTTCTTTTACCTGAGTCAGGTAAACACCTCGTAGATATTCTGATATTACAATATTTGGCAAAAGTAACTTCTTGAACTCTGCGACCCATGTTGAAAATTAATATCATTTTCAGCAGAAATAAAACAAAAACCTTCTACTACATATTAAATTCAAATTATCTGATAACTAACAATATTAATGGTTAAAATCTGAATCAATTAGCTACAAAGAAATTATTTGTAACCGTGTCACCAATATAAAATAAAGGAATTTCAATGCTATTTTTTGATATTGCTTTAAATTTTTACATATTCACTTCACAGTAAAAGTATAAATATAAAAGAATTAAAAGAGGCATAAAATACAGTTGGTTACCTAAATATTACACATCAAATTATAATTAATAGTTATTAGGAAAATTGTAACACGGCCATTTAAAATTTAATCATCAAATATATTAATATATACAAGTATCATGCAAGTTTAAAAATAAATATCACAAAAAGTGTCGTCAATAAATACAACAAATATATCATATAAGTTTAAAAATAATTATCACAAAGTGTTTATAATTACAATTAATATATATCATACAAGTTCAAAAATAAATATCACAAAAAGTGTCGTCAATATATACAAAAAATATGCCATGCAAGTTTAAAAATAAATATCAAAAAAGTATTGTCAATATATACAAAAAATATATCATGCAAGTTCAAGAATAAATATCACAAAAAGTGTCGTCAATAGATACAATAAATATATCATACAAGTTCAAAAATAAATATCACAAAAAGTGTCGTCAATATATACAAAAAATATGCCATACAAGTTCAAAAATAAATATCACAAAAAGTGTCGTCAATATATACAAAAAATATGCCATACAAGTTCAAAAATAAATATCACAAAAAGTGTCGTCAATATATACAAAAAATATGCCATACAAGTTCAAAAATAAATATCACAAAAAGTGTCGTCAATATATACAAAAAATATGCCATACAAGTTCAAAAATAAATATCACAAAAAGTGTCGTCAATATATACAAAAAATATGCCATACAAGTTCAAAAATAAATATCACAAAATCTCGCGACGTGTTTACGGTTTTACCGCAATTATGGTTATACCGTTACTGCGATAAATAAATTGAACACTTCTGCACAAACTGTATAATATTTAACGTTTACCATATGAAATGATACTTTTTACACGTCCCGGGACCGAGATATATAAAAAAATATTTCAATTATTAAAAAAATACAAGCCGAACCTAGGCATTTTACAGTTTTAGTAATGAATAACCATAGAAATGGAATTAAATTCAAGCAAATTTTTAACGTTTTTCATAAGCAAAGTAAGGAAGTGGACATTTCCATTTTTGATATTTTTGATGGTATTTTTAGCCTTTATCAAAGAAGTGAAATGAAATTTGTTCTCTAATTTAGGTGTAAATTTTTAATCTCTTCAACTTTTATGCAAAACATTTTTCTCCCCTAATTTATTTATTGACAAGATAAAAGTTCGAATATCGAAATATATATATATATATATAAATATATATATATATATATATATATATATATATATATATAATTGTTATTAAATTTTTTTAATAATATTTTTATTTGTATGTATATTGATAAATATTTTGTTATAAGTCATAAATATTTGATGATATTTACATTACAATATTAATATTATTAGATTTCAAGAAGTTTGGATGTCTCATCGAACTTGTGTTCGCATTTAACATTCACTTGCATTTTGCCAAATATTGTAACATCAGAAGCGAGAAAATTTTTAATCTCTACGAGGTGTTTACCTGGCTCAGGTAAACAAAAGATTATACATATATCTGTCCTTCATTTCGTATCGTTTATCTTTCTCATTCGAACAGCGACAACGTAAGTCGATTTTTCATTCGGTTTCGGTATCTGTGGAGGGGTTATGGGGCATAATTTCTGAACAATTCTGTACAGTATTGTTTAGAAGTTATGCCCCATAACCCCTCCACAGGTACCAAAACTGGACTTAAAACCGACAAACGTTCTCGCTAGTCGAATGAGAAAGATAAACGATACGAAATGAAGGACAGATATATAATCCATTGTTTATCTGAGCAGGTAAATACCTCGTAGAGATTATAAAATGTCACACTTCAGATATTACAATATTTGGTAAAATGCAAGTGAATATTGAATGCTATACACAAGTTTGATGAGGCATCCAAACTTCTTGAACTTTGCGACCTCTGTTGAAAATTAATTACATTTTCATCAGAAATTAAACAAAAACAGTCTACTATATATTAAATTCAAATAATCTGATAACTAAAAATATTAATGGATGAAATTTGAAACAACTACAAAAATATTGTTTATAAATGTGTCGCTAATATACCGGATGTAGTATTGAAATGTAGCATATAGGGATTTCAATGTTATATTTTTGATATTGCTATAAATAAAATAATCTTTACATTGATATCGAGTTGGTTATTGAATTTTCCAACTTCTTCTTTTAGTTTTCTTCTGTTTTCACGCCAGTTATTATAAACTTGTTCTTATTTGCTTCTTTTTCTCTCTGTTCGTCTATATTCTAGTCTTTTTAGTTTTTCTCCTATTTCTCTCTCTTCTTTTACCCGTATTTCTTCTCTTATTTTTATCTGTTTTATTTCTTCATTTATACCTTCTATGGTATTAAATATCAAATTAAAATTAACATTTATTATGAAAATTGTAACACGGACATGGAAAATTGAATAGAAATGAAATATTTATTTATTTACTAAAAAGAAATGGAAAGAAATGAACACTGAAATTCGCCTTATCATACAATCTTCTATGAAATTTCTAAAGATAATAATACAAAACTGTAATAAATAAATCTAAATTTGTTCTCTGAAATGTAAATTTTTTTTTGTTTTTGTTTAGTTTTCTCCTCTAATTCGGCTAACGGGGAGCACAGATATTCAGAGTTTACAGGAAAACTAGAGCAAAACTTATTATCAGTATTAACACTCGCTCTAAACATCGCGGAGGGTTTACAGGCACCTCACAAGAGGTGGATTGTACAATTACAGTAAGAAAATTACAAGCCTGTTCTCTGAGATGCTTAAAAAAAAGATACAGGAGGATCACAAAACTCAGTGAGGAAGAGTAGCTTCGTCACAACAGATAAGATGAAGGAACTTGCTTCAATAGTATACTTTTATTTACCCAAAGCATATGCATTTCTACGCACGAAATTGAATTTAGCAATTGAGTTACAACTTAGATACATGATCGGCGAAACCAAAGTAGAAGCAGGTTTTGAGGAGGGCGTCTTCAATTTTTTAAATTACAATACTTTAAAATATGATTTTTTGAGGAACGTTGCTTTAGTTGATGAAATGTATATTCGATTTTGACAATATAGAAAAAAATAGCTCTTACAGCACTCCACGATTTACTGCACGAAGACGAAGAAGAAAATGATTAGGGCATATTTGCCTGAAGTAAAAGATGGTATTTTATAATTGTACATTATTAAAAAAATAAATTAAATGAGAAATTTATTAGACATTTTTAAATTTACTGTTTAATAAAAATTCACTTAAATTAATTTCTTTATATGTTTTTATCATGATAAACACTTCTCATTAATTTCATATAATTTAGGTAAATAATGATAGTCATTCGTTTTATCATAATTTTTATTCTTTTATTTATTTTAAGAATGAAATATACATATATCATGTAATCATATATGTGTTATTAAAAGTTATTCCATATAATTTTATAATTATTTATTTTAATTACCAAATATATTGAAAAAATATTACTTCTTTAATAAATTTCCTGCACCAGTTTCCAGTTTCCATCCAAAATTTGGTTAGAGGTGAATTACTCCATCAAGCACTCGAATAACTTTTTTGTTTGTTCACTAGTTTATTCTCCAGAAAACTCAATATACTGACTTCAAATGGATAAATGTACTTGGTTTTACTGCATTTGACTCATTTTAAGAAAAATTCTAAAAATTGTACTTGTTCATATTACAGGACTGGCCATAAAATACCACTTACATAGCGATATAATTGTTTTAACTTGTATCGAGAAGTCACTTACATTAATATTGCGTTTCTTCATATTATACACAATTGGGAATTTAACCATTTTATTTTAATTTTTTTTATGAAACGTTATCTACATTGAAGACTATCTACACTTTTAAAAAGTCTTAATTGTTATTCATTAAGCTACAATGGTTTTTAAAAAAATGTTGTGACGTCATAGTAGAGGTGTTGCTGGATCTAAAACAGTACAGATTGTAAATAATTGTAGTCATATATATTTTTTAACTTATTTTATTATTATTATTACAATAAAATAGAACATTTATGTAAACAAATTATTTAAATCTCTACTGTTTTAGATCCAGCAACACCTCTACTATGACGTCACAACATTAAAAAAAATCATTGTGGCTTAATGAATAACAATTAAGACTTTTTTAAAGTGTAGATTGTCTTCAATATAGATAAAGATTCATAAAAAAAATAATAAAAAAAATGGTGCAAGACCCCAATTATCAGAACCACTCTCTATGTACTCATAACTGTTATGATCTTATTGTTTTTAATCGTAACACAAATGTTTAATATTTTTGGGTCTCACTTAGTTAAGGCTTAGGAGCCATACACTTAAATAAAACTATTGAGTTTATAATTTTAAGGTGATATTTTATTGTTACTACGTCTACTACAAAGTTGTTATACTAAAAAGTTTACGAAGATTAAATATTACAGACTAGATTTTACTATGTTTACTAAATAATGATAATGCCAATAACGATGTTAATAATATGCCCCCGAGGAGAAGAGACGCTGAGTTTTTATACACATTTTAGTTAACACGTTAGCATTTCTCGCGTCCCCACTCACAAGAACGTGTCTTTTCTTAACTAAATGCAATAATTTGAGAACAGGTGTATGAGCAAATATATTTCCATGAAATTGTCAACATTTATTTGACCTGAAGTTCCTGAGTTCATACACGTGTTTGCAAATTATGCTGAGGATATAACATA
Organism: Poecilus cupreus; assembly: GCA_963942605.1. Lineage (NCBI taxonomy): Eukaryota > Metazoa > Arthropoda > Insecta > Coleoptera > Carabidae > Poecilus > Poecilus cupreus. Next base: position 34,612,778 of record OZ012713.1, read on the forward strand.
ACAATGACTCATTAATTTTCTTATCGCGCGCGTTATTTTTAAAAGAGAAACAAAGTATTTACATTAATAATATATGTTTATTTTATTAAAGAATTAAAAATAAAAGGGCCCAATGTTAAATTACAAATAATTGTGGTAAATGTTGGAAAAATACTTTAACTAATCTTATTTATTTTATTTTCAGTAATTTCCAGTAGCTTGCACCTAATACGATAATATTTAATAGGGCAGAGGGCCGGAATTCCGTCAGTTTTATTGACCGAATGTTTCACTTGTATGAACAAAATTGCTAATGCTCACAGACAGCTGCAAGGGTTCATCGAATTACTCACAGCCATGTGTGGTCTTTCATTAGAGCTACGAATTATAATTATTTTTAAAATTCGAGATATGTCGTGCAGGACGCGATTCCCGACCCACAAATTACGAATTGTAACGCTGGGCGCTTTTAGCTTCTTGAACATCAGTGGTTGTTTATTTTACTCATTGTAAAATCCCGTGACAACAATGCAATTTGTATAGCTAGAATCAGTCACAGCATTTAAATTGGCTAATCTTTTAGTTATGAACCCTGGCAATTTTCAAAAGTTGAAAGAAAAGAATCTTTACTTTTTGGAGTAAAAGATAAACAATGTACATTAATATTAAATCTTGTAAACGCAAACAAGACCGTAGAACATATAAAAACGTGCAAAAAACTACGATACCGAGTAGACACTAAACCTGGTACCCCGGACTAGCTTCCCGAGATGAAGGGCATCTGATGGTAATAATAAGAAGATCGCCACGGTAAGTACTGTGACGAAGCTTCTTTTCGTCACTATTTTTGTAACACCCAGTATAGTTTTTTTAACATTACCGTGATCCGACTGTAATTTTACCTGTGATTATTCTATCTACCTCTTATGAGATACTTGTAACCACGAAAACATGTTTTGTACACTGACTGAACTAGATAATAATTTTTGCTCTAATTTCGATTGTTTATTCTAAATAACTCCGCTACCGGTTATCCGATCGACGTAAATTTATATTTGCCGTGTTCCATTTTTCGCGGGCTCGCGAATGAAATTAGTGTCGGCCGCGTTAATACATTCGCAACCCCTTTTCCATTTTCAACCACCACTGCCCATTTAAAATACACAGTAGCGACCGCGAAGATCAAGTCTATTTCCGAAAAATTAGTAAAAAGAGTATATAAACCGAGGTAAAATCACAATTCACACACTTGATTTCGATCATCAGCTCTCAGCGTTGCATCGATCTCGAGTCTTGCTTTTGAGCAACCGTCCGTTAAAGCCCTTCAGGCTACCGTTTTGACCGCGTCATCTTGTGTAGTAGCGCGACCTGCTTAGTTGGTTTTTAGCATCCTCAAAGGGTACACCTAGTGCACAAGCGTGAGTTTCAAGACAGACTGTGACGTCACCCGGCGTGACGTCATCTCCGCTTTTAACCGCGTTACGCCTTACCAACGCATCCTCTTGCGTGAACACCATCAGGGTGGTCCCCCGCGTAATATACTCCAACCCCACCGCCGCAACGCCGGACGTCGAAGTTGAGTTAGCCCCGGGGGTCCATACTAGCGACTGTCAGGAGTCACCGACGACGATCGCCGTCGCGACGCCGAGCGTCGTTTTCGAGTTATTGGACGTTTTAAATTTCACTACTCGGGAATCGACTCTGACGGCCATTATCGGGTGTTTACACCGACTGACGTCGCGACGCCACGCGTCCTGCTGGTCGAAGACGACTTTTCACCGCAAAAACACCAGGGACGCCTCAGATAACGTCTCCGAATCACCGACGACCGATTTTTGACAAACCGATGCCAGACGTCGTTTTTCTAAAAACGCCTGTTCCGACGTTAGGGAGGCTAGGGAAGTCGTCCCCAACTACTGACCGATATCTCCGACCGTCACCAACCGAAAATCTAGACACCGTGACCGTAACTGCACCGAAACTTCGCTTTGACTACAATTGTAGGGAAGTTAGGAACTTGTTACACATCTGTAGACGACAAAATACACATAAATAAAATTACACCATCATACGTCAACACTATTCTTGTCATTTATACCCTGGACTATCTCGATCCCGCTATCCGGGCCGTTTGGCGCCCGAGCAACCTACGCCAAACACCTTGCGACATACGAAAGTACGTCACAGTACCTGTCAGTGTCATATATGAAACAGCACGATGGACGAAATCGTGCTCTCAAAATTAATATAAATAATTTTAAACTGCAGGAAATTTGAAGTATGCTCAAGTCGCAAAGCGAAGCAAACGTCGAAGAATATCCTTAACTATGAAAATATTATTGTCAATATACAAAGTCCCTTATATCTGTTTAAGAGATGAAAGAAAAAGGAAATATGAATGAAATTTTTTTTTCTATTTGATAATAGTATTTACTGACCGACTTAATTAAGACAAAGGTTACTGAAAGTGATAACTGCCTAATACAGCACGGCTTCCCACCTTAAAATGAAAAAAAAAAAAACCCCTATCTGAATAGCTCGGAACGTAGAGGCGCAACACTCACTGCGTATTAATAGCACAGCGATCAACATTAACATCACAGAAAATAAGCAAGCTTGCTTGCTTATTTTCTGTGCTAACATTAAGGGCAAGTTGTGAATTAGGAGAGAAAGGCGCGGATTGATGTGATGTACAAGTGTGATGAATAAAATTCTACTCATGCAAGTGATTCTCTATTTCTGATCCTGCTCTAGGCTACACCAATTAACAAGCGCTGATGATGGGGTGTACACCGAGATGGCTACAGGAGGTGTAGGCTGCTCCTTGCGGTCTGCGGCGGCTCTGGAGGACGTCACGTTGGCGACGGGGGATGCTCGGCCGCCAACCGATCGCTCATATTTCTCAGTGAAGTGAATGAAGTTAGGATTTTCATGCAATAAAAGACAATATGTGCACTAGATGTAATTGTATGTTTTATTGAACATACGATGAACTTTATGCAGATGGAAATGAGTAACGAACGACGCGAGGTAGACAAACAAGTTTCGCGGATCTAAAAGACTTATTCGGAACAAACGCGAGTAAGATCGGCGGAGTCGGTGGGATATGTCACAACGTGAGGAACAAAACGGGGATGAGTCAGCACACAGTGACTACGCACTGGGTCTGGGTTAGGTGGAGGTTATCCAGCACACACTGACCAACAGGAAGGAGACGTCGGTCAACACACACTGACCAACAGGAAGCGGACGTCGGCCGGCACACGCTGACCAACAGATACGGTTACGACTCAGCGCTCACTGAGTCGAGAAAGGTACGGAATATGGATCGGAAATCACTCTCGAAATACTCATCAGCAGTATTTCTTTTTTTCGGCAGCTATCGGCACTTATCTGGCACACACCAGGCAAGAAGATTCTATCTAAGAAGGGACACCTAACTGTTTGCTCGCCGTAGCTCGTATTTATATCGGAAATCTACCTGTAAAATCAAAAATTAATTTGCCAAATTCGAACCCCAAAAATTATCAACATGACCGTTAAAAATACAAAATATGATTTAAACTTAATATTGTTAAATTTATTTAATAGGTTGGCCACTATTCACGCGACCTACTTTTAGTTTAAAATTAATAAAGTGTAGACCGACCGGGATTCGAACTGAGGGTTTTTATTGTTTTCACTTCATACATTTACATAAAAGGCACGGCTCATTTCGTGCAGTCTCCAGTACGGCGTCCGACTACGCAGTAAGTAAAGTAAATCACAATCTTTTGATTGGTGATTCGTATGCATATCTGTATTGCGCGCTCCCGCTCGGCCTTTAATGTTTTATATTTACATTATATTTTACATCCCTAGCCAATTGATTATTGGCCTTAATGCAAAGTATTGATTTATAGTTACATTTTAAAACAATTGGTGATCGTGTGCGTGTAATGGAGTGTTCGTGTTTATGAATGATCGTGTGCAGGAAATATGTTCAAAATAATCTGCTTAAAAAGTAGACCTTACAAATCTAAATGGGTTTTAATGATTTATACAATGCGGACATGTTTTTATATTACAAATATGATTACAATGATTGATAGAAATGGGTTGTGTAAAAGACTTATAGCTATATGAATGATTGTTAATGATATTTACAGTGAGGTTATGACATTGGTAACAAAGAAATGTGTGGTGATATGATGCGTGAGTTTTAATGTTGTGTGCGTGCGATATTAGAACTAAGTGAGTGATTATGGGTGATATCTACAACACGGCTATGATGTTTTCTGACAAAATTTAATAATTGCTATTTGAAGTGGGGTTAGTGTGATTGGGGTCATGGGCGCGCTGGTGGAAGCTGGGAAGTGTCTGGTGAGGTAGTTTATGTATTAGGAGGAAGGGAGTGTTGTGCTCTCTGATTTGTGTTATGGTTTTAGTGAGAGGGTTGTATGTTAACTGTAGGGCATGTTTTTTGTCTTGTGTAAATATACGAGTCTTTCCTATCTGTCTGCGTTATTAATTAAACGGAGACATTTATATGGGAATCGTTGCAGCGGTTTTAGTGCTGTTTTCGTCGCGGAGCTGCGTACGTGAAAATCGGGCGAATGATTCTGGTATACAGAATTTTTTTATTTTCGGAGGATATTTAGCTGTTTTTATTTCGAATGCGAACAAGCTGTCCGCTCGGCCACCGTTTCACATGTTAATAAATATATATAATTATAATTTAACATTTATTTCTGTCACTGTGGTTATACGTTTATTTTTTGTTCATATTTAAAATACTATTCAATATGAAACTCGTGCCGTAAAATATTAAAGAAATTGTGACAAATGCAAAAGAACCCCATTTGTTGGTAAAATTGAAAAATTTGTATAAATCAGCAATATCAACATAGTTCTTATAATGAATAATTAAAAAAATTATTGAATATAATTCTGTAGAAAATTGTGTCATTAATATTAATTATTGTTAATATTTGTTATATAATAAAAATTACACTCTGATTCGACTTTCTTACTTTGAATACCTAAAATGTATTATAGATGAATTTGTGTTAGTTATTGATGAATGGGCGTGTACTGGAAATAAAAAGTTTAGTTTCTGAAAATAATCATTTATTACCTTACCTAGTAATTTACACACACAAAGTACAATCTAAATATCGCAATCCATAAACGTAAATCCTTAAACTAACCGGGTCGTCCTAATATATGGTTAATTACGCGCAAGCTGTAAAGAAAAGAGAAATATATAAGTGAAACACACTCAGCGAGAAATCCAAGCTGAATCATAAATTGAATAGAAAAGTCGTATCAAAAATATCGAGTAATGATCAATCATTCACACTCCTCAATATCGGCGGCTCAAAAGTAGGATATTCATAAATATCACTCAAACACACGGCTCTCACTCCACTGTGTCCTAAGACAGCTTACGTGGCCCCGTAAGAGGAAGTAACCTCGCCCCACACTACTGTGGTATCGCGAGACTTGTCATCTTCAACCGAGTGATCTGCAAGGCACAGGGAGAAAGGGTTTAAAGCCGAGTCTGAAACCACGATCTCCGCCTGCTAAAGATGGCAGGAGGGCACCGCTGGCACCGGACTAGTAACGGTACTTCACTGGGCGCTACTCGGCTGGTCCCACCGCACCATTCCAAGGAATCACACATACCATTCAAGCACGCTCAATCAATGCTGCTATGATCAATGAATGATTAGTCAAGGAAGACTCACCGTAAATGAATATAACTCCTCACCAACACAATACACAAAATAAACACAACTAACCACTCTGAAAGACAAAATCAAACTGAAAGAAATAATATTTAGATAACCAGGGGATGAGGTTGTTACGTTACCATCGTAGGCTGCTTCGGCGAGCTAAATAAATAATAGAATAATTAGGATTACTTAATATTACCTGATTACCTTATAAAAACAAATAACAAATGTAATTATCCGAACGCTGTATGTTTTAATAAATTCTATTCAATTTTACAATTCATACATTTTTAAATAATTATACAATAGATTATGACATACTCTCGTAGGTCGCATAATATTAAAAATGATTAAGGTTAGCGCTGAAATATTAAATATTAAAACACATTCATCACCTATACCAATGTATTCAGAAAAAAAGCATATGTACAAATATATTAAATAAATGTCCGATGCCCCCGATCGCCGCAGCCTGGGCAGATGTCCACGCCGAGTCACTTCTAGAAAAGAAATAACACATGAGAACTACTCAGTGAGGAGGCAACCACACACAAAAAAAGGATCACTCATCTACCAAGATGATATAAAGGAAACAATACGCGTATGCAACAGCATACCCCTCTGAGCATCGCCTTACAAGAGGCAGCACCGCCCAGAGTACCAGAGAAAGGATATATGAGAAATAACACTCGTATGCAAAGCTTACCCCTCTGAGCATCGCCTTACTAGAGGCAGCACCGCCCAGAGACCAAACAAATGCTACACACTCTCTCACGAATTGCATCACCAGGGCACCGGGAGCATGGATTGAAAGCCAAGCTGAAACCCATACTCCACCCGCAATAGTCTAGTGTTAGCGAACGTTGGGCACCTCCTGAGTTAACACATTAAAGATGGCAGGCAGGGCACCGTTGGCATGAGGGCTAGCGGGTCGTGCTTTGTTGGCCGCGTGCTTGGCTGTCTCTCCCCGGAGACTGCAGCGTACACATATGGTAAACAAGGAAAGGATTCGTGGTACACAACAATTGACTCACTCACCGATATAGTTCTCCACAACTCCACACAAAATCAAAAACAATAATGATACTCTCCTTCTCGACGATAGCAATAAACTGAAATAAAATACACAAAGAACAGTCATAATAAATGGAGGTATTATCCAACGCCTTCGGTTACGTACCTAATGAACTAAATAGGAATAAAACATAATAAATTGAATTAAATAATCTTACGTAAAATATCTGCTCTAACAATACTGTTGGCGTAAGTTGCTCGGGTGCAAAACGGTCCGGATAGCTGTATTTGAAAAGTGGTGTGTTGTGTACAGAAGCAAATCACAATATTGGTGCGTAACGTAGGCGCCTAGTTTCTCTACAGTTGCAACGAACACGGAGTTTTTTTTTTCGGCACTACTACAATAGGACTGCACCATTTACTGTTTTTACTGGAATAATTACATAATCAGATTTCAATTTTCAATGTTTTTCTTAGAGATGGGCGCGTGAGTGATTTCTGGATCACGGTAACTCCCACTGCCGGAATCAAACATATTTCTCACGCACATGCACGAACGAGATATATAAAAATTTTCATGTTCACGTACGTTGGGTCGCGGCGGGTCACGGTTATTTGTCCAACTTGGTTTTATAAAACAAATAGTACCTAAATATTATTTGTTGGTTTATTCTGTAACTGTTATGTTTGTCATAGAAGAAATGTTATCTATAAATTATTTTAGTGCGGTTTTATGAGCTATGTGACTAAGTGACTGACAATCGTAGTGTATAAAGCTGCAATAAACTGGTGGATCAAACCCCTAGAAATGCCGGCCACTAGGCTTCCAAAGATGTGCTACAATCGCCTAGTAATTCTATCAAATCAAAGTAAAAGAAATGAGAAACACAACTGGGTCTGTCGTCTTCGAAATTTCTTTCTTGATTTAAATTATGGGAATCCCAAAATGTGCTTAAAACTAAACAGAATTTGCATAATATAATAAAAGCTGTGCAATACAAATTTACGGCAATAGATTTTATTAAAATGATAAATTCAGAACATCATCCGATGTACAAAAACATAAATACAAACTGGGGCACAGAAACATATTTGAAGTATAGAACAAATATTAATATTTTAAGACTGGTTAGTCAATTTAGAGTTATAAATAATTTTAAACTTGTGTCGCAAACTGGAAAAGGAATTTATGAATTTTAATTTAAAATTTTATTGGTATATTTTTGTAATCCGGACAGTCTCGTATCCAAATAAATGTTACAGCTGCTGGACCATATACCTTAAATTAAATGACTTAAATAAAAATAATAATTTGCAGTACACTCCTACAAAAAAGTTTCCTCGTTTCTTGCATATGAACATTAAAAAAATAGATTTGAAACTAAATATATTACAAAAGCAGCAAATATTTTCAAATACACAAGATCAGAAAATACGTTCTATTTTATTAAAATACTTATTAAATGTCATTTAGATTATATCAAAATAATAACATGTACATAAATATTGTTAAAGTAGAATATTTTAAATATGGCAATCTCTTTATTGCAGCAAATAATATAAGCATTTTAAAAACACAATTTACTAATATACATCCAGAAAAATATATGATTGATTTCTTTTTTTTTTTATCCCGATTAACAGGAAGTAAAATAAATATTCATATTCATTATAATAATATTCAAAATTCATTCATTTAAATTCTGAACAGTGAACAGGGGATTTCGTAAACAGCTAAATTCAAGATTACAGGAAATTAGTACAAAAACTCGTTTAACACCCAATAATTGAAACTTACAAGGTTCTTGCTGAGGAAATGACTTTAATTTCTTAATTAGATATACCATATAATAAATTTTCATACTCAACAATACAACCTCATAATCATATCATTTAGCCCCATTAAAACTTTTAGAATGACAAAAAATCGGGTCTATAATCATTTTAAACTAAATCTAAATTGAAGACTATCTGCATCATAAAAAGCCTTTAATTGTTATCAGCCCGGGATCTAGGATTTTTCTTAACCGGGACAAGAACTTGATATTGGCGCCCCCTTCCTCCAACATTTGAGTTTAAAGATTTCAAAAAATAAACAGGGAGGGACTACCATCCTTGGAGGCCATTATTTGACGGCTGGTAACCGCACTACACGCGCAAAAATATATCATAATACCGAGATCTAATTTGAGCAGAATGCTATACCCGGAAATGGGAAAATGGTGTGATGATATATTATTATTTATTATTTTTGATCTCTTTTCAGGTAATTACATAGTGATATACTACGGCCACTTAGGGCAAGTAAGTATAAAACTTCAAATTTAACTTAAGGTAAATATAGAACTACAGTTGTGTGATACATTTTATAATTTGATTTTTATTTTAATCCAGGGTTTAGGGTTGGCCACTGGGCCTCCCCTGGTTTGCAATTGGTTGGAGTCTACTTCCGGATGCTGATGTGTCTTCTTTTGTTGTCTATTTTGTCTCCCCATTGGATTGGTAAGTGCAGCTAATCATAGTAACTTATTGATGATATATTTAGTGCGCTGCGTACTATTATGTATTCTACATGTATCTAACAGAACGCTTTTTTTTGTAATTGCATAAAGGTGTTCTTTGGCATGTTTATGGTTTCAAGTGCTTGGAATAATCGTCTTGGAATTTCTCCTGTTGCGCCCAGAATAATCACAATAATTTCATCTTTTTCAATTTTCCACATTTCTTTTAATTCAGTCTATTTAGTTATTTTTCCCTTCCTTGTTTGCTCTAAGTTTGTTGAATGAATTTATTATTATTATTATGACCTATGTATTTGGTAACGTGTCGGACTGTGGATCGTGAGGTCCTCAGTTCGAATCCCACTGCCGACAGTTACAAATTTAAATTTACCCCTGTGGTTCCCCCTCCACTAACATCCTTGGGGGCTATGATTTGACGGCTGGTAACCGCACTTCATACGAAAAAATATATCACCTACCGAGATCTGCGTAAGCAGAGTGCCACACCCGTAATGGGTAAAAGGCGTGATGATATATTTATTTTATTTATTTATGTATTTGGTAATCAATTTACTTTTTTTTATATGCAACATTAGTATAGAATATACCGGGTGTAGAATTGAAATATTTAATATAGGGATTTTTTTTTACATTGCTGTAAATTTTTACCCATTTACTTTACAGCAAAATTGTAAACACAATTGTTGTTCAGAATTTCATGCCATATTATTAGTTGCCTAAATGTTTGTATTTCACGACATATCAATCAAATTAAAATTAATATTTATTTATTACAGCATTGTATTGTGGTGATATTCAGCGGGTTAGCGCAGGTTCGCCCGAACCCGTTGTTAAAGTTTTCCGAACCTTGTTAAAAACACTTAAGATAAAAATTAACCATTTTGAACACTAATTTTTAGTATTTATCAAAAAAAAATATAGTTCTGGAATAAACAATGTTAAATTTTAACTGACTTAATTTTTGCGAACACATGTTTTTTACTTATATGGGTATTTAAGATCAGTTTTTGCGCTAATATTGCTAATGCACCGTTTCAGCGAAAAAAATTCTATTAGCAAACCCTTTGTTAAATATTTTGAAAATCACCACTGCAGGGGCGGATTTGATACGGGCATTTTGTGGATCACCGTCACACATTTAGTAAGCATATGGGTTATAGACATTTTAGAAAATAAACACAGTTAAATTAAACCAAATTATCATTTCAAATTATATTTTACTATAAATTAGTTTATGTTGACAAATCTATGAGCAATGAAGTACATATTTACAGAATAAGCAGTTTTTAAAGCATTTCCCTAGTTTCTGCAATTTTATTTATCAATTCATCTGACTCCAGATTCATAAGCTTATCCTTTTATATACATATATATGCATAAAGAACTGAATTAATTAATCACAGAAGTATTCGACGACGGTTTAATGGCAGCAAGTCTGCTTTGCTTAAAATGATTATTGCAGTTTGTTAAAATTTATCGTTCATACAATTTAAATAAAAACTTTTTTTGCACAGATCGAAAAAATGTTTCAGACAAATATTATAGTAGATAATTTAGATAGATAAGATAGATAGATAGGATTTTATAAATGTTATATTTCAATAATTGATCGAGTGGTTTTTAAAATATCTTGATTTGAAATATTTGATCGGTCACTATTTTGTTATTTTATAAAATAGAAAAAAATTGTAAATATAAAGATTTTAGAGAACCGAAAGTAATTGCTGAAAGTTGTATTTTTTAAATTTTCCTTAAATTAAGGGAGTAATCAGGATTTTTCGAAAAACAAAAGAACGCCAATAACTATGAACTGGAGCTCCAAATAAAAAATTTGAACTAAGAGAAGTTGTATGTTTCAGTGAGTTTAAACTGCCGGTTTCGGGTGTTACAACTTAGTATTAACACCCTGTATAAATAATATTGAATGTTCTTTATTCAGTGATCCTAATATATGGTTTCATATAAAAAAATCGTAATTCCCGTATTCCGGACAATATGCATTTAAACGGTCAGTTTTTTGACAACATGGTTCGCTGACTTCTCTAGTGTGTATTCTGTCTCCGATAATACCTTAAACACTTTTTATAGCTCTGCTAATATTAACTGCAATTCTGTAACTACACCTTATATTTCAGAAGAAGATTTTCCAGAAGCTATTAATAGACTCAAACCATTTCGCAGTCCTGGTCCTGGCATTTTCCCGTAATCACCATTAAAGCATGCGATCATATCTTGTTAGAACCTTTAAATTTTCTTTCAACATTTCTCTTTCTACTAAACGCTTTCCTTTTATCTATCATCTTTCGTTTGTCAGGTGACTCTTCTGATTTTTGTAACTACCGTCCTATTTCTATTCTCTCTAATTTTTCTAAAAAAATTTTGAATCATTTTTTTAAATACATTTATAATTCTATTTTTTCCCCTATTTCTTGTCATCAACATGGCTTTGTTAATGGTAGATGAACTACGATCAATCTCATAAACTATACTGAATTCACTATTAACTCACTGCTTGATAATATGCAAGTTGATGTGATATATACTGATTTAAAAAAAAGCGTTCGACCTTGTATATCATAATGTTCTTATGAGTAAACTAGACAAATATTTCCACTTTTCTCCCAACCTTCTCGAATTATTAAGATCCTATTTGGAGCAACGAAAAATGACAGTACACATTCTTAATTATAAATGTGAATCATTCACCCCAACCTCTTGTGTTCCACGAGGTTCTAATTTTGCTCCTGTGTTATTTAATTTATTTATTAATGACATCGTAGATTGCTTTTAACATTCTCAAATACTACTGTATGCAGATGACATAAAAATTTACAAAATAATTAATTCCATCAATGATTGTATTCTCCTACAAAATGATATTAATAACATTTCAACCTGGCCTCATGTGTCAAAACTTTTTTTTTTAAATTTCAGTAAATGTAAGTAAATGAGTTAATTTTTTAAGAAATATGTTTACACTTATTCATATATGATGAATAATCACTTACTTGAACGTGTAACTCAGTTTAAAGAGGTGTATTTAGCTGTAATATATCAGCAGGTAATAAGCTGCTTCCTTCAAATTTTACATTTTCTAATTCAGTTTCTGTAATTATCCTTCTCCACTTTAATTTTTTTATGTTGGACAAATTAGGAGGAATGACCTAATTGGCAATTGACAAAGTTTATATAATATTCCCAAATGGTTACAACATGATTGCCATGAATGTAAACTGCATAAGAAAAGAAAATAAGAATTATAAATTTTATGTTCCCGATTGGGAACAGTATGCAATAGAGGGTTAACATTTAACATACACATAGAGCCTATCGTTAAAGCCTCTTATTAAAATCTTGGTTTTATGATAAGGAATTGTAGATCTTTTCATAAACTGTCAACTCTAAAAATTCTATATTGTGTCTTTGTAAGTTCTAAACTGAAATATTGTCTACAGGTTTCGAATACTACCTACTTCAAATATATATTCAATGGTTGAGTCAGTTCAACATAAGTTTTTCAAATACTGTTATTTTCAAACCTATGGTCATTATCCGAGAAGTGACTACAATTACGACATTTAATTTGAAATAAAAATGTTACCATTAAGTGACAGAAGAAAATTACAATCCTGCGTATATTTATATAAATTAATTAACAACACCATTGATGATCCATGTACTCTTGAGCATATTCCATTTTACACTCCTCGTGTTACATCACCAAATAAAATTACTTTTCATGGTGAAAAATCTAGAACTAATTATGAATTCAAATCTTCAGTAAGACAATTTTGTATTGCTTATTATAAGATATCATGTGGTATTGACATATTTGGCGACTCCTTTGATAAATTTAAACGCATTCGGTTACATTTATTTATTATTATTTATTATAACCTGCATTTCAACTCCAAAAATATACAGATATAGTATTTAACATTATTTATAATGACAATTAATTAATATAGAAGATAAATTACATATATAAAAATTAATAAAATAAATTAAGTTGAATATTCTTTCGGACAAAGGTTTCCCCTGATTTTTTCCATTCGTCTCGATTCCTTGCTGATCTTGGCCATGTAGGACCTGCTACTTTTTTGATCTCATCCAGTCATCTTTTCCTTTGTCTTCCTGTTGATCTCTTATTACCCAATGCAATCCAATCTGTTATGTCTCTGGCCCAGTCATTTCTACTTCTCATAATATGTCCTGTCCAACACCGTTTTACAGTTTTTATTGTAGTTATGGCATTAGCTATTTTGGTCTTTGTTTTCAGTTCTTGTGTACTAACTTTATTTTTTCATGTGATATTTAACATACTCCGGTCCATCTCGTTTTGACATATTCTAAATTTCTTAGTCAATTTTTCCGTTAATGCTCATGGTTGACAACCGTAAGTTTTAGTTGGGCTATCACACATGTCAAATATTTTGCTTTTAATAAACTGTTCAATATTTCCTTTAAATATGTTTTTGAGCGACCAGTATTTTTTCCATATTTTTTCATATATATATATATATGAACTGCGCCATTACTTTTGTTTTGGATATACAGCTTGAAGAAAAAGCAGGAAAACATAGAATACAAAAGAGAAAAGAAATACTAGAAATTGCGACACAGTTTTACATCATGTTACATCAAGAAGAAAAACTATAATCTAACAAAAGAGTTTCGTAATAAGTCTGAAGTTAAATATATTTCACTAGAATAGATCGACAAAACCATAGAAGAAATTAAATTTGATAAATGCCCAGGACAATATGGTCAACAAATGAACAGGAAAATCCAAATTAAAGAAAAATTTTTATTCACATCGATTTCGGCTCATTAGGCCATGTTCAGAATCTTTAACTGAAAGTGACCTAATAAGCCGAAATCGTTCAAAATATCATGTGAATAAAATATTTTGTGAAACTATATCAAGTGTTTGAATTTTATTTTTTATTTTACAATATTTCACAAAGTGCTTACGGCCGAAACATTGGATTCTAAAATTCAAATTACTACATATTCTACAGCTGTTGTCCAATAAAATATTACAAACAGAAGAAATACCAACACAAGAGAACCACTCACAAATACTATTACATAAAAAAGGTAACGGAATCAATATAAACAAATATACTGTTATCGCATCACTCAGTAAAATCTTTAGGAAAAAACACATTGAGCAACATCAGGCGCCAGAACAAGCGGGCTTCAGAATAACATAAATCTATTATACACCATGTACATGCTATAAACCAATTAATAGAAAAAAGTAAAGAGTATAATTATACAATTTACATTTTTTTTCGTCGATTTCAAGAAAGCTTTCGACTTCTTAGAACATGATAAAATATGGATAGCTTCAGACCAGGCAAATATAGAGGAATAACTAATTACAATTACTCAACAAATATACACACACATTACAGCGAACATTAAAACAGAAAAATTGGGAAGAATATTTAAAATAAACAAAGGAGTAAGACAAGGCGGCCCACTATCTCCAGATCTTTTTAACACGGTTCTGCAATACACTATGAACAGCACGACAGAAAACTATGAGGTCAATATAAAGGGAAGAACATTGTATAATTTACGCTTTGCGGACGATCTTGCTTTCGTAACAAATTTCGCAAAGGAATTGCAACAACTAATTAATGACCTGGATAAACAGGGTAGAGAAGTAGGATTGACAATTAATTTGTTACATTACCTGACTTATTAATAAACCGGTAACTAAATAAATATTATTATTGAAAACAGTGTAATTAAGGGCCGGTTTCTAGAAACAGATTTATTGGGCCAGTTAATTTAACTCTTCGATAAACTTGCAAATGGGTTTCTGAAACATCAAATTGGCATTTAACTGCCAAGTTAAGTTAACGGAGCAAATTGGTCAGTTTACCTACGCATTTATCGATGACGTTGTGGGGGCTGTGCAAAGAGTCCCAGTTTTTAAAGAGTGACGCATGAAGTTGCTTAGCAGTTCTATTCCCTTTTTGATTTTGTGAATTAAATTCTTTGGCAATTTGCTGCCATGCAAATTTTTTTTTTTTCATAATTGTAACCTCGTCGATTTCTTTATTTTCCATTATGATTTTGTATTTATACACACGTCACCAGCCCGAAAACGAAATTCTTTTCACTCTCGGTAATTTATTTCTTCGATTTCGCTTTTCTTCCATAATTTTTGACAAATTGAAGTTAGTGCCATCTATTTGATTTAAAAATAAGTGTTCGATTAGGTTAAAACCATGACTACCATGAGTTACATATCGCACTGATAAATTAACTGACGCATGTTTTCAGAAACCCAATGCAATTTTAACCTTTTGATAAATTTTACGAGCAGTTATCTAACAGATCAGTTAAATATTTTTTCAGAAACCGGCCATAAGACTTGAAGTTCTTTCCCTTCATTTTCCAACAACTAATTAATTAATATTACCATTTTAAATACATATGTTTGCTCTTAGTTTTTTTAAGTCTGATTTTTTAAATTATCTTGGTCTTTATAATTCTTAGTTTTTTTACAACCATTTAATTTTTGTAATTTATTCTATCTAATCGTCCTATAATTGGGATTTGGTATACGGTTGAATAGATTAATAAATAAATAAATTACTGGTAATTTTTTTAGGAGTTTAATTACAAAGCACTAAGAAACACACAGACAATTCGACACACACTTCAATTAAACTATTATTATTGTTACTAGTATTATAAAACATATAACGAATAAAAAAAAGGTAAATATAATTGTTTGGATACCTAGACTAGATCTTGTACTATTGAAAAAAATTGTAAGGATATTAAAACACATGTTTTACTATCGTTTGGAGCAAGATGGTACATCCCCTTAAATATTTTAAATCGATTTCGAAGGATGTTTAGAAAAATACTATATTACTCACTAATATTATAATAACTCAAAGATGATACAAAATTAGATATTGGTAACACTCACACTCAGAACACAAAACTATTTGTACGAACTGTGAAAATCGATGCACACAATCAAGAGCCCTTAAACTGGCTAACATATCTAATATTTCACAAGAAATGTCAAAATGCAACTTCACCGCCCAAGCTCCTATAAACATATTGAAATCCGCTGAGTAGGCGGAAACTGAACTGGCCTTAAATTCTTAAATACATATCTCTGAATATCGTTTGCAATATTAAATTCGTAATAAACGCAAGTGTTACAAAATGTCACTAAGCAACGTCGAAACAGAGCAAATGCAATTCAAATGAATACGACTGTTGAATTCTACGTTTTGTTTTTCATAGCACTCTGTAAATAGCTAAAAATAATAATTTTAATTTAGATATACCTAAAATAAAAAATAAAAATAAAAATATATCATCACGCCTTTTACCCATTATGGGTGTGGCACTCTGCTTACGCAGATCTCGGTAGGTGATATATTTTTGCGTATGAAGTGCGGTTACCAGCCGTCAAATCAAATACCCCGAAGATGTTAGTGGAGGGAGAACCACAGGGGTAACTTTAAATTTGTAACTGTCAGCAGTGGGATTCGAACTGAGAATCTCACGATCCACAGTCCGACACGTTACCACGGAGCTATTTACCCCATTATGAAAAAAATGTATTATATCAATAAATGTAGGTTTATTTGTGGTAGTTTTTGTTAGTGAACATTTTTTGATTGTATTTAAATTCATAAGGAACGAACTATCGCTTAATGAAAATTTTAACATAGTAATTTCTATTTCCAATAGAAAAAATCTGTTGTGGGCAGCACAATACCTCCCGCCATAGATTTCTTATCGAACAATGCAGGAACACGGACCAACACTATCAAGAAACGCTCATCCCTTCAAAAAATTATGACACATGTCAAAAAATGTCATATTTCAACAGTTGTTTTATTTTTTCTAAAATTACAGGTTATCAGATTTAAACGAAAGTATCAAAATATAATTTATTTTAATGTTTTGTAATTCGTAAATGGTGACAGTAAGAGGAAAATGTTTCAAACAATAATTGTAGATAATAATATTTGAAACATTATTCTAATAACAAAATTTTCAATAAACCATAATTTACTGAGATATTTTAAAATAACTTGATAGGGCTTCAAGTAAACTACCACTTCCGGTTATTGGATTATCACCAAAAACTAATCAGGGGATTCAATTGATATATTCAAAATATTAAAATTTTCAGTTCAGTAGTTTTTGAGAAACCGTAACTCCAGAGATCCACACAGACTGACAGGCAAACTGACAGACTGACAGACAGACATACATACACACAGACGTCATCGCGAAACTATTAAAATCGTATTCTAGGGACCCTAAATCGTGCTCATCCACTGAAAACTCACTACCCAATTTTAGCATGATTCCTATACCTCTCTTACAGGATGTGGCGGAAGGTAAAAAGTAGACACCTGGTCTGTAAGGGAAGTATTATTATGGATAAAATATTCGCTAGTAAGTTTTCAACGGATAAACACCCTTCAGGGACTCTAATTATTTCACGAGGACGTCTATGTGTGGCTGTGGGTGACGTATTAGGTTACGAGCTGAGTAAATTTTGGTACCAATCCATCATTCGGAAATGGTTATTTACTTCTAGGCCTCTCACTTCTCAGGTTTATCAAACATATCTCAGTAAATGACTGATTAAGGTTAGACCCATTTAGATTGATTATAATGGCTATAATTTATAATTGAACTTTTTTAAATATCCTATACAATTTGCAAGTTAAAATTTCAAGCTATTTTTATTTACAAATTTTTGACATTTATTTGACTAGTAAAAGGAAAAACAATCAATTTGCTATAGTTACAATATAACAACAAAATTTTATGGTGCCTTTTGCTTATGTGTGTACCAATTTATTTATGTGAAAATGTATCAAAATCAACGTTTTAGTACAATTACATCGCCAAAAATTAAAGTTTATACTTTGAATTTATGAAATAATATTGACATATACCCCTCGTGCTAAAGAATTGAATCGATAAAATTTGATATCTAGCTTATCTATAAAATTTTGCTTTGAGAAAAGTGTTATCGTGCATAATAATTTAAGATAAATTTTTTTCAAATTATTATGTACTCAAAACACTATTTAAGCAAAATTTTATGCATAAGCTAGACATGTCAAATTTAATCGATTAAATTCTTAGCACTCGTGATATAACTATTGAATAAACATAGTTGTTATAGGAACAACTGAATCACCCCTTCTATATGTCAAACATTTATCAAGTGCAAATTATTAAACAATCAAATTTAGATTTATATGTATAAGAAATTTGTGTGATGACCACAACGAATTTTTAAAATTAAACTTGTCATTTTTATTGTCGTCAGTCTCGAGTGTGGTAACTATTTTTGATAAATGTTCTAAACCACAGCGGATTATCTGTTACACATACGGTTTTCCTTATATTTCTTCCTTATATACTTAGAAAGAAAGTAGATATTTTCATAATAATGGCATGTTCCACTAGTACAAGGAATAGTTTTTTGTCGCGGGTTAAAAGAATCAAAATGTGTCTATGAAGAATATTTTTCGGGTCAATGAAAAATTTTTTTCCAATTATTATAAAAACTATATCTTAGTTTATGATGCGGCTTCAACTACTTTGGTTATTAGCCGGGGTTATGGGCGATATGCGGATGGGGGTGTCTGCGTGTAGTCAGTCACAAACACCGATTTAATGCCAGAGCAGTCCGGGAATCGAACCCGGGACCTCTGGGTCAGAGCCTAGTACTCTAATCCACTGAGCCACAGAGGCGGGCCTAGCTTCAATTTATGTAATATATTTTCGTGTATATCAAAATGTATACAAATGCTAACATAAATATTGCTAACAGATATTTTTTTTGTATTAGCGAAACAAAAATGATAACAATAAAAAGAATGTTAAATTGTTGTTTCTGTACACTAAACAGTGTGTTTCACCATTGTTATTCCTAGATCTATGAGAGCTTCGACTTCGGTTAAATTAAACAAAAGTTGACAATAGCGGACCAAGTTAATGATGTATTTGTTTTTAATTTTTTAATAATTTAAAAAAATATCGTATATTCTTGTTTAGCTGGTCAAATTAGAAAGGTACATAGTTTTACTGTCTAACCAGTGGAGTAGAAAAATCCTTTTTCTGTGAGTCACATTCAAAATATGAAACTTATAAATTTTTAACGGACCCGATACCTAGTAAGAAAAATATTATAGTGAAAAAGCTTATTTTTTGCTATTTGAATGATATATAACTTTGAAGGATTGTGCATCATTTATGCTATTCCATTTTTCACTGGTTTTTTTTTTCGATTTATTTTTGCTTCAATTCTTTTTTATATTTTTTCAAAATTTCCAATCTAAGATTGAAAAACTTAGAACATCAAGCAAACGAATTGTTAAATTTAGCTGTGTTTATTCATATTTTGGCCTGAAGCATGAAGCATGCGTTACTGGAAATATTAATGTTTTTTCAGCGGTACTAAATCAATGATGTACAAGTTATGTTTATGTAGAATGTATCTGTAGGTAGACTCGCTCCACTCGCACTTTTAACAAACAAAGCCCAAGTCTACACAACTGACGCTCGACAAATTCGAATCGCGCTACTCAAATTTAGAAGAATATGTTTAGAAAAGAGGAGGGCAAAATTGCATTGTATCTCAGCTCCATAGGCAACAATATTGAATTTTAAATATGTTGTGATGTACGAGTAGATACACATAAAACATGTAAATATTGTAAACATAAAATAAAATTGAAATAGGAAAAAATGAATAATTCAAAAATTTATGGAAAAATGGTTAGTAGAAAAAAAGTTGTGGAAAAAATTAAGTGGCAAGAATGATTTAGAAATAATAAAGTAAAAAATTTCTTGTTTCCCCTTTGTACATTTGTAATACTTTAGTCCTTGTAGTGAATTCGATACATATTATACAATAATGATGATAATATAAGCAACAGCTAATACAACAATATTAAATATACAAGATGATATACAATAAGAAAATACATGAATGTGTCATGTACCTGTCAAACACCTTTTTTTAAGTCTTCAGGCAAGCCATTCTACGTTATAAGTTCTGGTTGGCTTGTCTAGTGCCGTAGTTGTGAATTTGACAAACTTCTTTGAGGGAATTAGACAAGTAGGTATTTAAGATATTGCCCTTTCGTGATGTAAACGGCAGTTAATATCTAAACAAAACTATAACCAAGTTAAAAAAGAATACCATAACTTAATAAAACGTGCTAAATTAGACTATAACTTAAAACAAGTAGAAAATACAAATAATAATACCAGAAAAGTTTGGAAACTTATTAATACTAGTCTAAATAATGTAGAGAAAAAAACAAATACTACAGATAAAATTAAAGACGCAAATTGTGAAAGATCTAATCCTAACGACATCGCAAATATGTTTAACAATTATTTTGTAACTATCTCACAGGATCTTATAAATAATCTGCAAAATGCTCCAACAAATAACGCTCACAGTAACTTGATTAGTAACAAATCTATTTTCCTAGCACCTGTTACGGAATCTGAGATATGTTCGCTCATTATGACTTTAAATAATTCTTCAGCTACTGGTATTGATGAAATTCCTAATAACCTAATCAAAAATTGTCGTGAATGGATTATAAATCCTCTTACTTATTGTATTAATGTATCCTTAACACTAGGATCTTTTCCTGAAATCTTAAAAAAGGTAAAAGTGATACCTCTTTTTAAAAAAGGGGATAATGAGTTAGTTACAAATTACAGACCCATTTCCCTCCTTTCAGGTTTTCACAAATGAAAAGGTTATGTTAAATAGAGTTTCATCTTTCCTTGAAAAGAATGAGTTACTAATCAGCGAACAACACGGTTTCCGGAAAAAACGAAGCACAATTACTGCACTAACAAATTTTCTTGATCATATCTACACCACTTTAGATCGAATCATATCTCACAAATCGTCAGCAAACAGTAACCTATAAAAACAATAAATCAAATTTCCAAACAATAACATGTGGAGTGCCACAAGGGTCCATACTTGGCCCAGTATTGTTTATATTATACGCAAATGGCTTAAAAAATATATTACACTCTAATGTTTTTGTCACGTATGCGGACGACTTATCTGTACTAATATCTGGGAATGCCAGTGCGGTCGAAATATCTAATACTATATCTGAATTATCTAATTTTTTTGCATCTTTAAATTTAACGAAAGTCTTCGTATTCGCTGTAATATAAATATCTTACCACAAGTTGAAAATCTTAGAGTACTTGGTCTTGAACTACACGAAAATCTAATTTGGGACCCTCACATAGATAATCTTTGTCAACAATTAACATCCCTGTGTTATCTTCTTCATCTTCATCAGTACGCGTTTTTAAAATGCAAAAACGTGCTATACGAAATATTTTTCTACTGAATAATAGATCATCCTGTAAAGAAATATTTAAAAGTTAACACATGGAAAAATAAAGACATGTATCAAACTATTAGTGACACCCACAATTATGACACTCGAGGAAAACAAAATTTTAAAATTCCAAGAATTAAATTAAATAAATCTGCATTAAATCCAAACCATATTGGTATTAAACTATTTAATCATTTACCATCAACCATTAAAAATATTAACACAATAATTAAATTTAAATCAGACCTCAAAAGTTTCTTAACATCTAAGAATTATTACAATGTATCTGAATTTTTAAATGACAGATTGTAACAATATTGTAATCGTAATTTATGTATATATGTAGACTGTTCCTATACCATGTTTTTTTGGTCGACAGTAAATAAAATATTATTATTATTATTATTTTATACAAAAAAAAACCATACACTGGTATTCCAACAATTTGTACACATTTAACCAATTAAGTGTTTTCAACATTTCCTCAATAGGAGTGTATTTATTGCAACGCAATATTATCCTCATTGCCTTGTTTTGTAATGTTTGCAATTAAGTTATTTCTCTTCTGTTACAAACATATAAAATAGTGCTACAATAATTAAAATGTAGCAATATTATTGGATTATACACTAACTATCTGGACAATAATGAAAGATTATCACTTATTCTATACATAAAGTTTTTTTTTTACAATTTTGTTACAAATGTATTGCAGATGTAAGCTAAATTTTAATTTCCTTTCGACTATCACACCTACGTATTTTATTTCTTCTACAATTTCAAGAGTTGTGTCTCCCATTTTTATTCTTAACTCTACGTTTTCCTTAATTTTTTAAAAATTGTTTTCTGTACAAAATATCTTTCTTTTACATTTATCTTTATTTAATTTTAATTTATTTACATTCACCAATTGTTCAACAGGATGAAGTTCTTCATTGATAACATGAAACAATTCAGCTAATTTTTCACTTTGATAATAAATTAAATTATCATCAGCGAAGAGATGAATATTACATTTGTTTTAAATTAAAGACATTGAATTTATATACAGGGTAAGTCAACGAAATGCCCGTCTTCGATATCTCTCTTGTCGTTAGAAATACGGCATATATTTATTAACAAAATTTATTCGACTACTAAAGGAGCATAACGTAAAATTATTTTCACATATACAGGGTGTAAGGTAACGGCTAGACGTGAATTGTTTGTCTTTTTTTAAATAGAACATCCTATATATTTTTATATATTTTGAATTGTAGTTTATTCACCTATACGGACATATGAATTTTGTTTTAGTTTTCCGCGGCGTTGTCAAGTTTTTCCGTTTTTTCTCTAAAAAAGGCCGAATACACGCATTGCTTTGTGAAGGCGTACTGAAGTTATTTTAATAGTAAAATTTAAGAATTTTTTTTTTCTGCGCAACTGTAACTATACTCTATGTTTTGACATACTTTCTTTTACATGTAATTATACAGGGTGTTCAATAAAGCGAATCAAACTTACTCCACTTCAAATGATTATAACTCGCAATTTTCAAATGGAACAGCCTATATTTTATTATTCTGTTGTGTGCCATTTTGTATTTCCTTCAATTATTATTAAGGGTATCCTATGCCTAAAACCAATAATTTCTGAGATTTTTACCATTTTTCACTAAATTAATTTATTCAATTAAAAATTAAATCTAGTATACCATGGATATGGTTTTTTTTTATTTATTGTTTTGTTTTAATTTACAAAATATTTTCAATATAACCGCAATTCTTACGGAAACAAATTAGCAGACGGTTTATAAATGAGTAATTTACTCTTCGCTTGCGTCGACAATTCCAAATCAGTTACGAATTTGCATCATACTTTTTTGATAATAATACGAGTAATAACGGACAAAATTATTGTTAATTTTTACAAACTGATCCTCTTAAACGATTTAGAAAATTTACCTCTCAATATTATCCGGAGATTGTGTTTCCAATACGATGGTACACCAGCTCACTTACAGTCTTCAGGTTAGGCATTATTTAATGAAGAATTTCCTAAAAGATGGATTGGATAAGGTGGTTCAAGTAATTGGCCCGCAAGATTTTCGGATCTTACAAACTTACATTATTTCTTGTTTATCGGTTTATCAGACAGCACCAACTACACGAGAAGATATGATGGAGCGAATTCGTAACTCTTTTGAAACTGTCAACGCAAATATACTGCGAAGAGTAAATTACTCATTTAAAAACTGGAAATAATTTCCATGGTATACTAGATTTAATTTTTAATTCAATAAATTAATTTAGTGAAAAATAGCAAAAAATTCCGAAATTATTGGTTTTAGACATAGGATACCCTTAATAACAAATGAAGGTAATACAAAATGGCACACAACAGAATAATAAAATATAGGGTGTTCCATTTGAAAATTGCGAGTTATAATCATTTGAAGTGGAGTAAGTTTGATTCGCTTTATTGAACATCCTGTATAATTACATTTAAAAGAAAGTATGTCAAAAGATAGAGTATAATTACAGTTGCGCAGAAAAAAAAAATTCTTAAATTTTACTATTAAAATAACTTCTGCTTTTTTTAGAGAAAAAACGGAAAAACTTGACAACGCCGCGGAAAACTAAAACAAAATTCATATGTCCGTATAGGTGAATAAAATACAATTCAAAATATATAAAAATATATAGGATGTTCCATTTAAAAAAAGACAAACAATGCTCGTCTAGCCGTTACGTTACACCCTGTATATGTGAAAATAATTTTACTTTGTGCTCCTTTAGTAGTCGAATAAATTTTGTTAATAAATATATGCCGTATTTCTAACGACAAGGGAGATATCGAAGACGGGCATTTCGATGACTCACCCTGTATATTAAAAACAAAAGCGGTCCCAATACACTATCTCGAGGAACTCCTATATTATTTGTAATAGGTGAATATAAGTGTAAACGCTAAGTCACCACACAGAGATTCCAAAATTTAATAACGTAATAAGTAATGTCAGCATGTAGAGAGAGTTCAATACTCGATAGCGTAATAATTAAAAATGCATGAGTAAGTTATTGTTTAAATTTAAACTTGTAATATATGTCATGTTCGCTGACTTAGCGTCGACAGAATTATGAATTATTGAGTAATTAGGTTACATTGTTTGAGTAATATTATTTAGTTAGCACTTATTTTGTTGATGTAGAATTTGTAGTAATACATATAAATAGTAGGATGTATGACATGACATGCGGAGAGACAGAGCCAGTACAGTACAGTGCACCGTAGACCGTAGAGTACAGCAGAGAAAGTTGTTTATTAAGAGGTAAATAAAGAGTATGTAAGTTAGTTCCACGACATCAAGTCGTTTTATTATTGCTGACTCCCAGTCTCGACAGGACCCCTTTTTATTATGTACCCTCGTTTAGAGGTGTTATATAAGTCTTATTTTCGATTTGCACTACCTGGGTGCTGTTGGACAAATAACTATGAAGTCAATTTAAAACATTGCCTCAAAAGCCATACTTATAAAGTTTGTCAACCTGTAGATTTCGGTTAACAGTTTCAAAGGCCTGTTTGAGATCAAGGAACAAAGTACAAACTTACATGTTGTTTTCAAGATTAAATTTTCAATCATTTATTATAAAGTTTAAGGCGGTTTCACATGAATGGTTTTCGAGAAAACCAGATTGCTCATTTGCAAGTATATTACATTTTATTAACAAAATTTATAATTTATCTATATACAATAATTTCAATTACATTTTCACTTGCTAGTAACATGTTATTAAGTCAAAATTCCTCAATTTTTTTTTCGTATTTTGAACTTTAGGTATAGGTTTAATAGCACATAATTTTATAGTATCTGGAAATATTGGTGTTTCAAGTGAATTATTAACTAATTTTATTTTGTTGTTCAAATATTATTGATTTTAGATCATGGATTGTAATTTTAGTTAACCTTTAAGTGCGCGCGCTGGTGTATTCGAGGCACCAGTATGACTAAAGCAGCCCCCATTTTTAGCAAAGAAATTGTACGCACTTGTGGCATCGTTCTAACCTATTGTAGATGCTTTAGTTACTCCCTATGTCTATACTGTTAGTATTGTCCCAAAGATTACTCCGTAGTTTAAAATAAACTTAACAGCGGTTTAGAGTGGTGCCTAGAATACACCGCGCGCGTAGTAATGTAAATATTATTTGAACATTTTAACTTAGGTTTCTTTACATAAAACATGTTAATTTGGATTTTTACGTTCATAAAAGTAGCCTTAGACAATTTTAAATTTAAAAAATAGTTTTTGTAGATATTGTATACAAGTCAGAAACCCAGAACGCCTTACTAAAGATGAACTTCATGCTATGGCGGTATCCATTATAGAAGATGAATCTGAAGAAGTGGACGGGGACTCAAATACGTTAAATAATGAAATTATTGAGAAACAATTACTGTCGGAAAGAGCGGAATTAAGGTCCTTACCTTGTAATATCAAACAGTTTCTAGGTAAATACAAAAGTCGTGAAGAAATGTGGAAAACAAAGAAATAGGATGACAATCATGTCATGTTGTACGTGTAACAATCCGATATATACAGAGCATTCAATCTTAACTTGTAAAGAGTGTATGTAATATTGGTGGTGATAGCCACATTAATAGTGAGTAGTCATTTAGTTGCAGAACCTTTGTGAAAATGTTTTGCAAGAAAGTGTTTTTTTTAACTATATTTTTTTTTTTTTGATACAATTAAAAGATTTTATATGTTTGTTTATTTATTATTGCCTAATGTATTTTATTATACATTATTTCCATAATACGTATACTATTTATCAAAAACAGCGATCCTTTAGGGCCATTTAAGGCGGGTGCCTGAAATAAACCGCGCGCGTACTTATGTTATAGTTTAGTGCGCGCGTACTTAAAGGTTAAAGTGCTCATATAAGATGCAAAGGTAGCAATTTCGTCTACCAACATATTATCAGGATATTGTACAAAATTTATTGAGTCCACTATTTTAGTTATGCTGTCAACATAATAATTATTGAATCTTTCAACAACTGAATTAGTTATAATTTGACCGTCGTAAGTAATTTTACGGAAATTACTATTATTTGGTACCTACTATTATGATTTAGTAAAATTGTATTTCCATTCATCTATAACTGAGTTATAATATTTTTGTTTTTCATTTCTTATAGTACATACAAAAATGTTTCAATAATATTTGTATCGATTGCAATCATTTGTATGTTTAGTTATATTGTAGTTTTTGTAAGCATTATCTCTATTATTAATAGCATCTTTAACTGTTTTCTTCAATCATTTATTATGAGTAACTATTTTAGTACAGTGTCCATAGCTTTCGAAACATTTTCATAGAACACATTTTATGCTTCATTTACATTACTGATATCATACCTCCAATTACATTGTATAAGGCAGTCCTCTAACAATTCGTAATTAATTATTTGATGGGTTTGATCTTCCATATTGGTTTGTCGTTGAGAGATATAAATGGAAAGAATGTAATTTTATGAGCCCGTTTTATTGAACACTTGATATAATAATCATTCGTAATAACTAAGTCCAGTAATGTTTTTGCTGCTCAGTGATCATTTACTAATTGTTTATACTCGCAATTTTGAAATATGTGTTTTAATTTTACTGTTATCATTATTAGACCAGTCAAAGTTAAAATCACCTATTATTAGTAAAGTGCCTTTAATGTCACTATTTTCCTTTAACCATTCATTTAAAAAAACAAGAAATTCTGTACAACTACTATTAGGTGAACGATATAAAAGTAGAATATATTAATTATTTATTTTTGCACTAATACACCATAATTGATCATTGGGATGCAAAAATGTTTACAACACTCTAACTCACAGTTTGACTGATGTATATACATTGGAACACCTCCAGTGTGTCTGTTGGTAGTTGCAGCGAATATAGTAGTACCCTGGAATATGTAGTTCAGAATCGTTGATTTCTTCTGTTGTTCGAGTCTCCGATAAGCATAATATGATTGGATCTGAGCCAAGAAACTTGCAGCATTTAAGTATAAAATGTTACTGAATCCAGTTGTAATCTGTAATTGCTATGAGCGTTTAAATTTGTTTCTATGAATTTCAGATTTTCTTTGAAATATAGGCCAGTTAAGGTCCAAAGCAGAATGCTTTACAACGTAGTTAGGGTTGAACAATTGATACATTTAAATGAACTCGATGTACTAAGTATAATTTTTGACTTAATGGCAACTAGCACTTCCTTCCTCATTTCTACAGTCATTGGCTTTGTGATTGTATCCATAACATTCAAAACATCTTAACATATTTAATTCTTTATAAATAAAGCATCTGCCATCCAATATTTATTTTTTCATGCTTTACTTTCATAAACGTTTCTGAATGAATTTCAATTATCACATTAAATTTTTTATTTTTATCATAAATATTTTTAATGTGTAGAACTGAAGATGAGGACATTAGATTTGTATTTTACCTTCTTAAATTTTGAACGATTTCGTGATCTTCTTGTTTTTC
This sequence comes from Poecilus cupreus, assembly GCA_963942605.1. NCBI lineage: Eukaryota > Metazoa > Arthropoda > Insecta > Coleoptera > Carabidae > Poecilus > Poecilus cupreus. Next base: position 34,640,945 of record OZ012713.1, read on the forward strand.
ACTATTTCACGTAGTCCTATTATTTTAAATAATGGGTTTTTCAACGTGCCTAATTGTACATCATATTTGGTTCCTAATATTTTTGATACCTCACTTTTAAATGTTTTTATATCTTGCCCTTTTCATCTGGTAGCAATTCCTCCAACTTTTACATTTTTATATTTGTGATTCCCACGGACAGTTCAGCTGGATTGGTAATAACTTCTGCAAATATCTTTTTCTTATTTGTTTCCTGACAATATTTGATATTAATTTGAAATTCTCAATATCATGCATATATTTTTTTCATAGCTTCTTGATCAATATTTTGTATCTCTTGGATGGGTACGTAAGAATTATTTAGACACATATAACAATACCATTTAATATTAGAACATGATTGAATTATCGCATATTATTTAATCTTAAGACCCGCACATTTTATATGAAACCATAATTTACAGTTACCATCACATCAGATTATTTTGACCCCATTAAATTTAATTTTACATTTACCGCAGTTTTTTTTTCGTCGTAATCATCTGCCATGGTGCCCACTTTTGTTGGTCACTGGTTTTTAGCAGTGCGCACGTTAATGTGCGCGCGGATAAAGACGACTTAGCGGCGGAACAGGTTTGAACTGAATTAAAAAAAAATTGAAAATGTCTTAAGAAAGTATATTTTGCAAAAGTTTTTATCACAATGGCAGTAACACCGATTTACATACACTCCAAATAAAAATTTCAGTGTAACATAGAATGAGATTTAAGTTTACAATTCACTGTTAACATTTGTAAATTGAGAAAACCTTCGCACACTTTACTGACACATCCGTACACTTTCACATTCGAATAGATAATTGATACTTCTGAGCTACCCCAATCCAAGTTTGCGAAAAACCGCGGAATGACACCCGGCCAAAAATGAAACTGGCACAACCAGTAATTAATAAAAAAATAAAATAAATAAAAAAATAATAATTAAAATGGGGTAAATAGCTCCGTGGTAACGTAACGGACTGTGGATCGTGAGATCCTCAGTTCGAATCCCAGTACCGACAGTGGCCAATTTAAATTTACCCATGTGGTTCCCCCTCCACTAACAACTTTGGGGGCTATGACCTGGCGGCTGGTAATCGCATTTCATTTGCAAAAATATATCACTTACCGAGATCTGCGTAAGCAGAGTGTCACACCTATAATGGGTAAAAGGCGAGATGTTATATATTTATTTTAAAATGACTTTCGTAATACGGATGTGGATGTGATTATGTGGAAAATTTGAAAGATATTCTATTATCTACCTCATTGTAAAACCGCAATAAAAACCAGGGCTATGCGGACCTCTTATCCATTTAGTTATTTTGTATTTTAGTTCTAATACCAAGTGCCAACAGTGAACATACAGTGCTTGATTTATCTGCAAGAACATGTATCTCATTTTATTAATTACAACAATTTTCTTTAAAGGTACGTTAATGACTATTTTATTATTTCTTTGTGGTTATTATTATTACTACTGATAAATCTTTGTTTTGCATTTATAAATATTTCGCATCTGTTTCTTTTTATGTATTTTTGCTTCGTTAATATATATATATATACAGGGTGTAACACGTAAAGCGGGCCATAGGCGTTTAACATGGGAAAACAGTTTTTTTGTGCGCGTTGCTTCCCAAATTATTTTAGTCAAAAATGCTTCAAATAAATATTGTAGAGCTTATAATACTGCATATAAATCAGTGAACAAAATTCATGTACTATGGTTTATAACTCCAGAAATTAAATCTGAAAAATTACAAAATTACTTTTTAATAGTGGTTACCATGGATAATAACACAAAATGACAAACAAATATGTAATGTTTTCCTGTCAAATATTTTGATATTTTTAAGTGTTTCCTTAGTTCACGAAGTATTACATTAAAGAATAGTTTTGATGTGTGTACATTTTACATTAAGTGCAAGAGAAATTTCATCAGAATTAAATATGAGTTTCAAGTCGGCGTACAGAATTATTTAAAAATAAACAAGTACCTACATTCTCTACCAAATTCAAAATCACAAACAAATATTTCTGCAAAATTTTGAACTGCGCGCAACATTCTGTGAAACAATCATGTAGAAGGCAAATAATAGACATTTTGAAAAATATATTGTTTACTGATGAATGTACATTTATAATGAATTTCGAAACACGACGGTTGTCCTGCACACAACTCAAAGAAAGTTGTCGACTTGTTAAACCTTGCTCCAAACACCTGGATCGGACGACGTGGACCAATAGACTGGCCAGCACGATCGCCGGATTTTTCCCAATGACTTTTTTTTTTATTGGGTCACCTAAAATCAAAAACTTATTCAAATAGGTATAATTCTATTGAAGAACTGATAAATAGAAAAATGTCATAGCACAACACTAGGAAAATAACTAACAGACAATTAGCTAATGTTTTTACAAAGATTAGGATATTGTTGGGCTCAAAACTGTGCACTTTTTGAACATCATCAATATTTATTTTAAATCGTTGATGATAAAATGACTTAAAGATTGTTTTTAGAGACTTCAAGTTAGATAGAAACATTTATAAAGAATAGCATTTTTCAGTAAAATCAGAAATATATTTTTTCTTATCTATAGACATGCTGTAGGTATACATAAATAAAATAAAACATAAAAAATGCAATGAACTGTTATTTTTTTTCTTATATTTGCTTTGACACATACACAGGGACGTCGGAAAAAATTTTGTCAGGGGGTCGAACTTGAAAGAAATTTCTTGGATAAAATAATTCAAATATTTGAACTAGACTATTTTTTTTGTGACTGTGTACAGAAAAGTAATGCTTTTTGGTAGTGACTAGTGAGGCACTTTTTGATTCTATTTTTTTCATTGCATAATTTCCACTCCATTTTTCTCCTATTCAATTTTATTATATAATAAATCACAACACATTTAAAATTGATTATTGTGACCAATGGCACGGATATACTTCCAGTAATTTGCCCCTCCCTCTTTTTAAAACATTTTTCATTAAAAATGGGCACTGTGATTTTATAGACTAGATATTAATTAATATTGCAGAATAAAGCCATACTTACAATGAAAAAACAAAATTTAACAGGTTTATACATGTATATATGATATAATTTTCAAAATAAAGCCATACGCAAAGAACAAGTCGTACGTGTTCAGTTCAATTCAGTATTATACAGGTTGGGCCAGAAATTGTGGTGGATTTGAAATATTCGTTAAAAAAACCAAATAAATAAGAGTCTTCCCCAAATATCCCGAATCCCAAAATCACTAATACAGAAATCCCGAATATTATAAACTCGAATGCCCAAAATTTCACATTAGTTTAGATACTAAGGAATAATTTATTGAATTTTGTGCTTTTTCTCACTTTCCGTACGATATAATATATCTGCTTAAATTTTCATGTTATTTAAAAAAAATAATTTTATATATTTACTTGACATTATTTCTGAAGCTTGTTTACTTTTATTTCATTTTAAATTTTTGTATTATTTAGAACATAAACCCATTGGATTTCAATAGTAAATTAATGTTATAGTACTTCCGCATTACCATTTTTCCGAATTTAAATAGGCGTAAATATAATTTTCTAGATGAATTTTAAAAATTAATAACATCTAAATGCATATAGATATATATTTAAGAGCACTACAGGCCTTTTAGGCCTAGGGCTTGGTTCACTATGTCTCTCCACTTTCCTCTGTCCTTTGCTATAGTTGTCCAGTTACTAACACCTAGTAGTTTAATATCTTCTTCTACTGCATCTACCCACTTTCTTCTCGGTCTTCCTCTTCTCCTAGTGCCTATAAGTCCCGCTCGTAGCATAATTTTTGTAGTCCTTTCTTTCGGGAGCCTCTGAATGTGTCCTAACCAGCGAATTCTCTGTGCCCTGATTATCTGTCCTATGCTTGCTTCTCCGTACATGCTCATTATCTCCTTGTTGGTTTTTCTTTCCCATAGTTCGCCCGTTTTTCGTCCTCCATAAATTTTTCTCAATATTTTTCTTTCCCATGCGTTAACCTTTTCTTCTTCCTTTTTGTTAAGTACCCACGTTTCGCATGCATATGTCACTGCAGGTCGGATCACCGTTTTATATATTCTCGCTTTTGTTTTCGTCGACACTTGTTTGGATGTGAGAATTTGTGCTAAACCCCCTGCACCTCTATTACCTCGCGCAATTCTTGCATCCAGTTCTTTGCTGTTGTCATTGTTGTGGGTAATTAATACTCCGAGGTATACAAAGCTATCTACTTTTTCAAATTTTTGCTCCTGATTTTGTTCGTCTTTGACAGTTAAGTAACTATTATGCTCCGCTTCTTCTGGACCTCCTCCCATTACCATATACTTTGACTTTTCTGTATTGATCCTCAATCCTAATTTAATTGCCTCTCTTTTTAGATTCCTAGTCATCTTAGCTAATTCTTTTTGTGTTCTCGCTATTATTACTACGTCGTCTGCGTAGGCCAAAACTTGATGGTTTCTATTATATATAGTGCCATTTACACTTATTCCGCTATTTCTTATTATTTTTTCTAGCGCCAGGTTAAATAACAGTGTTGATAGCGGATCGCCCTGCCTCAGTCCAGTTTCTACTACAAAAGCGCTGGTTGAGGTCCCTTGCATTTTTATTACGTTCTCCGTTTTCCGTAGTGTCATTTTAGTTAACCTTATCAATTTCTTTGGTATTTTAAGCTCTTCCATTGCCTTGTATAATTTTTCTCTATTAATGGAGTCATACGCCTGTTTGAAATCTATAAATAGAGTATGCAACTTCATTTTGTGCTCATAACAGTTCGCCTGTATTTGCTGTAGGACAAATATTTGGTCTGTTACGGATCTGTTTCTCCTAAAACCGCATTGATACTCTCCTATTATTTTCTCCGTGTGCTCGGTTAGCTTCTGCTTTAAAAGTGTTGCTAGGATCTTCTAGGTTGTATCTAACAGAGCTATTCCTCTGTAGTTGTCGCAGAGAGTTCTGTCTCCTTTTTTATAGATTGGATTTAAGACTGCCGTTGACCAACTTTCTGGCATTTTTTCTTCTTGCCATATTATTAATATTAGTTCGTAAACTTGATTGTCGCCTCCGTACTTGATCAATTCGGCTCTTATATCGTTCTCTCCTGGACTTTTATTATTTTTCAGTATTCTGATAGCATGTTTTACTTCCTTTAATGTTGGTGGTTCTATTCTTATTTCGGGTGATTGCCTGATATCGGTACTTACTTGTATAGTATTCTGTTCTTCGGTGTCCCGATCCACTTCTTGGTTTAGTAACTCTTGAAAGTACTCTTTCCATCGTTCCGCTCTATCCTTTTCCCCTCCTAACAGCTTCCCTTCTTTGCTTTTTATAAATGTTGTGTTCCTTTGATACCCTATTTTTGCTTTCTTCACATCTTGATAAAAATTCCGAATTTCTTTATTCTTAAGTTTTTCTTCTGTTATCTTAATTTTGTTTTCATAACTCGCTCTCTTTTTACTTCTGCAAATTTGTTTAGATCTTCTCCTTTTCTCACTATATTGTCGTCTATTCTCTTCTGAATTTTCTTTTAACATTTTTTCTCTTGCTATTTTCCTTTCCTGAACTGCCCTTGCACAGTCCTCATCACACCAATCTTTGTCTTTTACACTTTTCCCTTCCTTTAGTTTTTCTCTTGCCGCTTTGGTTATCGTGTCCTCTATGCGTATCCATTTTTCTTCTATAGTAGCGGACTGTTTCATATTACTTAACTGTCTTTCTATTTCTTCTTCATATTGTTTCTGTTTCTCGCTTGTGACAAACCAGATTTGTCACCTTTCTTTTCTTCCTACAAAAATAAACATTTGTATAAATTATAAACATTTTACATTTAAGCAACTAACTTACCTCAAAGTAATTACTGTATTGTAAATGTTCACTTTTATTATTGATGTTCATATTCAATTCATATTGTCTCAACTCATGTAAATATGTTGTTACTTAGGTTAAATTAATTAAGAAAGGAATCTGAAATTTAAATGAACACAAACACATTCACTTAACCATACTTTATGTTTACACGTCAAATCTGACAGTTACTTTATTGCGAAAGAAAGGTCGAACTTCCAAAATGCGGCCGTTTCCCAACAGATGGCTCGCACCGTCTTTAATTACCTCTCGTGGACACTTACCAATGCCGAATTAATAACTCGGCATAAAAGGTACAAAAGAAAGGTCGAAAGACCACAGTTCAAAAATAACTTGACTTGTCCGTCAGTTATTATTTAATATTATAGTCTTTTCTTATGTCGAAGATAGACCATCTTGATAACTCGACTTGTCCGTCAGTTATTAAATAATATTTTTGTCTTATCTTATGTCGAAGATAGACCATCTTGATAACTCGACTTGTCCGTCAGTTCTTAAATAATATTTTTGTCTTGTCTTAGGTTAGATATAGACCATATTAATAACTTGACTTGTCCGTCAGTTATATAATATTATTTTCTCAAATCTGTCGAATACCGCAATAGTAGTATTGACCTGATTTAAGAGCTCGACTTGTCTGTCAGTTTTTATATCATCTTTGTTCTCCAGAACATATTCGTCTAGACTTGCACTGTCGGACGAATTGTGAAAGTTTTTTACCCAAAGAAACAAATCAAGTCACCTACACATATTTGCGATTCATCTAGACTTGCACTGTCAGGTGAATCTCCTCTACATATCCAAGGTATTTCCTTACATCCTCACCATATTTCAGATTCACTGCAAAATGTTCAAATAAATTTAAGCTAACCTTAAAATTGTAACTTACCTTTTTGAACAATAATAATAAATTTTATTTACCATTATTAAAACAAATGTCTTTATTTCACTAAAAACTCATTTACGGAGAGACCGGACCCTAGTCAGGATAGTTGATTTTACATTCACACAGATTAGTTACAAATGGCGCCCGAAGAATCTACATTATCAGCTGTCAGTGAAGTTTTGTTCTATCATTGAGAAATCATCCGTTGGCAAATTCAAATCTCCCCAGGCATAATTTTTATCGGCGGGAATTTTAAATCTACCAAAAATTTAAATACTTACCTACTGCTTTTCTCTCATGTCACATTTATGGTATATTAGTATTTTATGATAGTATTTTTATTATTACAAATTGGCGCCCGAACAGGGACGCTAGTATTCTAGTATTTTATGTTTTATATTAGTATTTTAGTATTTTATATTTTATGTTAGTTATTTAATATCGCAAATTGGCGCCCGAACAGGGACCCTAGTATTTTAGTATTTTATGTTAGTATTTTCTATATTACAAATTGGCGCCCGAACAGGGACGCTAGTATATTAGTATTTTATGTTAGTATTTTCTATATTACACGCTTGTCTGTAGTTCGTTAAGATCGTATCTTTTTCCTCGTCTTTTTTTTATTCTTATTTCTTCTTTTTTTATTCTTAACTCTTGGTTTAGTACTGCTCGTACTAAATAATGATCTGTATCCATATCCGCTCCCCGGTAGCTCCTTATGTTAGTAATAAAACTAGAATGTTGCTCTTCTATTAGCATATGATCAATTTGGTTCCATGTTCCTTTATAAATGTCTTTCTGCTCAAATTGAGTACTTCTTATCACCATGTTTTTTTCCATTGCGAAACCAATAAGCCTTAATCCGTTATCATTGGTTTCCTTATGTTTACTAAATTGCCCGATAGTTGGTCTGTACGTTTCCTCTCTTCCTATCTTCGCATTACAGTCCCCTAGCACGATTTTGATGTCGTACTTCGGTACGCTATCGTAGGTATTCTCTAACTCTTCGTAGTACTCATTTTTTTCGTTGTCTCCTTTGTCCTCTGATGGGGCATGAATGTTGATTAGGCTTAGTTTTCTGCGGTTGCCTTTGATTCTAATGTAGCATAACCTGTCCGAAATTGTCTTGAATTCTGTTACCGCTTGTTTAATTCTTTTACTGATAAGGAAACCAGTGCCAAGCCTTCTATTTTGACCCCCACTTTTGAAAAGGGTGTAATCCTCTATTTCCATTATGTCATTTCCTAATTGTTTTGTTTCTTGCAGAGCCAGAATATCCAATTTATACCTCCTTGCTTCGTTTATCAGATTTTTTAAAGCTCCTTCCGAGTAGGTTCCTCTAACATTCCACGTCCCTATATTTATAATTTGTTTATCGTGAGTCCTATCCTTCTTGTTTGCTTGCGTCGTCATAATTTTTTTGCTATCCGTTTTTCCGTTTTTCCTAGCTACTTTTTTTCTGTTCTCACTTGCTCTGTCCAGGCTGTTACTCCTTGCTCTTCCTTATTCCACCTGAACTCTTCATTTTCAATAGTTATTTTTTGGTAGCCGGTCTTCACTTTCTTGCCCTTCCCTCTTTCTTCTCTGGCTATACTCCTTATTTCTTTTTGTATTCTCCTCTCTCCAACTGTTAAGTCATTGTCAATATAGATTCCGGTGTTTTTCAGCTTATATTTATTATTCATTATTACTTGCTTCATTGACCATGACTCTACTTCTGCTACTATCCTATCGGTACGCTGTTCTTTCTCGATTTGGTATGCCTTTAGTATTTTAACGTTTACCTTTAGCTCGTCTGTTAAAAATACTTCCAGTTCTTCTTTTTCTTTACCCTTTGTTACCTGCTTTCCTTTTATAACGATATTATTCTTCCTCTTTTTTCTTTCTTCCTTTTCAACTCTATCTTCTAAATTTTCTATTCTTTTAGAAAGCTGATTTCTTTCTTCTTCCCACTTTTCTTCTTTCTTGATCATTTCTTTCTTAATTTCTCTTATTTCCTCCTTCAGCTCTGCTGAATCATTCACCATTTTTCCCATCAACTCCTTCATCTCTTTCATCTCCTTCAATAGTTCTTCCATTAGGACCTCCATTTGTTTCTCCTCGTTTTCCTTGTTTACACTGCTTTTTGTATTAATCTTGCTTTCGATTTTTCTTCTTTCTTGTTCAGCTAACCTTTGCTCTGGTGATCGTAATGTTTTCTTACTTATGTTGAAGATTTTGCTAGGATCATTTATTTCCTCTTCACTGTCTTCTTGCTCTCTATCGCGTTTTCTATCCTTATTCATCTGTATTGCTATTAGCCAAACACTATTTTATTTACCCATTGAATTATTAAATCTGTCCTGAGTCCGCCCCTGTGGCCAGCAAGGCTGCTTTGTGCGCGCGCCGCTGAGCCTCAGCTGCTTCACACGTGCACACTTATAAGGTTATCTGACACGTTATTATATTTCACTATTTACTATGGTTCTAATTCTCAGATCCCTGAATTTAATTAAACCACTAACTAAACACTACTTTATTTAGTTTATTTCACGCACTATAGCAATTTTTACTGTTTACTTCTTTAAATCTAATACAAAACTACTACCCGTGAGACGGAGCCGTATTCGCGGTTATCGCGTCGTCACCAAATGCATATAGATAGCTAGCGTAATTTGAACACATGTTAACTTTTGTGACAAGGATTCAAATCATTGTAATACAAAATTAAGAACAGTTTTAACAATTTATTAAATCTCTTAAAGTTTTATTTGTAACATTTTTCTCTGAAATGATTAGGGAAATTGCATAAGTATTATGTAACATATGAAATGTCTATGATCACCACGCTGTATAAATTTTTTTTTTTAATCATAATTAATATTTCAAATACAAAATCCTGGTACCATAAAGATAGCAGTAACATGTGTTTACTTTCAAAAATGTTTAAGTATTGAGAGCATAAAATGGATAACCTTTAATTTTTTTATTATTTATATTTAAAAAAAATGCTATGTACGAATTATTTTGGGACTTATATACGTCTGTCACATGTAAATAGTTCTATTTTATTTTATATGCAATACTCTAATTCATGCCGAATTAAGCTTGATTAGATTTTTCCTGAACTTTTATCCTTTATTGTCTCTGAGCAATGTACTGCTATGAGTAATAATGTAATACCCGTTTAAGCAGAAATACGATGTGCAATTGAGAAAAAGCACAAGAGTTAGTAATTTATTTCAGTATGAAGGGAATTCGGGATTTTTATATTCGGGATTTTGTGCATTCGGTATTTTGGACCGCTTCCCAAAAATAATACACAAATAAATCTTTATATCAAAATTCATTTTTACTTTCTTATACAAAGTATAAGGAAGTATTGGAATCATGGAAAAAATCGTTGACGAGATTTTTGCGGCAATAAATATTTTGACTTTCACTGAATCCATTAAGACCAATTTCAGAATGATGTCTGTGTGTGTCTCATGGCCAAGAGAAGATATGTAAACGAAACTTGAAATTTATAAGTTTTATGAAAATATGAGTTGATTTTGAATGAATAGAAAAACCGGAAGAGAAAGTTTACTGAACACACAAAACAAAAAATACCATTTTTTTTCAAAAATAGAATCAGCTGTGAGAAAATGTTTCAAATGAAAGATGTCAGCAACAATATTTGGAATATAAAATGTTATTTGCACTTTTCTTGTACATGATTCTAATTTTGAGAAAAGCTAAAATATATATTTGTCAAATTTGATAGGAAACCGCTTCTTTTTCCCAATCGAGCTCGAAGTTTGCCACATGAGCGCAGCGAATGAGGAATTTCCTGCGAGACTGGAAAAAGTGCGTTTCTTTCGTGTTAAACCTATTTTTTCACGATATGTTTCTCCAACTATAAATACATGTTGAAAAAAAATTGACACGTTAAAGTGTTAAAGCATTGTAGCAGTGTTGCAATAAACTAACTTTAAATGTAAATTAAAGTTGTCAAATTGTGATTTAATCTGGAAAAGAAAAATGTGAGATATAATTGTAAGGCAAATTAAAGTACGTATATCACTAAAATAAGAATTTTCTATAAAATTGGGCATTTATTTATAATTTTTACAATAATTTTTTTGTAAGTAGCATTCATATTGGTGACACATATTTTCCTCTCTAGACAGGAAAACACATTTTCCTCACTATTTCCGGAGAAGAACGGTGGGGTTTCCTTGCATATCGTGAAAAATAAAATATTTTTAACATCTTTGTGTCAAAAGTGTCAAATAATGGTAAAGTGTCAAAAATATGTGTCGTTTGAAATATTATAAAAGCAATATTTGTATTATCAGTTAGACAGTTTTAAAGACTAGATATTAATTAATATCTAGTTTAAAATAAAATTATAGTTACAAGAAGAAAAAAATCTGGTGTGGGCACCACACTACTTTCTTATACAAATAAAACCAACTGAACACGTATGTATGACTTGCTCCTTGCGCAAGATTTTATTTTGACAATTATTTGATTTAAATATGATTGATATATGTTAAAACCTGTTTTTTGTTCTCATTGTAACTATGAATTTATTTTAAAATATAATTTAATTATTATCTAATCTTAAAAACTTTCTAACTAATAATACAAATATTACTTTTATAATATTTCACACGACACATATTTCTGACACTTCACAATTATTTGACACGCTTGACATATACGAATAGATATAAAAAAAGTTTTAGTTTTTGTTCCTATTGTATCTAAGATTATAGAAATATATTCTTAAATATATAATTTAGTTTTTCTCAAAATTAGAATCATGTACTAGAAAAGGGAAAATATCATTTTATATTCCAAATATTTTTGCTAACATCTTTCATTTGAAACTTTTTCTCTCAGCTGATTCCATTTTTGAAATAGGTACTTGGAATTTATTGTTTTGTGTCCAGTAAACTTCCTCTTCAGGTTTTTCAATTTCATTCAAAATCAACTCAGCTCTTTATTTTATCAGGAAACTTATAAATTCCAAGTTTCATTTACATATCTTGTCTCGTTCATGAGATATTGCGCAAACGGACATCCATCCATCCATTCATCCATCCATCCATCCATCCATCCATCCATCCTCACACACAGACATCATTGAAAAATTGGTCTTAACGGATTCAATGGACATCTTAAAATGTATTTTCGCAAAAATCTCGTCAACGATATTTTTCGTGATTCCGATACTTCCTTATACTTTGTATAAGAAAGTAAAAATAAACAAGTTTATCATCTATTATAGTTAGCATAATAAAGCCATATGCAAGGAACAAGTCATACGCGTTCAGTTGGTTTTATATGTAAATTATATGATCGTGACCGATATATAATAAGAAAAAACGATTTTTTTTATTTTAACACACAGACTTTATTTAGCAATTATACTTTGAAGATACACAGTATAAAGGATAGCATTTTATTCTCTAACACGTATTTATAACGTTTCTTATCATAAAGGTTCTTATTACAGCGTCACCATCTAACAGGGTTATATAATACCTGCCCTTCTAGATGATGGCTAAGAAATAGTGAATGGAAGAGAAATCTGATGTTCTGCTTTATTAATTGAAAGTGGTAGTTGAGTATTTTTTATTTCATAAGATGTCTTTCCTTTACATATTTTATTCTTATATTTATTTATTAATTTTCAACATATTAAAATTAATGATATAATAATTAATAGTATATACAATATAGTAAAATGTGTTTCATGATTACTATTTAGTTCTTTCAATGGTTGTAGTAGGAATGACTTTTGTAAATTCTTCTATATTTTGCAAAATTTTAATTTTATTTGGTTTTATTTCCGACATAATTGGTTATGAAAACTGAAGTTTTATTTCTTTGTATTCATTTACAAAAGGTTTAAAGACATTTATTAATTTTGCATTGATTTGTACTAGAAATCTGAACTATTACATTTTATTTTTTTTTCATATTTTTGGAATCAATTTCAACACCCTGCTGAACAGGGCTAAATATTATTAATTCGTTAGAATTTGGTATTCGAATTATGAGGTGTTATTTGTCCAATTTCACATTTACTATTATTGCTGTACAACAATTTATTAAACATTCACTTGTTTTTAAAATATTATTGTTCTACAATAATATTTCTTATTATTAATTAAGCAATCATCAACCTTAACATTATTGTCAATATACATTGTTGTCCCTTGGGCGTATAAGTAGTACATGTTATTTTTGATACAGATCGTAAGTCTTCTCTGACATAATAAAAATAGTTATTATAAAATAGATTTTATTTTTGTCATGATTACAATTAACTGTTAATAATTTAGAAATTTTAACTATATTATACATAGGTAACATTTGTTGTAAATTTTCGAAAGATATTAAACTTACATCGAAAGTGTTGCAAGGACTAAAAATTTATACTTTCTTTTATTCAAGACGTAATCATTTGAATATGATTTAACAAAGAAATTATTAACTGTAATTTTGAATGAAATAAAAATAATGCATCTTTATTATCTCGTTTATTAATTTGTTCTTTTAATACTTGAATTTGACCGAAAAGCTCCATTTCATTAGTATTTATTTTATTAATTTGCTAATTAAAATGTATAGTAAAATCTTTCAAATAATGTAAATTGTTTTTTTTGTTCTGTGTCATTTTGGTCTAAATTTCCAGAAATATATTTTATAACTGTACCTAATCCATTTATTAATCCTTGTTTGTTTCTTTTATGAATCTTAAATTTATTACTTTGATTTTTCTGTATTTTCATAAGTCATATTCATTATATTAAATGTGTCAAGGTTTAGTTTTTGCAATGGTTTAGAATTATTGTTAAAATTTTGATTATGTTAGTTGTTAGTAATAGTTGAAAAATAAGGGTTATAAGTCATAATTAAAATAAGCGTAAATATCATATTCATTAATTTATATTTTACCTAATCCTAGTAAATTGTATCCGTTGTTATCAGAAATATCTAGAAGAAATTGACCGTGAGATAACGATAATAATCTGAAACAAATTATAATTTTAATTTATCAATTTTTAATTTTCTTTTATGAACTTTCTCCTTACTTCAATGGTATAGTTCTTATCATTATAATTATCAATTTTTACCTTTACCAATTTAGGATTTTGTTTAAGAAAAGCTTGAGAGGCGTTTTGAAATTTTGTATAAGTTTTATTTGGTTTAAAACGTTTTTATTTTTTCGTTCGCAATTTTATTTTGTAATTTATCATATCCATTCTGTTTATTTTTTTGAATTATTTCTATTTGCTGTTCGTTTGTTAAGGTCATTCTAGGTCAGATGTGTGAGTAATCTCTGCCGTATAGTATTTCATTCGGTGATAATTTCATAATAGAATGTATGGTGTCATTGTATGCTAAGTATAGTTATCGTTAATATTTCATCTAAAGTTTTATTTGGATACTTTTGGAATACAATTCACAAGTGTTCTATTAAGGTGGAATGTAGTATTTCTGTTGCGTTTGTTTTTGGTTTACCAACGGATGTATTATGCAAATTTATTTGATTATTATGACAGAAAGTTTTAAACGCTAAATTAACGAATTCTTTTCCTGAGTCGCAAATTATTGTTTGTGGTTGTAATCTTTAATCATATTTATGATATTATTACACGTTTCATTTTTTATGAAATATATTTGAGTATATTTTGAAAATTGGTGAAATATTGTTAAATAGTATTTTAAATCCAGAGTTAATATATCTAAATTTATAATTTCAATAGGTCGTTGGGGGGTTGGATTAAGTTGATCTTCTAGTTTTCGGGGTTGTCTGTCATGTTTACATTTATTACAAGTTTCACATTTATTTATGAATGTAGTTATAGTTTCTAGCATTTTTGGCCAATAATACTTTGTTTTTAATTTATTGTAGGTTTCTAATATGCCGCGGTGTTATGTCTTTCCGTGATGGTAATTAAATATTGTTTCGTCCTGTTCATTCTCGTTTTCTGTCTTCAACTTGTTGATTAACTGTTATTAAATTTACTGATCCGAATTCAAATTTACTCCGTACCGTATTAAGTTATTTAAAGTATTAGCAATTTCGTTTGTACAAATACAATAATATCGTATTTTAGGTACTCCAAAATTTAGAATAAATTCATCCAGTTGGGTTTATTTTCTGGTTTTAATGAAAGTATAATTCGTCATCTTCATCTTGTATTATTATTTGAATATCAGCTACATTAATTCGATTTTCCAAAAATTTAAAACCATTTAAAGGTTCTTCTGGTGAGGAGTGAACAGTGTCGGTTGTTAATATTTCTAATTCTCTCTCTATAACTTCGGCATTATTTAATAAACTATTTACCGATTAACTGATTCGTTTAAATGATTTTTTAGAAAATATCGATTTCTTGTGAGTTTACAAAATTTTAGGGTAATTTGTAAATATTCATTTGGATATTTGTATCTTTAAAAAAAAATTATAAAATAATTGAAAATTTTTTGTTTAATTAATCTAATCCACATGATGGATATGGCATATTAATTTCAAATAAATTATTTTTAATTAAATAATCCATTAAACTAATAAGGCAATATTTTAATTGTATCACGTTAACATTTTCTTTATAAGTGTCTTTTGTAAACAAATGTAAAATCATTTTATTTTCAAAATTTTGAATGATCATATTTTGATTTTTATAATTATTCTCACAGTATTTCTACTAGTAAATTGTTCGTCTATTTGTAAAGCTAATCCTTTACCAAAACAATTATATTTAGAACACAATGATAAAATATATCTGTTGCGGTTACGTGTCCGGTTGTATAATTAATTTTGAAAGGTTCTCTTATTCGTGATAGATAATAACAATTTTGTTTGTCTTGCCTGGTAAATACTCAATTTCAAAATTATATTCACTAAGTTCAATTTTCCATTGCACTAATTTTTGATTTCCCTATCTCGTATTGAATAGCCAAATGAAAGGTATGTGATCCGTTCGAATAATAAATTTTCTACGGTATAAGTAAGATCTAAAATTTTGCACTGACCAAATGATATATTTTAACTCTTTTCTACTGTAGAGAAATTTTGTTCGTGATTATTAAAAGTTTTTGACGCGTACGCTAAAGATTTTTCTACGTTATCTTGTACTTGTGAGAGTACTGAACCCATGACGTAATTTGATGTGTCGGTTGTCAAGATAAATGGTTTAGAAAAGCCAGGGAAGCTTAGTATAGGAGGATTATGAATTTTTTGAAATGCATCTTGATAATTTTTATTAGTTATATCAATTATTTTACTTTTTTCAGTAAAAGGTTTCGTTAATTTTGAAAAATTAAGTATAAAGCGTTTGTACCAAGGTAACTTTCCCAAGAATGATCTGGGGTGGAATTCTATGTATACGATAGCTATGTGCTCGCTACACATATCGTAGCGGCAGCGTAGCAATATTTTAGCAAGTGCTATTTTTTTCGCTTGTCTTTTTTTTTTGATTTTTTATGATAACTTAGGAAACGTGGGTGATGAAGATATTTTAGATGAAGGTCGGCGAGTAAGAAATAATGTAATTAGAAAATATTTTACGTAGCTTACTGTTTTGTTGTATTTTTATGTTTGTTGTTTAAATTCATATTTTATTTAATATTATTACGCTATTACTATTACACTATTTTTACTTAAAAATCATATTAAGTATTCATAATAATTTAAATAACAATTAATATTTGATAAAACGTAACACTCGATTTTATAACTTTAAGTTTCACATGATTTATTCAAAACTGCTTTATTTTTAAAAATATTTGTACTATACTAAGTTGTCAATAATTTACAAGTAATTATTATTTTTACCTTCCGCCTAGCTTTAGGTAAGGGAGGTATTGTTTTTGTTCAAAAAATTGGGTAGTGAGTTTTCAATGAATAAGCACGTTTTAGGGTCAAGGCGAGGGTTTAGGCGATGATGTATGTGTGTGTGTGTGTGTGTGTGTTTCTGTGTTTGTGTGTGTGTGTGTGTGTGCGCGCGCGTGTGCGTGTGCTTGTTCGTGTGCGTGTGCGTGTGCGTATGCGAGTGCGTGCGTGCGTGCGCGCGCGCGCGTATGTGTGTGTGTGTGTGTAGTCTGTGGGAATTTTTTCGTCTCGCATAACTCAAATACTATAATACGAAAAAAAACAATTTTGTGTATTTTTGCTTCTTATATTTATATGAAGAGCTGATTAGGTTTTGCACAAAGTTGGTCAACCGGAAGTAGCTGTTTACAAGAAGCCCTTAACAGTTTTCTGTGAAAAAACACGGTAAAATTTAATTTTTCCATAATTTATGTTATTTTGAGAGTTATAGAATATTTAGTTTTACATATGTTTTGATTACACTAATTTTATAAATTTTCATTAGTTTTGGAGATAATCAAATATAAAGAAATTAAAATTTTATAAATTTTTACAGATCTTGCATTTCATGTACACCATAAAACAATTAATAATTTTCAATTTTTTACAAAATGTGATACATGTCATTGTGATTGAGTAGCTGTTTACTTAGTGAAATATATGTCATAAAATTAAATAAATATACGAAATAAAATTAAATTTCTCAAATATAAATAGAATATAAACAAATAAGAAGGTATGTTTCTCTATCTTCAAACACTATTTTGTACCGTTTAAGAGTTGTATTGGGCGGGAGGTTATGTGCTGGCCTCATCAGATTTTTTTTTTAATCTGCATTATTTGATTTATTATTTTGGCGAAATGTTGATGTTAAATTAGTAAAATACAGGTGCAGTCATATCATTTTCAATATTTTCGTGAATATTTTCTATGTAAATTATATTATTATAGTTACAACAGGGGGCTGACAGTAGTATAGGATTTCTTGTGATAGAAGTTTTTGATTACTTCGGGTGCTCTAAACATAGATGGAAATGCTGTAGCGTTTGGTTAGAGCTCTAGAAGAATGTAGGTATTCTCCAGGCTACAGACACGAGATAGGAATTATTATTTATTAAGTGACACTCTTGCCATCTATACGCGCCCCCGTAAAACTATTAACTACATAGATACATTGATTATATATACTTCGTACTTTATTATTTTATCTATTGACGAGGAGATTCATATGTGTGTGTTTTGTTTAATTTCCTATATATTTATTGTTTTTAAAATGTTCCCCAGGGGGCTGACAGTAGTATAGGATTTCTTGTGATAGAAGTTTTTGATTACTTCGGGTGCTCTAAACATAGATGGAAGTGCTGTAGCGTTTGGTTAATAACTACAACTAGTAGGCGGCCGCACAAACAGTTGATTTGAAATTTGAAACTGACGTTTGAAACATTGAAACCGTTACCGTTACTTTGTGTTTTATGCAGAGACAAATATCTAAAGTTTTGTGTTTAGTTAGTGAAGTGATTCAATTTACTTGAAAGGTAAGCATTTTTAATTTATTACTTTCTTTGTTATTATCTAAAATATTGTTAGAGCATTTGCATGTTCCTTCAAAGTTTTATTTAAATTTGAACTTTCGATTGGTTTGTATATTTTTAAACAGTTTAACAATTTATTTTCACCGAATTTACAAAATAGGCTGTTCATATAATCTAATAAAATGATCGTTATTTTAATATAATAAATTTGTTTCAGAATATGAAAGGGGCACTGTTCCAAGCTGCAGAACGGATAGTGTGGGTCATCCCGATATTTCCTTGTTCTGCTTACCAAAAAACCCAAGTTCATGTAACGTGTGGATGCAAAATTTGGGGATTTCGGTGCTGCTGGAAGGAAAGTGAACTCTGCACTTATACACGTGCGAGTATGTAGTTTGCATTTTGAAAATACGTCCTTCCAAACGGCGTTTAAGAAAAAGCTATATAAATTTGTAAAGATATATATGTATTCATTAATTAAAAAATAAATTTGTGTACATGAATTTATATTTTATTATTTTTAATACTTTGCAATTTGAAATTCATTAAATTCCCGCATTTTCATTTCAAATATCGCCCTAGTTCGGGAGCTCTATTCATAGATGGCGCAGAACTTCTATCACACTTAATTTTGCTGGGACTGTCGCGTCTCTCTTTAGATATTTGTCTCGGAGTTACAATTTACACATATTGGTATTGAAGGGTTGAGACGGAGGCAATAGTGGTCTGAACGTCAGGAAAATCACGTAATATAGGCGTCGCCTCAGTTGAAAAACTAATACTTTCGGATCTTTTCTTTTTTGTAATTTGTCTCACTTCTACGTCATTCTGGGTGAGTAATATTGGATTTTTTCTATGAAATTTTTATTAATTCTTGATGTTTCACTGTATTTTCACTGTAAATTTAATTTAGTTACAATGAAAACTACTTTGTAATCATTTCCTCACACTTTTAAAACGTCAAACACATGTCTCCAACAAGTGCTACGCTATCTACGTCTTACATATTATATCGAATATTTAGAGTACCGATTTAGTATATTTCCTATGCGATGGTGGGGGGGGGGGGGGGGGTTTGTTAGCGCAAGGATCCCACCACTTGATATCTTTTTGTGTTTTCGGAATTATAATTTTATTAATGGCTTTTTTTTAGATTAGGTTCGCTGGTGCATCGATAAGCCCTAGCTGCATTCTGATAAATTCGTAATGACCGGATGGGGTTTAGTTTTTTCTGTATCATCTTTTTCTACCGAAATTTGATGAAATCACGAATATAAATCAAGAGTAGTAAAAAATTTTGGTTCACCAATTTTATCTAACAGTGTATCAATATTAGGGAGGGGCATATTTATCTTCTCTAGTATTTGCATTTAATTTTCTGTAATCTATTACCAGGCGTGTATGCCGTTTTTCTGATGCTTTTGTTTTTTTATTATTATTTTTTTAGGACTATCCAAATAGGGGTATGATAAAAATATATTTTGAAAAATATTCAGTTAAAACATAAAATACGATTTTCTAGCTGAATTTATTTCCTGCTACATTTTATTTCCTATGAAAATTTACTTTCTGGAGTATTTCGTTTTTATAGCTACTTGAAAATCATCACTCGTAAAACAAATAAAATAAAATTGTTTAAACTTAATAAAATTTGTAATTACACATTATTTACGGTTGCACAAAAAATAGTGTGTACACCTTGTCCGTAAAATCCTTTAGCGCCCTCGAGATTGTCTCGGTACTCTAGAGAGCTTTGGCATGCAATAACTGTTTTATTTCACGATATGAATATGATATGGGGTTGTATAACAATTGTTTTGGGAAAAATTATATTAGAAATCAGAAATCACATTGACAGTGAAACACTTTATTTTACATATTAGATAATAATATATTATCGTATCCGAGCAATTGTCGTATTAATAGGTGATTATCTGATATAATTTTTCTCGAAATAATTTTTACCCTAACTCATAACATATTTATATCGTTAAATAAAAATAAATTTCTATCCAATGGACAAGGTTACCATTAAAAAAAATCCTTTTATTCTACCATTTAAGAACCACTGGTTGAATTTTCTATTTGTTGTTTGTATTAAATATAACATTTTTTTTTATAAAATCATTACTTTACCAAAAAAAAGGCACTAGTTGTTTTAAAGGAAACATCCTGTATAGGTACTTATGCACATTTATATATAGAGTGCGCCATTTACACGCAATAATATGCAACTTTATACTTTTTATTAGAACGTCTTATAAATACTTACTGATTTGGATTGTAAATAAGATTCCCTTTAAAAAAATATAAATAGACAAAGTGTCTAAAATTATAAATAAAGTTATTTACGTTCATAAATAATAATAGTTCATAGTAAAAAAAATACTAATTTAAATCAAAAGTTGCATGTTGTTGCATTCAAATGAATTATATGCGGTGAATGGATAGACTATGATATATCAAATATATTTTATTTGTAGAGCTTTACTCCATAACTTAAAATAAAAAATTAAAAATCTGATCGTTGAATCACCCAATACAGTGTGTCCTATTTTACGTACGAATGCATTGAGATCTCGAGAACTGTAAGAGATACGAGGTTGGTTTAATTTGAGGAAAGTTGCCTCATGAGTAGAGTAGTGTGTCTTGCCTTATAAATTATTCGCCTCACTTTCATGCTAAGTTATGGGCCGTATTTAAAAAATCATATTGAGTTTTTGTATAAATTTTTAAACAGAAAATATGTAATAAATAGGACAATAAAACAAAATTTTAGTTTATTAATTGCGAAAAAAATATTTAAACATAAAAAAACAATACATTATAATTATATAGAAAATTAGTACATAATACATTGTACAATGCAGTAAGATAAAGAAAACAAAATACATATAACAAAAAACAACACATTCACATTATAATAAAGTAGAAATTTTGTACAGAATACATTACTATGTACAATGCAGGCAAATAAAGAAATTGAAATGCATGTATAACAATAAACAACATTATAATAAAACAGATTTTTTTCATGTACCTCAAAAGAAAATTTCCAATAACTGTTTGTATGAAAAAGTTACGTTTGCATTTATTGTAATCCCTATAATATTTTAATTTCTTTTAATTTGATAATTTTGTGTTAGAAAGAGCATATAAGAAACGAATTATTATTTGAATACAGATCTACAAGTACATAATTAGGAAACATCTTATAATATTTTAATGTCTTTTCGATTTACAAATTGATAGAAAAAGTACAGTAAAATCGCATTTCGCAATTAGGAAACATCTTGAACGCAAATTTCGGGTGCGACTCAGGACAGAAAAATCCACCTGGGCCCAGCAACCCTTACCGCAACGCCCATAAATCTTTATAACGGGCAATTATTATGAGATTCATAGATCTCTTCCTCCAACTATGCTTGTTTTTCCAATTGAATGCATAGATTGTATAAAATGTAAATTTAACGATTTTCTTTTTTTGGGGTAAATAGCTCCGGGGTAACATATCGGACTGTGGATCATGAGATCCTCAGTTCGAATCCCACTTCCAACAGTTGCCAATTTAAATTTACCCCTGTGGTTCCCTCTCCACGAATAACCTTGGGGGCTTTGACTTGACGGCTGGTAATCGCACTTCATACGTACAAATATATCACCTACCGAGATCTGCGCAAGCAGAGTGCCACACCCATAATGGGTAAAAATCGTGATGATATATTTATTTATTTTTTATTATTCTTTTTTTGCTGATAACTTTGTTATATGACATACACATAACACGAGATTTTGGTGTGCACTTTTTTTATAGTATTTTTAAATGGTGAATTTGCAGAAGTGCTCAAATTTTTTTATTTACATACATTTTCGAGTTACTGGTATCAACTTTCATTTTTCTTATGGAGGTCATATTAAACCCTGACATTTTTAATAGAGATTATTTTTTGCTTTACAACGATATAAAACAGTAATAATATATTTTTATAATTAATAGGAAAATTAACGAAATTTGTTATTTAAAATAAAAATGAAATAAATAAAAGTGAATTGTATGTTGCTAAGGAAGTATTTAATAATAAATAATAGTATCGAGCGATCCACTTATATTTAGTTGTGTGTGGTATACTAAGAATCCACTAATTTCCTCAATCATAGTTAACAAAGGTTGAATGGCCCTAGATATTTAAATATGTAACAAAATGATATTGCAGATATTTTAGATTGCCACTTCATCAAATACGAAATATGTGTTTTCAGCCGGGCGGAGCTTCTACTCACAATTGTAACAGGTACCTCGCACTTGGTACCAAGAGGTAACTGACATACGAAAGGGTTTTACTTGATTAAATGAATAACCAAGGGTAGCGTAGTCGCTGGCCACCGCGGAAAATTTTAACTCGATTCCGAAGAGTATTTAGAAAAAGACTTCTGATCAATTGGCGGGAAACATCGCGCAGGCGGGAATCAAACACGTATTCAACAATAACAAAATTATATAATATTTAATAACGAACAAGCAAAGAAAATTATATAAATCAAATACTTTTACGAGCTGAATAATTCGACGCTATATAATCCAAAGTATCGCTTACTCACTAACTTTTACAATAACTTTCAAAGATCGAAACTGATATAACATTTGCTATTAACAATACTCATACATAAAACTCAAATCTACTTACATGAACTCACAAAATAAACTTCACAAAAACTATGTATGCAATCGTCAATCGAGAGGAGCCCTTAAAACTGTGTATAAATTCTTTCAACATTTCACAAGAAAAGCCAAAATGCAAGTGATGCTCACTGCCCAAGGTTCACAATTTATTACTTAAGGGATGGGACAGTGGCAATCAAAATAACTGTAACTGGGCACTACTCTCGCATAAGACTCTGGTTAAACATTTCTTACAACATATTAACTTCCGCTGATTAGGCGGGAACTGAACTGAAATACTAAAGGAGTGGAATTTTCCACGAACAACTAACAATGAACCATTTACTTAGTTTGAAATCTCTAAATATCGTTTGCAATCTTTAATCGTGATAAACGCAAATACCGTTTATTACACAATTCACCTGTCATAGCACAATATTTAAATGTGGACAATGGACCTATACACACAATTGGAAAAACAAATTCATGTTCAAAATACCTTCAAAACTAAATGAGTAGTTTTTTTTATTTTTAAATAATTTAATTTATACCGTGTGTCTGTCTTAAAGGTGTACATAGTAGAATAACATGGGAAATCAGTATTTTCATAGTTACTCGGTGTTCTACCGGAAAACAAAGATTATAGTACCAATCGAAAGATATAATTTTTCAAAATCAAACGATGTAACATACATTACAATTCAGTAGTAATTTGGAACAGAAAAATAATTTTGAAATTTTGATAATTCGCCGATTTATTCAATTTCTTTCGAAATTTTTTTTTTGCAAGAAGACAAAGAGGGGCGCCAAACTTATATTAGCCTAGGGGCTGCTGAACCTAAATCAGGCCCTGGTTGGTAACACTGCGCACACCAGCGCTTGTGCCATACTTGTAATATTGGAAGAAATAATATAAAGGAGAGAGCATAACCTTATATTATTGGCTAGAGGAATGTAACCTGGCGAGGGCAGACGCATGCAAGCCATGGTTCTGGTTGGAGGGGGATTTTGTGCGGTATATTTGAAATTTTAATTTTAGATTACTGTACATGCGATTTCAAATATATTTATAAAATTTATAAAAAAAGTGTTTTTTTAGTATTGTAATGAACTAGTTTATTTTGATTTACCAACTTGTCATTATTAATTAACAATCTTCATAATATTTATTGAACTTAAATCCAACACAAAATAAATTAAATTATTTTTTTAAATAAAATAATATACAAACACATATAGGTACATTAATACAACAAATTAATACTGCTAGTACATTTTAGTGACCTTTAAATAATGTAATTCTGTTAATCCAATGCTTCATGTTTAGAGATTTGTCCACATGCGATTTTGCTACAAAATGAAATCTAAGTTTTAAATATATCTCACATATATAGCTTTAAGAAAATAACCTACATGGTTGTCCAAAGTACCATATTCCAAACAATGTTGCTGTAATTTAGAAAATAAGTCTGTATTTACAAAACTATAAAAATTTCTTTTGCAATTCCGGGTTTAAATGCCCTAATTGATTCTTTCTTCTCGTGGACTGAAGTGTCACTTTTAATCTCGGACAAGTAGATTCACGAAATGGATTAGCACTTTCTCCATTTTTATTAATAGTCGTAATTTATTTTCCATTCTCAGAACATATTTATTTGAACTAAGGTTGTAGTTAAGATTGGTTAGCATAACAATAGACACATATTTTAATTTAATTATTTAGTTACAAAGTTACAGATGTTGGAAAATGGAGTTATAGATAATTCCTTTTGTGAATCTGCCTGGGAGGGATTAAATTTCAAAATACAACTCCTGGGGATTAAATTGACAAGTAAACCAGTAAGCTAAGTAAAATAAAAATATCTACGGAAATAGGTTTTGTTACCCAAATCTAGTAACCTACGTATTCATTTATGTAAACAAAATCATGAATAATTGGTCTGCTAGTGCCAACTTTTGTCTTATTTAACCGAAGTCGTTGCTCTTAAAGTTCTCTATATCCCAATCGCGAGCCTCGAAACTGAAACACACTGTATAGTGTACAATAACATCAATTTAACATTCTTTTTGCTGTTATCTATTTGTTTGTAATACACTAGCAGAAGGAACTCTGAATATCAGGAAAAATAGGATATTTATTTGATATTAAGAAACAGATAATCAGCTGTGGTTCAGAACATTTATCAGAAATAGTTACCACAATTGTGACTGACGTCAATAAAAATGATATAAAAGTTTGATTTAGAAAATCTCTTGTACTGATCACAAAAATTTCTTATGAAAATAAATCTAAATTTGATTGTTAAATAATTTACACTTGGTACATGTTTGATATATGGACAATTTTTTGGAATTGTTAACCTATGTGTCACTGACATTCTTATGATATTTTATATTAACTTGTAAAAATAATAAAGAACTTAAGTATGACAAATATTAACAGATAAACAATATTCATTTCTATAATTTCAAAAATTTTATCGTACAAATAGTTTGCAAGAAATTGTTCGATACCCATATGAAACCTATCACTTTCTACCTTATCTTGCCCGGTATTTCATTTACATTTTCTTATTTATTACAAACGCGCAGTTCTTATTCAAAAATCAAAGTTTCAAGTATTGTACTTTGATTATCAAAGAAAAATAATTACTATCCGAACAGTGTGCAGTTTGTATATTCGCGGATAACAACGTTTGTAGTTGATACATTGAAATGAACTCGAGGTACAATCCTTGACTTTATGTCAACTAGCACATTTCGAATATGCTTCATTATTTTTACAGTCATTGGCTTTGTGATTGTATCTATAATAGAGATGAAACTGATATCCGGCTACTATACGGTATCCGACCAATCCGGCTACATTTTTCTATCCGGCTGGATACCGGAATTTTTAATAAATTATGAGAATTTTATAAAATCTACTTCATTTAATTTATTTAAAATGCATTTTTCTATGAAAATAAAGTCTTATTGATTACAACAATGAATATAGGCTGATAATTGACCGAATTTGACGCCACTTGGGCAGTAAACCTTTCGAGAAAATGCTAGTCAACGTCAATTGGCCAGGGAGCTCGGAGTAAACCAAAGTTCGATAGAAAGAACTTTAAAGAAGATTCGAAGAGACTGATTACACCTTTAGGAGACAAGGTCAAGGTCGTTCGAGGTGTACAACGGAACGAAATGGCAGATTTTTACAAATGGTAATGCTCAGAAATCAACAAATTACTAGTCAACAATTAAAAAATAACATTCTTAAAGTCCGTGGTGTATCGATTTCTAGTCGTACGATAAAAAGAAGATTAAAAGAAGCAGGAATGGCCAGTTACAGGCCTGTGTCTTTCCAGAACTCATCGAGTAACTCGATTACAATGTGCGATAGAACATCTTCCCTGGAATCAGGACGATTGAAATCACGTTTTGTTTTCTGATGAGATCTGGATTAGTTTAAAATCAACAGTTGGAAGGGATAGAACCTGGAATAGACCCGGAGAACGATTTGCTCAGTGTAACATTGTTCCACGAGAACCTTTTCGTGGTGGTTCCATTATGTTCTAGGGAAGCATTTGCTTCGAAGGGCGCACATAATTGGCCGTGCTTCGTGGAAGATCCATGAATGCACAGAGGTACTTAGAAGATGTCGTACAAGATCATGTTGTACCTTTCGCGCCGTTAATTGAAGAAAATTTTATGTTTATGCATGATAATGTAAGACCGCACAGAGCTAGAGACGTGGATGCTTATTTAGATTTGATAGAAATTAATCGCATAGATTGGCCACCCAGGAGTCAAGACTTACATCCAATTGAGCATGTGTGGGATATGTTGAAAAAACGAGAAAGGCGTCGCATACCCGCACCACGGACTCTAGATGTGCTGGAACACGTTGCATTGGAAGAGTGGACAAAAATACCCCAAGTTGCAATTCAAAATTTAATAAGAAGCATGAGACGCAGAACACAGGCTTTGATAAATGCAAGTATAAAATCATTTCTGAAGAGAAATTTTAACATTTTGTTTTATTTAAAATAATCTGTTTCTGTTCGTTTTCAAAAATATTGTAGTTTTACCATTAAAAAATAAGTTTTTTGTTATTTTCTATGTTTCTTTAAATTTATTATAACAGACTAATAATAACAATTAAAAATCCATACACAGAACTAGCTATTTTAAACCAATAAAACAAGAATTCAAAGTGATGCGACAATTTTGTCCAGCAGTTTAGTATATTATACAACAAGCAATGGAATGGGATAGGCCCTTCCGTTACATGTTGTAGACTATACTTTCTATAAAAAGGTTTTGGAAATTATACAAAAATACAAATATAAAACTGTTGAAAATTCCAAACTCATATAAATCAAATTAAAACAAACAGACGTGACCATAGTAACTGAATCAAGATTCTTCATATGTCGCGCTAATAAGCGGTTCTGATTCGTCGAAAATATTCCATACGCTGCGTATGGTATGTTAGTGATTCCATAACAATTTTTAGTACTGGAATGCCCAGTTTACAAAACAGTGTTATAGAAATAGTTTTTCACTATTGGTTTCATTTAAAAAAGTATGTATCATATCTTGAATATAAGCCACAGAAAAAAGATTTTTCTACTGTACTGATTAGACAATAAAATTATTTACCTTTCTTATTTGAAACAACTAAAAAAAAAAAACACAATAGTTTAGAAATTAATTAAAAATAAAAATATCTACGGAAATAGGTTTTGTTACCCGTATCTAGTGTATATTCTTTCCTGTAAACAAAAACATTATTAAATTGGTCTGCTAGTGTGCCAACTTTTGTTTGATTTAACCGAAGTCGTTCTTACAGTTCTCGAGATCCCAATCGAGAGCCTCGACACTGAAACACATTGTATAGTGTACAATAACATCAATGTAACATTATTTTTACTGTTATCTATTTGTTTATAATACACTAGCAGAAGAAACTCTGAATGTAATGAAAAACAGGATATTTATTTGTGGTACAGAACATTTATCAGAAATACTTACCACTATTGTGACTGACGTCGAGAAAAATGGCAAAAAGTTTAATTTAGAAAATCTCTTGTGGTCACCACACAAATTTCTTACGCAAATAAATCCAAATTTGATTGTTTAATAATATATAGGCAATTCTTTGGAACTGTTAACCTATGTGTCACTGACATTCTTATGATATTTTATATTAAGTTGTAAAAATAATAAATAACTGAAGTTTGACAAATAATAAGATAATCAGTGTTCATTTCTATAATTTCAAAAATGTAATCGCACACGCAGTTTTGCAAGAAATTGTTCGATTCCTATATGGAACCTGTCACTTTCTACCTTATCTTACCCGGTATTTCATTCACATTTTCTTATTTATTACACACGCGCAATTCTTATTCACAAATCAAAGTTTCAAGTATTGTACTCTGATTATCAAAGAATAAGATAATTACTATCCGAACAGTGTGCAGTTCAAATATTCGCGGATAACAACGTTTTAAGTTTGTCACTGGTATTTCGTGCCAAAGGCGTAAGATGCGTGGCAAGAGAACTAACTTTGTCTAGTTGAGTGTAAAGTCCTTACTTACGAACAGAATAATCGAACATTCCTCAAACTGTGCACTAACTATTCGGATAGAAATCGCTTGAAAATGACGATATTTTGAGTTGGACAAGTCTTGACTGACAGAGGTTATACACAAATGTCAAAGACGAAGGAAGTTATAATTTTTAATTATATCCTTTCTAATAATAAACGCGCGCATTCAAATTATCAATGTTTCACATTAAAATATGTTATTTTAAGTTATAATAGGTGTAAATGGCATGAAAAATGTTGTCCTATTGATTTTGTGTTTTAATTTTTTATAAACGCAAGATAACAGTCAGAGAATAAAATTTATTGACATATAAAAATAACTGACGTGTGATCGCAATATTAACTTGCAAATGGTACAAAATATTTAAAATATCTGATGTGGACACCACATTACTTTCCTATACATATAAAACCAACTGAACACGTATGGCTTGTTCCTTGCGTGTGACTTTATTTTTATGATTATTATAGATGATAATCCTGTTGAATTTCTTCTTCTCGTAACTATATAGTTATTTTAAAATAGGTATTAAATAATAAATTGTCTTTAAAACTTTCTAACAGATAATACAAATATTGCTTTTATAATATTTCAAACGACACATATTTTTGACTCCACAATTATTTGACACGTTTGATACATAGATGTTAAAAATATTTTAGTGTTTGTTGCCATTGTAACTAAGATTATTGAAGATTATTAAAAATGTAATTTAGTTATTCTCAAAGTTAGAAGCATAAACAAGAAAAGTGCAAATAACTTCCTATATTACAAACATTTTTGCTAACATCTTACGTTTCTATTTTTGAAAAAAATTTAATTATTAGTTTCTTTCTCTTCCGATTTTTCTATTTCATTCTAAATAAACTCAGTGCTTCATATACTTTATTGAGTAATTTGTCAATAAATGAGTTGTTTGACAGTAAGAATATAACTGTATCTTGCAATACAGCACTAAGACCACAGGTCATTTTTGAAATGCCTATTTATTACTAACTTGTAATCTACAAAATTAAAAATTATACGGAGTTACAACTAACACACGTCTACACTTGGCTGCGCATCGAAAAATTATTAGTTACACGTTTCGTTTAATTTCAAGTCTCTATTGGTTAATAAAAACTAAAGCACTTATTGATGCAATCGGACCATTAACTTTGCGTTTTTCAAAGTCTTTTGTTTAATAAAAGTTCCTGTGTTTCGACGTACTTCGTATATCGTATGTCTTCGATGTTATGAGTTCTGAAAGTTTCTCCAAGTTATTATATATTGTAAGAAAGTCCGATGATTTACTCAAGCCAATAATAATCTAGCCCGGGGTCTCGCTGTGTGTTGCAGAATCGCCGGCCTTCCAGTTGCCTGATGAGCCGCGCATGTACCCGCAGCGCGGCGACGTGACGGTGGACGCGCACTCGGACCTGACGCTGGGCTGCCGCGGCGTGGAGCCCATGAACTGGACCTTCCAAGACGACTTCAACAGCCAGGTGAGTCCCGATCTAAGACTGTCTGAGTGTGTGTGTGTGTTTTTTTTAATAATAACTTTATTTAAGCATGTTCCATACAAAAATATTACCTGCTTATACATCGACGTGTTCAAGGCAAAACGACGTAAGCACCAAAATGAAAGTTTTGAGTAAATCGTAAAAATGTAATTTTCACAGTTTTTATAAAAATATTTCAATTATTTTAGTATAGAAATGTATGTTATCATTTTAAACTAAAGTGGTGAAATTTTCGCACTTTTTGGTCCATTAATTAAAAAGATTCATTCAGTTTAGTGAAATATTTGTCGCTTATGACATATCTTCTAATATAAAAGATTCGATAGTCGTTTCTGCCTTTTCCTGAAATGGTGCTTGCGACAATTTTAATAATTTACTGGTAAAATTTGTACTATAAAAAGAAAAAAAATGACGCAAGCAACAATTTTAATTTATTATCATGTTATTTATTCTTTAACACAAGAAATTTATATCTAATTATACGAATTTTTCAAAAAAAATATTATAATATTAAATATTTTTTCCAACACCTCTCAATAAATGCTCTATAACTATGGCGATTTTAAACAAGCAAAGTTAACAGATTATCCACTAGTGGGTATAATTTTGAGGAAAGCCACTAGTGAGTATTTTTTTATTTATAACAATAATAATAACACAACACCTTGGTAACTACTTCGATTGACATTCTAATTTAAAAATTTAAAGCATATGTCACTGTCAAATAATATTTCTTTAATAAATTTTTCATTTATTAAGAAGTGTTGGATAAAACGTTATACTTCACACGTGGGCAAAGTGGAATTACCCACTCGATAAAATTATCTCACTCAGCCTTCGGCTTCGTGAGCCAAAATTTCTCTCGTGGGTAAATCTTTACTTTGCCCACTTGTAAAGTAAATAACTATTATATTAATTACATTACTGGTTTTAGTATATGACTAGCGTCGACCCCCGCCTACGGCGGGTGTCTCAGCTAGGGCTCCGCCATCTCTGAAAATCTCATAAAACTTATGTAGTTACAATAATATACTAGGAAAAGGGTGATTATTACGATATACGGCACACTACACAATATGGCATAATTCTTACAGTTATAATTATTAATCTCGTCTCTTCGAGGCCTTTTTTTGGTGACTAAATAAGTGAATTTTAAAACAAATTTAAATCAAATACAACTTGCACTATTTGTTCATATAATACCGATCTTTGTCAAACATGTCCAACTGGTATGCAATTAAAATTATATTAAAAATTTCATTAAATTTGTAAATTTTTTCTTTGGAATAACTATTGTATTCAGAATTATACCGAATAATTCCGAATGCTAGCGTTAGAACCGGCCGTAAATTTAACTTTTTTATTGCTATTTTCTTAAATTTCTTATTAGTTTTGAGAATGTTATTTAATTATAACATACTACATACTCTACAAAAATAGTTTCACTATATATATATATATATATATATATATATAGTCCGTGGTAAGATACAAAGAATAAACATATGTCATTGTTGTAATCAAGCGTTTGAAAAGTTCAACCTGCCGCTTGCTGGAAATACACACATGGGCCACTGGTATAAATTTGTTACTATTGATCGCATTAGAAAAATCTTCATAATCCACATATTTTATTTTATTTTCATGCCCCGTAATTATTATAATACCTACAACAAATATTTCAAAATAAATATAAATAACAAATAAAATCATGCACCAAGCACCTGAACGTAGTAGATCAAATTTGATAATTTGAGTAGAAGTAAAATGTGTTGTGTGTACTGTAAATTTTCATTTATAAAATAATTGTACAAAAATAACCTTAATAACATCATTTCTCCAATTGGTTACGTCAAAATATCAAAACCTTTTCAACTACCTTTACTTCTTGAAATTTCTTCTACAAATGTTTTCGCTATCGTATTAAAAAATATCAGTATAATACACATTTTAATATACCAATTATGTTTCTGTGGAATATGGTGATTGAATAATTTACCTTTTTGTAACAAGTTATTTTCGAAATATTTTAACTCATAACACTCGTATACAAAAACATAGCATGGAACATATATCACACATTTCAACACAATTTGTCATATTGAGATCGCCCTGTCTTCCAAATATGATTGGTTTCACTTTATTTTATGCATTTCTCACTTATTTCTAACTATTACTGTCATTGGACTAAGGAATAAGGTAATTAATGTTTATCCTACAAAATGAAATGTATTAAAAACTCGAAATATTTGCATTGCATTGGCAGTGCCATGCGCACATAACTTACCATTTAAAACTTGTATCAAAGAATACAACAATGCATTGATTACTCTAAACACTGATTACAACAAAGAATTATTACAATATCAACCATCTATCATTGACTTTTGCCTGAAGAATAACCACATATAATGAAATTGTTGGACTTTATTAAATCCTTGAACTAGCCGTGAATTCTAGGCATTTCGGAATTTTTCAACTTTTGTAGAAACGTTTTTTAAATGATTTTTTTTATAAATTTAGAAATTAGTTAACATATTTGCGCATTTATTGTAAATATAAATAAATTTACGAAAATTTTCTAGCATGTCTGCAATTAATGCAATTTATATTTAAAATTTCAAACTAAACTGTCAAAAATGACAAGTAGTTGTTCATTTACCTTATTCAAACGGCATGTACAATCAAAGCGAAAATTTTTATTTGAAATTATTTTCATTTTCTTTAAATTGACTTTTTATAATTTACAAATTTATAAGTATATTTGTTCATTTATTGTAAACACAAATAAATTTACAAAAATTGTCCAGCTTGTCTACAATTAATGTAATTAATTTATTAAATTTCAAACTGAACTGTCAAAAATGACAAGTTTCATTCATTTATTCAAATTACGTGATCGTAAAACAGTAAAATTTCACAAGTTACTTGGATACTTGAAAAATTTCGCCTTTTTTGGCCATTTTAAAGGACAAAATGAGGTAAAATAAAAAATCTGCTCCGAAAAGGCACTAAACGAAAAAATATACTATTTAACAGTGAAAGTTTCATGTAAATCGGTTACTCCGTCTAGGCTGTAAAAATGAGCAACTGGCAGTGGTAAAAATATTGAAAACACGTTATGCCGTTTAGTATATAAGACTAGCGCTCCGACCTGCTTCGCAG
Source organism: Poecilus cupreus (assembly GCA_963942605.1). Taxonomy (NCBI): domain Eukaryota; kingdom Metazoa; phylum Arthropoda; class Insecta; order Coleoptera; family Carabidae; genus Poecilus; species Poecilus cupreus. Next base: position 34,674,051 of record OZ012713.1, read on the forward strand.
GTCTGACCCCTAGGCTCCGCAACAATGAAGAAGATAGCAACTAAAGCTATAGGACAATAAATTGCAAGTGATCTCTCAAATACCTTAAATTTGTTAGCAAGCAATTGTCGAAGAAAGTTTGTCGCTTTGTTCCTCGCTTCCTTGTTAATAAATTGGCGAAGTGTACTCTAAAGTACCTCAAATTTTTACATCCCTAAATACCAAGCTATAAAATAAATGAATATATAATACAATTTTTAATAATAAAATGAGTATTCTTAAATAACTATCATTTAGTACCAAACAAATCGCGCAGAAAGGTCATCACTACGTTCCTCGCATCCATGTCAGTAAATTTACGAAGAAAGCTCGTCACTTCGTTCCTCGCTTCCATATCAGTACATTAGCGAAGCAAGCTCGTCACTTCGTTCCTCGCTTCCATTTCAGTAGTTGAAGTTTTCAGAGGAGTTTTCTTGTTTTCATTAAGAGAAGTTCTGTGTTAACCACTGACAAAATGTATGTTTTTCATTGAGGGAAGTTGTGTACAACTCAAGTTGTACGTTTTTTATTGAGGAAAGTTTTGTGTTTACCACTGAGGAAAGTTGTATGTTTTCCATTAAGGGAAGTTATGTGTTTTCTATTGAGGGAAGTTTGTTCATCACTGAAATATTCTCAATTGATTCCAACAACTGTCTAGTACCTTGGCGAAGCAAGCTCGTCACTTCGTTCCTCACTTCCATGTCAGTGCATAGAAGAAGCAAGCTCGTCGCATTGTTCCTCGCTTATATGTCAGTACACGGTTGTGTGTTTCCCACTGTCGAAAGTTGTATGTTTTTCATTGAGGAAAGTTGTGTGTTAACCACTGACGAAAGTTGTATGTTTTTTATTGTGGATATTTGTGTTTTTATCACTCACAGAAGAAGTATGATTTTCATTGAGTAAAGTTGTGTGTTAACCACTGACGAAAGTTGTAAGTTTTTTTATTGAGGAAAGTTGTGTGTTAACTACTGATAAAATTATATGTTTTTCGTTAAGGGAAGTTGTGTGCTAACCACTGATAATATTTGTATATTTTTCATTGAGGGAATTTGTGTGTTTATCACTGACGAAAGTTGTATGTTTTCCAATGAGGGTAGTTGTGTGTTTCCCACTGACAAAAGTTGTATGTTTTCCATTGAGGGAAGTTATGTGTTTCCTATTGGGGGAGGTTGTTTGTTAATCACTGAAATATTTTTATTTGATTCCAACAATTGGCGATCGTCCAAAACAACTTTTTGATAAGTGAGGTCAAACCTCCTCTGCTAGACCTTTAATTTGATTCCAGACACGGTAGGATTTAAATTACATTTATACAGAACAATTGACAATCGTGCAAAACAACTTTTTGACACTTGAGTTCAAACCTCCTTTACGAGACCTTTAATTTGATACCAAATACGGTAGAATATAAATAGCATTTAGAAAAAACAGTTAACGATCGTCCAAAATAACTTTTTGACACTTGATTTTAAATGTCTGCTGTGAAACTTTTAATTTAGTACCAAACACTAAAGGATTAGAAATAAAAAACAATTGATTGTTGATAATTCTACGAATTTAGATTTTTAAAAAATCTGATATTGATTATAAATATTAAAAACAATCTTTTTATATTAGATAAGTAATTAACTTAATTAAATTTTACCGCCAAAAAGAGCCACCTAAGTTGTCGAGCAGAGACATCTGTTTTTTTTTTGAGAAGAAAAAGAAACTGTCTATTAAGTGAAAAATAATTTTTAATTTTATTGTGTTAGATAAGAAGTTAACTCATTTGAATTTTACCGCCTAAAATCCTTAAAATAATCGAGGTTGACGAACAAAGACATCTGTCTAATTTATTTTAAAATTGAAAAAAATATAAAAAAAATTTCAAATTAAAAAAAAAATTACATAATAATAATCATGTTCGCTCATTTATTCTAAACACAAATAAATTACCAAACTTGTCTAAATAGACTACAATTAATGTAATTTATATTTAAAATTTCAAACAGATCTGTCAAAAATGATACGTTGCACGCAAATTTTTGAAAAGTGACAGCTATAATTTAAATTTTTTTTAAATTGACTAAAAATATTTATAAAATAGTTCATATGTTTGCTTATTAATTATAAACACATATAAATTTACAAAACATCTTCAAGTTGTCTAGAATATATGTAATTTATACTTAATTTTTGAAACAGATCTGTCAGAAATGACAAATTGAACATAAATTTTTGTAAAGTTACAACCAGAATCAACAAACTCCACTTTGATAGCAACCCGCACACTCTGATCCGTAAACGCATTTCCGCCTTATTTATTTAATATCTCGCACATCATGTGTACTAAAAATGTGAATTCATAAAAAGGACCTATTCCAAAACAATCTCTATATGCCTGTAAAAGTTTCACTTAAATCCGTTAAACGGCCTAGGCTCCAGAGCTGCGCACATTTTTGGTTACTAGGCAGATGAATCTATATATAGAGAACCACTCAAGCCTTTTAGTATATGGGACTAGCGGTCCGACCTGCTTCGCAGGTCTGACCCCTAGGCTCCGCGACACTAAAGAAGATAGCAGTCTCTTTGTTCCTCGCTTCCAAGTCAGTAAATTGGCAAAGAAAACACATCACTTCGTTCCTCGCTTTAATGTCAGTACAATGGCGAGGAAAGCTCGTCACTTCGTTCCTCGCTTTCATGTCAGTGTCTCTTAACTTCCCATCCCTAAAACAGTTCATTTAATATCCCTAAGTTAAGTTTCTAGTAATTTCCACAAAAGCAATTGCTGATCGTAATTATTTGTGATAAAGAAGGTTCATCACTACTTTTTCCAACTTTTTGAGCCTGAAACGTTACATTCAATACTTCACAAGCTAGCTTTAGGGGAATTTTCAGAAAAGCATTTGCCAATCGTACTGATTTATAATACATATGGCTCAATATTTCACTTCTAAAACATTTTACTTGGTACCCCACAGGTCGCAAATATTCATGAATTGTAAGGCAAAATAATTGCCGATCGGAATTGAATTGCGAAAAAAATTACAACAAACACAATTATTAAATTTTCCGTGGATACTCGTATTACCAAACCAAGTGTTTGAATTTTTACCCTTGCAATAGATTTCAAGTGACTTAAAAAATGATTATCTGGGAAATCTTAAAACATTTCATTTCATACACCACAAGTTAGAAACCTAAAAAAATTATTTTTAATTTAAATTTAAAAAAATTATATTAATATTTGATCATATACAAATATTTTTGCCAATCTGACATTTCTATTGTCTTCTTGACATTTGCATTCCACATTGTCGACTTTACCTAATCTAACGTCAAAGTAGAATAAAATCGTGAAATTGTAATGGAATTTTTTTTCCTTTAAATTTCGCAGTTTTTAAAAATTTTTTATAAAATTTGATCGTGTAATACTAACCTTTCCCAGTCTTACGTTATCTTGTCAGTTACATTTCAAAGTATAATCAAAGCTAAAAAATTTAAACTTGTCTATTCAAGATTCTCATTTGATACCAAACACTATATTTTTCTGATGTCTATTGGTAATTTTAAAATTTTATCAATAATGATGTACAATAATTTGCGTTCTCCTTTGTCGAAAAATATGGCGGATTTACTTTATTATTACTAAATTTGATCGTGTAATACCAAAGTTACTTAATCTAAAGTCAAGTAAAATAAAAAAAAATAAGGTTGGAAACTTTTTTTTCGCTAAATTTCATGGTTTTATTTTATTTTTATTAAATTTGATTGTTTCAAAGACTTTTCTGAATCTGACATTTCTATTATTATCTTGTCAATTTAAAAGAACCGTCAAAAATAATATATAATAAATTGCCCCCTACATTGACGACAAATTTAACGCATTTACTTTATTTTTAATATATTTATCGTGTAATACCGACTTTTCCTAGTTTAAAGTAAAAGTAGCATCAAAATGAAAATTTTTTATTTTACAACTGAAAATGTAGAAAAATAAATTGATAGTCTTAAATAACTTTCAATTAATACCAAAAAATTGGCGAAGCAAGCTCGTCACTACGTTCCTCGCTTCCATGTCAGTACATTGACGAAGAAAGCTCGTCACTTCGTTCCTCGCTTCCATGTCAGTGCATCGACAAAGCAAGCTCGTCACTACGTTCCTCGCTTCCATGTCAGTACATTGACGAAGAAAGCTCGTCACTTCGTTCCTCGCTTTCAAGTCAGTGCATGGGCGAAGCAAGCTAATCACTTCGTTTCTCGCTTTTATGTTACTACTATTTGGCACTTTAGTTTAAATCTCTTCCGTGAGATATTTAATTCAATACCAAACACGTTAGGATTTAAATAACATTTATAAAAAAAACAATTGATGATTTACCAAAATAACTTTTTGACACTTGAGTTGAAATATCCTTCATGAGACTTTTAATTTGATACCAAGCACGGTAGGATTTAAATAACATATATACAAAACAATTAACGATCGTCCAAAACAACTTTTTGACACTTGAGTTCAAATCTCCTTCGCGAGACCTTTAATTTGATACCAAACACGGTAGGATTTAAATAATATTTATAAAAAACAATTGACAATCGTCCAAAATAACTTTTTGACACTTGAGTTTAAATCTTCTCTGCGAGACCTTTTATTCAATACCAAACACGGTAGGATTCAAATAATTTTTATAGAAAACAATTGACAATCGTCCATAACAATTTTTTGACACTTGAGTTCAATTCTCCTCTGCGAGACCTTTAATTGAATACCAAACACGGTAGGATTTAAATAATATTTATAAAAAACAATTGACAATCGTCCAAAATAACTTTTTGACACTTGAGTTCAAATCTCCTCTGCGAGACCTTTAATTGAATACCAAACACGGTAGGATTTAAATAATTTTTATAGAAAACAATTGACAATCGTCCAAAACAACTTTTTGACACTTTAGTTCAAATCTCCTCTGCGAGACCTTTAATTCAATACCAAACTCGGTAGCATTTAAATAATTTTTATAAAAAACAATTGACAATCGTCCAAAATAACTTTTTGACACTTTATTTTAAAACTCTAACGTGAAACTTTTAGATTAGTATCAAACACGGCAGGATTCGAAATAAAAAAACAACTGATGATAAAAAAAATATTGCTGAAATTCATTATAAAATTTAAAACGATCATTTTATATTAGATAAGTAATTAACTTATTTAAATTTTACCGCCTAAAATACTTGGAAGCATTGAGGTTATCGAGCAGAGACAACTGTTGTATTTTTTGAGAAGGAAAAAAATGAATTGAAAAATAATATTTATCATTTCTGTGTTAGAAATTCAATTATTTGAATTTTACCGCCTAAAATCCTTAAAAGAATTGAAGTTGACGAACACAGACATCTGTCATATTAATTTTAAATTTAAAAAATTATGAAAAATAATTTATATTTTAAAAATTTACAGATTAGTAAACATATTTGCTCATTTATTCTAAACACAGATAAATTTACAAAACTTTTTCATCTGGTCTAGAATTAATTAAATTTATACTTACACTTTCAAACAGATATGTCAAAAATGACAGGATGAACACAAATTCGTGAAAAGTGACAGCAACAATTTTAATTTTTTAAATTGACTTTTAATATATTTACCGGTTTCAGGAGATTAAACCTATGTTTACATGCACAAAAGTAGGCAGGGTAAGTATGTCATAACTCTATGCTGTAGGGTAATATTACCCATACTGACCTGTCAAATCAGTCAAGAAAATGAAAATAAAACACAATGATAATATAACGCTATTTATTAATACACACGGAATTAAGCTTTTCAGAGCTTTACCTGCTGCGTTCCAAATATTTTCAGGCAATTCAACGTCGCCAAAATCCACTTTTTATCTAGCCATGAAGAACACATTTGACGTTTAAGTAAAAATATTATTTATAAATATGATAGAAAACAAATGTAACCATGGTGCTAAATAAAAATAAACAGACTTACTTGATCACTTTCTAAAATTATGAAAGACGTTATTCATAAAAGAATTTCATAAACCAATATTTATTTATGACATTAACGTCTACATATTCTGAAACCGGTAAACTATTGAACAAACCACGGATGTTATGAGTCATAACAGGCCTTAGATGTCTTAAAATCCTCGCTCTACGAGCTCGGATTTCAAACTGACATCTGCGGCAGTTATGATACTCATAACATCACTAGGAATGTTAATAGCTATTACATTATAGTACACATGTTCACTCATTTATTTTAAACACAGATAAATTTACAAAACGTCTTCAACTTGTCTAGAATTTATATAATTTTTACTCAAAATTTGAAACAGATCTGTCATATATGTCAAACTGAACAAAAATTTATGAAAAGTTACAACTATAATCAACAAACTACACTTTCGTAGCAACCCGAGGCCCCCCTTGATGGAAAAATTTAATGTCTTTCGCATTTAATATTTTGCACATCATGTGTATGAAAAATATGAATTCATAAAAAGCACGTAGTCCCTAGTGCCCTTTACATCTCAAAAAAGTTTCACCCGAATCCAGCGCACCGTTTAGGCTGTAGCGATGAATAATTATGGTTGTTAGATTGGCTAATCTATAGAGTGACAGTTCAGACCCACGCCGATTAGTATATAGGACTAGCGGTCCGACCTGCTTCGCAGGTCTGACCCCTAGGCTCCGCGACACTAAAAAAGATAGCAGTCTCTTTGTTCCTCGCTTCCAAGTCAGTAAATTGGCGAAGAAAACACATCACTTCGTTCCTCGCTTTCATGTCAGTACAATGGCGAGGAAAGCTCGTCACTTCGTTCCTCGCTTTCATGTCAGTGTCTCTTAACTTTCCATCCCTAAAACAGTTCATTTAATCCTAAGTTAATTCCTAAGTTAAGTTTCTAGTAATTTCCACAAAAGCAATTGCTGATCGTAATTATTCGTGATAAAGAAGGTTCATCACTACTTTTTCCAACTTTTTGAGCCTGAAACGTTACATTCAATACTTCACAAGGTAGCTTTAGGGGAATTTTCAGAATAGCATTTGCCAATCGTACTGATTTATAATAAAGATAGCTCAATATTTCACTTCTAAAACATTTTACTTGGTACCCCACAGGTCGCAAATATTCATGAATTGTAAGGAAAAATAATTGCCGATCAGAATCGGTTTGCGAAAAAAATTACAACACAATTATTAAATTTTCCGTGGATACTCGTATTACCAAGACCAAGTGTTTGAATTTTTACCCTTGCAATAGATTTCAAGTGACTTAAAAAAATGATTATCTGGGAACTCTTAAAACATTTCATTTCATACAGCACAAGTTAGATATAAAAAAAAAATTAAAAAATTTAAATTAAACACAAATTACATTAATATTTGATCATATAACAAATATTTTGCCAATCTGACATTCCTATTGTCTTCTTGGCAATTTAAAAATACCGCCAATAATAATGTATAATAATTTGCATTCTACATTGTCGACTTTACCTAATCTAACGTCAAAGTAGAATAAAATCGTGAAATTGTAATGGAATTTTTTTCCTTTAAATTTCGCGGTTTTTAAATTTTTTATCAAATTTGATCGTGTAATACCAAAGTTACTTAATCTAAAGTCAAGTAAAATAAAAAAAAAGGTTGGAAACTTTTTTTTTTCTCTAAATTTCATGGTTTTATTTTATTTTTATTAAATTTGATTATGTTACAAAGACTTCTCTAAATCTGACATTTCTATTATTATCTTGTCAATTTAAAACAACCGTCAATAATAATATATAATAAATTGCACCCTACATTGTCGACAAATTTAACGCATTTACTTTATTTTTAATAAATTTGTCGTGTAATAGCGACTTATCCTAGTTTAAAGTAAAAATAGCATCAAAATGAAAATTTTTTATTTTACAACTGAAAATGTTGAAATATAAATTGATAGTCTTAAATAACTTCCAATTAATACCAAACAATTGGCGAAACAAGCTCGTCACTACGTTCCTCGCTTCCATGTCAGTACATTGACGAAGAAAGCTCGTCACTTCGTTCCTCGCTTCCATGTCAGTGCATCGACGAAGCAAGCTCGTCACTACGTTCCTCGCTTCCATGTCAGTACATTGACGAAGAAAGCTCGTCACTTCGTTCCTCGCTTTCAAGTCAGTTTATGGGCAAAACAAACTCGTCACTTCGTTTCTCGCTTTTATGTTACTACTATTTGGCACTTTAGTTTAAACCTCTTCCGTGAGATTTTTAATTCAATACCAAACACGTAAGGATTTAAATAACATTTATAAAAAAACAATTGATGATTTACCAAAATAACTTTTTGACACTTGAGTTGAAATATCCATCATGAGACTTTTAATTTGATACCAATCACGGTAGGATTTAAATAACATATATCTTCTCTGCGAGACCTTTTATTTAATACCAAACACGGTGGGATTTAAATAATTTTTATAGAAAACAATTGACAATCGTCCAAAACAATTTTTTGACACTTGAGTTCAAATCTCCTCTGCGAGATCTTTAATTGAATACCAAACACGGTAGGAATTAAATAACATGTATACAAAACAATTAACGATCGTCCAAAACAACTATTTGACACTTGAGTTCAAATCTCTTTCGCAAGACCTTTAATTTGATACCAAACACGGTAGGATTTAAATAATATTTATAAAAAATAATTGACAATCGTCCAAAACAACTTTTTCACACCTGTGTTCAAATCTCTTCCGCGATGCCTGTAATTTGATACCAAACACGATAGGAATTAAATAACATTTATATAAAACAATTGATAATCGTCCAAAATAAATTTTGAAATAAATTTTGACACTTAAGTTTAAATCTCCTCCGCGAAGCCTTTAATTTGATACCAAACACAGTAGGATTTAAATACCATTTATACAAAACAATTGACAATCGTCCAAAACAACTTTTTGATACTTGAGTTCAAATCTCTTCTGCGAGACCTTTAATTAAATACCAAACTCGGTAGGATTTAAATAATTTTTATAGAAAACAATTGACAATCGTCCAAAACAACTTTTTGACACTTTAGTTCAAATCTCCTCTGCGAGACCTTTAATTCAATACCAAACTCGGTAGCATTTAAATAATTTTTATAAAAAACAATTGCCAATCGTCCAAAATAACGGCTGGATTCAAAATAAAAAACAACTGATGATAAAAAAAATATTTCTGAAATTCATTATAAATATTTAAAACGATCATTTTATATTAGATAAGTAATTAACTTATTTAAATTTTACCGCCTATAATACTTAGAAGCATCGAGGTTGTCGAGCAGAGACATCTGTTGTATTTTTTGAGAAGGAAAAGAAACTATATATGAAGTGAAAATAAATTTTAACTTTTTTGTATTAGATAAGAAATTAACCCATTGAATTGAAAAATAATATTTATCATTTCTGTTAGAAATTCACTCATTTGAATTTTACTGCCTAAAATCCTAAAAGAATTGAAGTTGACGAACACAGACATCTGTCATATTAATTTTAAATTTGAAAAAATATGAAAAAAAAATTCACATTTTAAAAATTTACAAATTAGTAAACATGTTTGCTCATTTATTCTAAACACAGATAAATTTACAAAATTTTTTCATCTGGTCTAGAATTAATTAAATTTATGCTTACAGTTTCATACAGATATGTCAAAAATGACAGGATGAACACAAATTCGTGAAAAGTGACAGCTACAATTTTAATTTTTTTCATTGCCTTTTAAAATATTTACATTATAGTACACATGTTCACTCATTTATTTTAAACACAGATAAATTTACAAAACATCTTCAACTTGTCTAGAATTAATGTAATTTCTACTCAAAATTTGAAACAGATCTGTCATATATGTCAAATTGAACAAAAATTTGTGAAAAGTTACAACTACAATCAACAAAGTACACTTTCGTAGCAACCCGAGGCCCCCCTTGATGGAAAAATTTAATGTCTTTCGCATTTAATATTTCGCACATCATGTGTAAGAAAAATATGAGACATACAAAAGGCACTGTTCCACCGGGTCCTTTTACACCCAAAAAAATTTTCACCCGAATACATCAAACTGTCTAGGCTGTAAAAATGGGCAAAAGTGGTTGTTAGATTGGTCAAAGTATAGAGTGACAGTTCAGACCCACGCCGATTAGTATATAGGATTGTTATTTGTACAAGTCCTATCCCACATACTAATCAGCATGAGTATTTCACTATATTTTAACCAATCTAGCAACCAGTTATTATTCGCTACAGCTTAAACGGCGAGTTCGATTGTTGTGAGACTTATTTAGGGATTTAAAGATTTTTCTGGGGCAGTGCCTTTTGTATGTTTCAAATTTTTCATACACATGATGTGCAAGATATTAAAGAAATAAGACAAATTTTTTTAGAGCAAGTGTGCGACTGCGTAGCTTTTGTTGATTCACCGTTGCTATTACTGCGAAAATTTTGTTGATTATAGTTGTATCTTTTCAAAAATTTGTGTTCAATTTGGCATTTTTGGAAGATCTCTGCTCGACAACCTTGATGCTTCTAAGTATTTGTGGCGGTAAAATTTAAATAAGGTAATTACTTATGTAATATAAAAAGATCGTTTTAAATATTTAAAATCAATTTCAGAATAAATTTTTTTTTATCGTCAGTTGTTTTATATTATATTTCTAATCCTGTCGTGTTTGGTACTAAATTAAAAGTTTCACGTTAGAGATTTAAAATAAAGTGACGATTGTCATTTTTTTTTTTATAAATATTATTTAAATCCTACCGTGTTTGGTCTCAAATTAAAGGTCTCGCAGAGGAGATTTGAACTCAAGTGCCAAAAAGTTATTTTGGACGATTGTCAATTGTTTTCTATAAATATTATTTAAATCCTACCGTGTTTGGTACTGAATTAAAGGTCTCGCAGAGGAGATTTGAACTTAAGTGTCAGAAAGTTGTTTTGGACGATTGTCAATTGTTTTTTATAAATATTATTTAAATCCTACCGTGTTTGGTATCAAATTAAAGGCCTGGCGGAGGAGATTTTAACTCAAGTGTCAAAAAGTTGTATTGGACGATTGTCAATTGTTTTTTAAAAATATTATTTCAATCCTACCGTGTTTGGTATCAAATTAAAGGCCTCGTGGAGGAGATTTGAAATCAAGTGTCAAAAAGTTATTTTGGACGATTGTCAATGGTTTTTTATAAATATTATTTAAATCCTACCGTGTTTGGTATCAAATTAAAGGCCTCGCGGAGGAGATTTGAACTCAAGTGTCAAAAAGTTGTTTTGGATGATTGTCAATTGTTTTGTATAAATGTTATATAATACCTACCGTGTTTGGTTTCAATTTAAAGGCCTCGCGGAGGATATTTGAACTCAAGTATCAAAAAGTTGTTTTGGACGATAGTCAATTGTTTTTTATAAATATTATTTAAATCCTACCGTGTTTGGTATCAAATTAAAAGTCTTATGAAGGAAATTTAAACTCAATTGTAAAAAAGTTATTTTGGACGATCTTCAATTGTTTTTTATAAATGTTATTTAAATCCTAACGTGTTTGGTATTGAATTAAATATCTCACAGAAGAGATTTAAACTAAAGTGTCAAATAGTAGTAACATGGACGCGAGAAACGAAGTGACAAGCTTGCTTCGGCCATGCACTGACTTGAAAGCGAAGAACGAAGTGACGAGCTTTCTTCGCCAATGTACTGACTTGGAAGCGAGGAACGTAGTGACGAGCTTGCTTCGCCGATGCACTGACTTGAAAGCGAGGAACGAAGTGACGAGCTTTCTTCGTTTAGTACTGACATGGAAGTGAGGAACGTACAGACGAGCTTGCTTCGCCGATGCACTTACTTGAAAGCGAGGAACGAAGTGACGAGCTTTCTTCGTCAATGTACCGACATGGAAGCGAGGAACGTAGTGACGAGCTTGCTTCGCCGATGTACAAATATGGAAGCGAGGAACGTAGTGACGAGCTTTCTTCGCCAATTGTTTGGTATAATTGGAAGTTATTTAAGAGTACTCAATTTATTTTTCTACATTTTCAGTTGTAATCTTCTTCAGTGACGCGGAGCCTAGGGGGCAGACCTGCGAAGCAGGTCGGACCGCTAGTCCTATATACTAATCGGCGTGGGTCTGAACTGTCACTCTATAGATTAGCCAATCTAACAACGGCCATCGGCCACCTCTACAGCCTAGACGGTTCGGTGGATTCGGGTGAAACTTTTTTGGGTGTTAAAGGTCCCTGTGGAACAGTGCCTTTTGCGTGTCTCATATTTTTCTTACACATGATGTGCGAAATATTAAATCCGAAAGACATTAAATTTTTCCATCAAGGGGGGCCTCGGGTTGCTACGAAAGTGTACTTTGTTGATTGTAGTTGTAACTTTTCACAAATTTTTGTTCAATTTGACATATATGACAGATCTGTTTGAAATTTTAAGTATAAATTACCCTAATTCTAGACAAATTGAAGAAGAGTTGTAAGATTGTCTGCATTTAGAATATAAGAGCAAATATATGAACTATTAAGAAAATAATTTTAAAGACAATTAAAAAAATTGAAATTGTAGCTGTCACTTTTTACGAATTTGTGTTCATCCTGTCATTTTTGACATATATGTTTGAAACTGTAAGTATAAATTGAATTAATTCTAGACCAAATGAAAAAGATTTGTAAATTTATCTGAGTTTAGAATAAACGAGCAAAACATATTTACTAATTTGTACATTTTTTAAATGTGACTTTTTTTTCATATTTTTTACAAATATAAAATTAATATGACAGATGTCTTTGTTCGTCAACTCGATTCCTTTAAGGATTTTAGGCGGTAAAATTCAAATGAGTGAATTTCTTATCTAACACAGAAATGTTAAATATTATTTTTCAATTCATTTTTTTCCTTCTCAAAAAATACAACAGATGTCTCTGCTCGACAACCTCGATGCTTTTAAGTATTTTAGGCGGTAAAATTTAAATAAGTTATATATATATATATATATATATATATATATATATATATATATATATATATATATATATATATATATATATAAGAAATATTTTTTTTATCATCAGTTGTTTTTTATTTCGAATCCTGCCGTGTTTGGTACTAAACTAAAAGTTTCACGTTAAAGATTTAAAATAAAGTGTCAAAAAGTTATTTTGGACGATTGTCAATTGTTTTTTATAAATATTATTTAAATCCTACCGAGTTTGGTATTGAATTAAAGTTCTCGCAGAGGAGATTTGAACTAAAGTGTCAATGTTTTGGACGATTGTCAATTGTTTTCTAAAAAATTATTTAAATCCTACCGTGATTGGTATTGAACTAAAGGTCTCGCAGAGAAGATTTGAACTCGTGTCAAAAAGTTGTTTTGGACGATTGTCAATTGTTTTTTATAAATATTATTTAAATCCTACCGTGTTTGGTATCAAATTAAAGGTCTCGCGGAGGAGATTTGAACTCAAGTGTCAAAAAGTTGTTTTGGACGATTGTCAATTGTTTTTTATAAATATTATTTAAATCCTACCGTGTTTGGTATCAAATTAAAGGTCTCGCGGAGGAGATTTGAACTCAAGTGTCAAAAAGTTGTTTTGGACGATTGTCAATTGTTTTTTATAAATATTATTTAAATCCTACCGTGTTTGGTATTGAATAAAAGGTCTCGCAGAGAAGATTTGAACTCGTGTCAAAAAGTTGTTTTGGACGATTGTCAATTGTTTTTTATAAATATTATTTAAATCCTACCGTGTTTGGTATCAAATTAAAGGTCTGGCGGAGGAGATTTGAACTCAAGTGTCAAAAAGTTGTTTTGGATGATCGTTAATTGTTTTGTATAAATGTTATTTAATTCCTACCGTGTTTGGTATCAAATAAAAGGCCTCGCGGAGGAGATTTGAACTCGAGTGTCAAAAAGTTGTTTTGGGCGATTGTAAATTGTTTTTTATAAATATTATTTAAATCCTACCGTGTTTGGTATCAAATTAAAGGCCTCGCGGAGGAGATTTGAACTCAAGTGTCAAAAAGTTGTTTTGGACGATTGTCAATTGTTTTTTATAAATATTATTTAAATCCTACCGTGTTTGGTATTGAATAAAAGGTCTCGCAGAGAAGATCTGAACTCAAGTGTCAAAAAGTTGTTTTGGACGATTGTCAATTGTTTTTTATAAATAATATTTAAATCCTACCGTGTTTATTTTTCTACATTTTCAGTTGTAATCTTCTTCAGTGACGCGGAGCCTAGGGGATTTTTATAAATATTATTTAAATCCTACCGTGTTTGGTATCAAATTAAAGGACTCGCGAAGGAGATTTGAACTCAAGTGTCAGAAAGTTGTTTTGGACGATCGTTAATTATTTTGTATAAATGTTATTTAATTCCTACCGTGTTTGGTATCAAATTAAAGGCCTCGCGGAGGAGATTTGAACTCGAGTGTAAAAAAGTTGTTTTGGACGATTGTCAATTATTTTTTATAAATATTATTTAAATCCTATCGTGTTTGGTATCAAATTCAAAGTCTCATGAAGGATATTTCAAGTCAAGTGTCAAAAACTTTTTTTTGTATATCGTCAAATGTTTTTTTATAAATGTTATTTAAATACTAACGTGTTTAGTATTAAATTAAATATCTCACGGAAGAGATTTAAACTAAAGTGCCAAATAGTAGTAACATAAAAACGAAGTGACGAGCTTTCTTCGTCACTGTACTAACTTGAAAGCGAGGAACGAAGGCACAAGCTTGCTTTGCCGATGCACTGACTTGAAAGCGAGGAACGAAGGCACAAGCTTGCTTCGCCAATGTACTGACATGGAAGCGAGGAACGTAGTGACTAGCATGCTTAGCTGATGTACTGACTTGAAAGCGAGGAACGAAGTGACGAGCTTTCTTCGTCAATGTACTGACATGAAAGCGAGGAACGTAGTGACGAGCTTGCTTCTCCTATTGTTTGTTATAAATTGGAAGTTATTTAAGACTACCCAATTTATTTTTCTACATTTTTAGTTCTAATCTTCTTCAGTGACGCGGAGCCTAGGGGACAGACCTGCGAAGCAGGTCGGACCGCTAGTCCAATATACTAATCAGGCTGAGTATTTCTCTATGTTTCAGATTTTTCCTACACATGATGTGCGAGATATTAAAGAAATAAGGCTAAATTTTTTAGAGCAAGTGTGCGACTGTGTTGCGTTTGTTGATTCACCGTTGCTATTACTGCGAAAATTTTGTTGATTATAGTTATATCTTTTCAAAAATTTGTGTTCAATTTGGCATTTTAGGAAGTTCTCTGTTCGACAACCTTGATGCTTCTAAGTATTTTAGGCGGTAAAATTTAAATAAGGTAATTACTTATCTAATAAGAAAAGATCGTTTTAAATATTTATAATCAATTTCAGAATAATTTTTTTTTTATCATCAGTTGCTTTATATTTCTATTCCTGCCGTGTTTGGTACTAAATTAAAAGTTTCACGTTAGAGATTTAAAATAAAGTGACGATTGTCAATTTTTTTAATATATATTATTTAAATCCTACCGTGTTTGGTCTCAAATTAAAGGTCTCGCGGAGGAGATTTGAACTCTAGTGCCAAAAAGTTATTTTGAACGATTGTCAATTATTTTCTATAAATATTACTTAAACCTACCGTGTTTGGTATCAAATTAAAGGACTGGCGGAGGAGATTTTAACTCAAGTGTCAAAAAGTTGTTTTGGACAATTGTCAATTGTTTTTTATAAATATTATTTAAATCCTACCGTGTTTGGTTTCAAATTAAAGGCCTCGTGAAGGAGATTTGAACTCAAGTGTCAAAAAGTTGTTTTGGACGATTGTCAATTGTTTTTTAAAAATATTATTTCAATCCTACCGTGTTTGGTATCAAATTAAAGGCCTCGCGGAGGAGATTTGAACTAAAGTCTCAAAAAGTTGTTTTGGATGATTGTCAATTGTTTTGTATAAATTTTATTTAATTCCTACCGTGTTTGGTATTGAATTAAAGGTCTCGCGGAGGAGATTTGAACTCAAGTGTCAAAAAGTTGTTTTGGACGATTGTCAAGTGTTATTTTTCCTACACATGTTGTGCGAGATATTAAAGAAATAAGGCTAAACTTTTTAGAGCAAGTGTGCGACTGTGTTGCGTTTGTTGATTCACCGTTGCTATTACTGCGAAAATTTTGTTGATTATAGTTGTATCTTTTCAAAAATTTGTGTTTAATTTGACATTTTTGGAAGATCTCTGCTTGACAACCTTGATGCTTCAAAGTATTTTAGGCAGTAAAATTTAAATAAATTAATTACTTATCTAATATAAAAAGATCGTTTTAAATATTCAATTTCAGAATTATGTTTTTTATCATCAGTTGTTTTATATTTCTAATCCTGCCATGTTTGGTACTAAATTAAAAGTTTCACGTTAGAGATTTAAAATAAAGGGACGATTGTCAATTGTTTTTTATAAATATTATTTAAATCCTACCGTGTTTGGTATCAAATTAAAGGCCTCGCGGAGGAGATTTGAACTCAAGTGTCAAGAAGTTGTTTTGGACGATTGTCAATTTTTTTTAAAAAATATTATTTAAATCCTACCGTGTTTGGTATCAAATTAAAGGCCTCGCGGAGAAGATTTGAACTCAAGTGTCAAGATGTTGTTTTGGACGATTGTCAATTGTTTTTTAAAAATATTATTTAAATCCTACCGTGTTTGGTATCAAATTAAAGACCTCGCGGAGGAGATTTGAACTCAAGTGTCAAAAAGTTGTTTTGGCCGATTGTCAATTGTTTTCTATAAAAATTATTTAAACCCTACCGTGTTTGGTATTGAATAAAAGCTCTCGCAGAGAAGATTTGAACTTAAGTGTCAAAAAGTTATTTTGGACGATTGTCAATTGTTTTTTATAAATATTATTTAAATCCTACCGTGTTTGGTATTGAATTAAATATCTCACGGAAAACGGAGAAATGAAGAGACGAGCTTGCTCCGCCATGCACTGACTTAAAAGCGAGGAACGAAGTGACGAGCTTTCTTCGTTAATGTACTGACATAGAAACGAGGAACATAGTGACGAGCTTGCTTCGCCGATGCACTTTTTGAAAGCGAGGAACGAAGGCACAAGCTTGCTTCGCCAATGTACTGACATGGAAACGAGGAACGTAGTGACGAGCTTGCTTCGTCGATGCACTGACATGGAAGCGAGGAACGAAGTGACGAGCTTTCTTCGTCAATGTACTGACATCGAAGCGAGGAAAGTAGTGACGAGCTTGCTTCGCCAATTGTTTGGTATAAATTGGAAATTATTTAAGACTACCCAATTTATTTTTCTATATTTTCAGTTGTAATCTTCTTCAGTGACGCGGAGCCTAGGGGACAGACCTGCGAAGCAGGTCGGGCCGCTAGTCCCATATACTAAAAGGCAAAATTCACTTTCTATATATATTTTCATCTGCCTAGTAACCAAATTTGTGCGCAGCTCTAGAGCCTAGACGATTTGACGGATTTCAGTGAAATCTTTACCGGAAGTTAGAGATTTTTTCAGAATAGCGCCTTTTTATGAATTCACATTTTTTGTACACATGATATGCGAGATATTAAATAAAAAAGGTTTGTGGATCAAAGTGTGCGGTTGCTATGAAAGTGGAGTTTGTTGATTCTGGTTGTAACTTTACAAAAATTTATGTTCAATTTTACATTTCTGACAGTTCTGTTTCAAAAATTAATTATAAATTACATATATTATAGACAAATTGAAGATGTTTTGTAAATTTATCTGTGTTCACAATTAATGAACAAATATGTGTACTATTTTGTAAATATTTTAAAAGTCAATTAAAAAAATAAAAATTGTAGCTGTCACTTTTCACAAATTTTTGTGCAACTAGTTATTTTTGACATTTCAGTCTGAAATTTCAAATATAAATTCCTTTAATTGTAGTTCAGTTAGACGAATTTGGTAATTTATTTGTGTTTAGAATAAATCAACCAACATGATTATTATTTTGAAATTTTTTTAAATATGAATTTTTTTCCATATTATTTTCAAATTTAAAATAAATATGACAGATGTCTTTGTTCGTCAACCTTAATTCTTTTAAGGATTTTACGCGGTAAAATTCAAATGAGTTAATTTCTAATCTTACACAAATAAGTTGAAAATTATTTTTCACTTCATAGATGGTTTCTTTTTCTTCTAAAAAAATACAACAGATGTCTCTGCTTGACAACATCTAAGTATTTTAGACGGTAAAATTTAAATAAGTTAATTAGTTATCTAATATAAAAAGATCGTTTTAAATATTTATAATCAATTTCAGAATAATTTTTTGTTTGTTGTTTTTTATTTCTAATCCTGCCGTGTTTGGTACTAAATTAAAAGTTTCACGTTAGAGATTTACAATAAAGTATCATAAAGTTATTTTGAACGATTGTCAATGGTTTTTTATAAATATTATTTAAATCCTACCGTGTTTGGTATTGAATTAAAGGTCTCGCAGTGGAAATTGGAACTCAAATGTCAAAAAGTTGATTTGGACGATCGTTAATTGTTTTGTATAAATGTTATTTAATTCCTACCGAGTTTGGTATCAAATTAAAGGCCTCGCGGAGAAGATTTGAACTTAAGTGTCAAAAAGTTGTTTTGGACGATTGTCAATTGTTTTTTAAAAATATTATTTAAATCCTATCCTGATTGGTATCAAATTAAATGCCTCGCGGAAGAGATTCTAACTCAAGTGTCAAAAAGTTGTTTTGGACGATTGTCAATGGTTTTTTATAAATATTATTTAAATCCTACCGTGTTTGGTGTCAAATTAAAGGCCTCGCGGAGAAGATTTGAACTCAAGTGTCAAAAAGTTATTTTGAACGATTGTCAATTGTTTTGTATAGATGTTATTTAATTCCTAACGTGTTTGGTATCAACTTAAAGGCCTCGCGGAGGACATTTAAACTCAAGAGTAAAAACGTTGTTTTGGACGATTGTCAATTGTTTTTTTATAAATATTATTTAAATCCTACCGTGTTTGGTATCAAATTAAAAGTCTCATGAACGATATTTCAACTCAAGTGTCAAAAAGTTATTTTGGTAAATCGTCAATTGTTTTTTAATAAATGTTATTTAAATCCTAACGTGTTTGGTATTGAATTAAATATCTCACGGAAGAGATTTAAACTAAAGTGACAAATAGTAGTAACATAAAAGCGAGTAACGAAGTGACGAGCTTGCTTCGCCATGCACTGACTTGAAAGCGAGGAACGAAGTGGCGAACTTTTTTCGTCAATGTACTGACATCGAAGCGAGGAACGTAGTGACGAGCTTGCTTCGTCGATGCACTGACATGGAAGCGAGGAACGAAGTGACGCCAATTGTTTGGTATAAATTGGAAATTATTTAAGACTACCCAATTTATTTTTCTATATTTTCAGTTGTAATCTTCTTCAGTGACGCGGAGCCTAGGGGACAGACCTGCGAAGCAGGTCGAGCCGCTAGTCCAATATACTAATCAGGCTGAGTATTTCTCTATGTTTAACCAATCTAGCAACCAGTTATTACTCGCTACAGCTTAAACGACACGGTCGATTGTTGTGAAACTTCTTTAGGGATTTAAAGATTTTTCTGGAGCAGTGCCTTTTGTAAGTTTCAGATTTTTCCTACACATGATGTGCGAGATATTAAAGAAATAAGGCTAAATTTTTTAGAGCAAGTGTGCGACTGTGTTGCGTTTGTTGATTCACCGTTGCTATTACTGCGAAAATTTTGTTGATTATATTATTATATCTTTTCAAAAATTTGTGTTCAATTTGGCATTTTAGGAAGTTCTCTGTTCGACAACCTCGATGCTTCTAAGTATTTTAGGCGGTAAAATTTAAATAAGGTAATTACTTATCTAATATAAAAAGATCGTTTTAAATATTTATAATCAATTTCAGAATAATTTTTTTTTTATCATCAGTTGCTTTATATTTCTATTCCTGCCGTGTTTGGTACTAAATTAAAAGTTTCACGTTAGAGATTTAAAATAAAGTGACGATTGTCAATTTTTTTAATATATATTATTTAAATCCTACCGTGTTTGGTCTCAAATTAAAGGTCTCGCGGAGGAGATTTTAACTCAAGTGTCAAAAAGTTGTTTTGGACAATTGTCAATTGTTTTTTATAAATATTATTTAAATCCTACTGTGTTTGGTATCAAATTAAAGGCCTCGTGGAGGAGATTTGAACTCAAGTGTCAAAAAGTTGTTTTGGACGATTGTCAATTGTTATTTATAAATATTATTTAAATCTTACCGTGTTTGGTATCAAATTAAAGGTCTCGTGGAGGAGATTTGAACTCAAGTATCAAAAAGTTATTTTGGACGATTGTCAATTGTTTTGTATATATTTTATTCAATTCCTACCGTGTTTGGTATCAAATTAAAGGCCTCGCGGAGGAGATTTTAACTCAAGTGTCAAGAAGTTGTTTTGGACGATTGTCAATTGTTTTTTAAAAATATTATTTCAATCCTGCCGTGTTTGGTTTCAAATTAAAGTCCTCGCGGAAGAGATTTGAACTCAAGTGTCAAAAAGTTGTTTTGGACGATTGTCAATTGTTATTTATAAATGTTATTTAATTCCTACCGTCTTTGGTTTCAAATTAAAGGCTTCGCGGAAGAGATTTGAACTCAAGTGTCAAAAAGTTGTTTTGGACGATAGTCAAATGTTTTTTATAAATATTATTTAAATCCTACCGTGTTTGGTATTAAATTAAAGGTCTCGTGGAGGAGATTTGAACTCAAGTATCAAAAAGTTTTTTTGGACGATTGTCAATTGTTTTGTATATATTTTATTTAATTCCTACCGTGTTTGGTATCAAATTAAAGGCCTCGCGGAGGAGATATTAACTCAAGTGTCAAGAAGTTGTTCTGGACGATTGTCAATTGTTTTTTAAAAATATTATTTAAATCCTACCGATTTGGTATCAAATTAAAGGCCTCGCGGAGGAGATTTGAACTAAAGTGTCAAATAGTTGTTTTGGATGATTGTCAATTGTTTTGTATAAACTTTATTTAATTCCTACCGTGTTTGGTATCAAATTAAAGGCCTCGCGGAGGAGATTTGAACTCAAGTGTCAAAAAGTTGTTTTGGATAATTGTCAATTGTTTTGTATAAATGTTATTTAATTCCTACCGTCTTTGGTTTCAAATTAAAGGCCTCGCGGAAGAGATTTGAACTCAAGTGTCAAAAAGTTGTTTTGGACGATAGTCAATTGTTTATTATAAATATTATTTAAATCCTACCGTGTTTGGTATTAAATTAAAGGTCTCGTGGAGGAGATTTGAACTCAAGTATCAAAAAGTTATTTTGGACGATTGTCAATTGTTTTGTATATATTTTATTTAATTCCTACCGTGTTTGGTATCAAATTAAAGGCCTCGCGGAGGAGATTTTAACTCAAGTGTCAAGAAGTTGTTCTGGACGATTGTCAATTGTTTTTTAAAAATATTATTTAAATCCTACCGATTTGGTATCAAATTAAAGGCCTCGCGGAGGAGATTTGAACTAAAGTGTCAAAAAGTTGTTTTGGATGATTGTCAATTGTTTTGTATAAACTTTATTTAATTCCTACCGTGTTTGGTTTCAAATTAAAGGCCTTGCGGAGGAGATTTGAACTCAAGTGTCAAAAAGTTGTTTTGGATAATTGTCAATTGTTTTGTATAAATGTTATTTAATTCCTACCGTCTTTGGTTTCAAATTAAAGGCCTCGCGGAAGAGATTTGAACTCAAGTGTCAAAAAGTTGTTTTGGACGATAGTCAATTGTTTATTATAAATATTATTTAAATCCTACCGTGTTTGGTATTAAATTAAAGGTCTCGTGGAGGAGATTTGAACTCAAGTATCAAAAAGTTATTTTGGACGATTGTCAATTGTTTTGTATAAATTTTATTTAATTCCTACCGTGTTTGGTATCAAATTAAAGGCCTCGCGGAGGAGATTTTAACTCAAGTGTCTAGAAGTTGTTTTGGACGATTGTCAATTGTTTTTTAAAAATATTATTTCAATCCTACCGTGTTTGGTATCAAATTAAAGGTCTCGTGGAGGAGATTTGAACTCAAGTGTCAAAATGTTATTTTGGACGATTGTCAACTGTTTTTAAAAATATTATTTCAATCCTACCGTGTTTGGTATCAAATTAAAGGCCTCGCGGAGGAGATTTTAACTCAAGTGTCAAGAAGTTGTTTTGGACGATTGTCAATTGTTTTTTAAAAATATTATTTCAATCCTGCCGTGTTTGGTTTCAAATTAAAGGCCTCGCGGAAGAGATTTGAACTCAAGTGTCAAAAAGTTGTTTTGGACGATTGTCAATTGTTATTTATAAATATTATTTAAATCTTATCGTGTTTGGTATCAAATTAAAGGCCTCGCGGAGGAGATTTGAACTCAAGTGTCAAAAAGTTGTTTTGGATAATTGTCAATTGTTTTGTATAAATGTTATTTAATTCCTACCGTCTTTGGTTTCAAATTAAAGGCCTCGCGGAAGAGATTTGAACTCAAGTGTCAAAAAGTTGTTTTGGACGATAGTCAATTGTTTTTTATAAATATTATTTAAATCCTACCGTGTTTGGTATTAAATTAAAGGTCTCGTGGAGAAGATTTGAACACAAGTGTCAAAGAGTTATTTTGGACGATTGTCAATTGTTTTGTATAAATTTTATTTAATTCCTACCGTGTTTGGTATCAAATTAAAGGTCTCGTGGAGGAGATTTGAACTCAAATATCAAAAAGTTATTTTGGACGATTGTCAATTGTTTTGTATATATTTTATTTAATTCCTACCGTGTTTGGTATCAAATTAAAGGCCTCGCGGAGGAGATTTTAACTCAAGTGTCAAGAAGTTGTTCTGGACGATTGTCAATTGTTTTTTAAAAATATTATTTAAATCCTACCGTGTTTGGTATCAAATTAAAAGTCTCATGAAGGAAATTTAAACTCAATTGTAAAAAAGTTATTTTGGCCGATCCTCAATTGTTTTTTATAAATGAAGAAGAGACAGAAGAGATTTAAACTAAAGTGTCAAATGGTAGTAACATGGACGCGAGAAACGAAGTGACGAGCTTGCTTCGCCGATGCACTGACTTGAAAGCGAGGAACGAAATGACGAGCTTTCTTCGTTTAGTACTGACATGGAAGTGAGGAACGTACTGACGAGCTTGCTTAGCCGATGCACTGACTTGAAAGCGAGGAACGAAGTGACGAGCTTTCTTCGTCAATGTACCGCCGATATACTGACATGGAAGCGAGAAACGTAGTGACGAGCTTTCTTCGCCAATTGTTTGGTATAAATTAGAAGTTATTTAAGACTTCTCAATTTATTTTTCTACATTTTCAGTTGTAATCTTCTTCAGTGACGCGGAGCCTAGGGGACAGACCTGCGAAGCAGGTCGGACCGCTATCCTATATACTAAAAGGCTTGAGAATTTCTCTATATTTTAGCCAACCTAGCAACCAAATTTGTACGCAGACCTACAGCCTAGACCGTTAGATGGATTCGGGTGAAACCTTCACTGGCATTTAGAGTTTGATTGGGAATAGGGCCTTTTTATGAACTCTTACACATAATGTGCGAGATATTAAATAAATAAGGCGGAAATCAGAGTGCGTGAGCGTTGCTATTAATGTGAAATTTGTTGATTTTAAATGAATAACTGTATTGTAGTTGTAACTTTTCACAAAGTGTTCATCTTGTCATTTTTGACAGATCTATTCAAAAAATTAAGTAAAAATTATATTAAATGAAGACAAGTTTCAGAAGTTTCGTAAATTTATCTGTGTTTAGAAAGTAAATGAATGAGCATACATGTGTACTATTTTGTAAATATTTTAAAAGTCAATCAAAAAAATTAAAATTGTAGCTGTCACTTTTCACAAATTTGTGTGCACTTTGTCATTTTTGACAGTTCATTTTGAAAATTTTAGTATAAGTATAATAGATGTCTCTGCCCGTAAACATCAATGCTTTTAAGCGTTTTAGGCGGTAAAATTTAAATAAGTTAATTATTCATCTAAAACAAAAAGGATGAAAATTATTTTCAAGATTGTTTTAAATATTCTTAATAAGTTTCAGAATTATCTTTTTAAACTAAATTCGTAGACAAGAAGCTATTTTGAACGATTGTCAATTGTATTTTATAAATGGTATTTAAATCCTTCCCGTTTTGGTATCTAATTAATAGTTTCACGGAGTAGATTTAAACTTAAGTGTCAGAAAGTTATTTTGGACGATCGTCTATTCTTTTCCATAAATACTATTTAAATCCTACCGTGTTTGGTATCAAATTAAAGGTCTCGCGGAGGAGATTTGAACTCAAGTGTCAAAACGTTATTATGGATGATTGTCAATTGTTTTTTCTAAATGTTATTTAAAACATACCGTGTCTGGTATCAAATTAAAAGTTTCACGGAGTAGATTTAAACTCAAGTGTCAAAAAGTTATTTTGGACGATCGTCTTTTGTTTTCCATAAATACTATTTAAATCCTACCGTGTTTGGTATCAAATTAAAGGTCTCGCGGAGGAGATTTGAACTCAAGTGTCAAAAAGTTGATTCGGACGATTGTCAATTGTTTTTCATATATGTTATTTAAATCCTACCGTGTTTGGTATCAAATGAAAGGTCTTCCGAAGGAGATTTGAACTCAAGTGTCAAAAAGTTATTTTGCACGACAGTTAATTGTTTTTTATAAATGTAATTTAAAACATACCGTGTTTGGTTTTAAATTAAAGGTCTCAGGCGTGAGATTTAAGCTCAAATGTTGTTTCCGAAGATCGTCAGTTTTTTTTTTATAAATGTTATTTAAATTATAACATGTTTGGTATTAAATAAAAGTCTCAAGGAGGAGACTTACACTCTAATGTCAAAAAGTGATGACATGGATGCGAGGAACGAAGTGACGAGCATTCTTCGCCAAAGTACTAACTTGGGAGCGAGGAACGAAGAGACTACTCAATTTATTTCTCTTTATTTTTAGATGTAATCGTCTTCAGGGACGCGGAGCCTAAAAGGCTTGAGTATTTCACTATACTTTAGCCAATCTAGCAACCAAATTTGTGCAATTTGTCCGCAGACCTACAGCCTAGACCGTTTGACGGATTCGGGTGAAACCTTCACTGGCATTTAGAGTTTGATTGGGAATAGGGCCTTTTTATGAATTCACATTTTTCTTACACATGATGTGCGAGATATTCAATAAATAAGGCGGAAATCGGAGTGTGCGAGAGTTGCTATGAATTTGAAATTTGTATTGTAGTCGTAACTTTTCACAAATTTGTGTTCTTGTCATTTTTGACAGATCTTTTTGAAAAATTAAGTTTAAATTAAATATTTTTAAAATCCATCAAAAATATTAAAATTGTAGCTGTCACTTTTCACAAATTTGTGTGCACCTTGTCATTTTTGACAGTCATTTTGAAATTTTAAGTAAAAGTATAACAGATGTCTCTGCCCGTAAACTTCGAAACTTTGAAGCATTTTAGGCGGTAAAATTTAAATAAGTTAATTATTTGTCTAATACAAAAATGATGAAAATTATTTTTAAGATCGTTTTAAATATTCTTAATAAATTTCAGAATTATCTTTTTAATCTAAATTTGTAGACAAGAAGCTATTTTGAACGATTGCTAATTGTATTTTATAAAAGTTATTTAAATCCTACCGTGTTTGCTATCTAATTAATAGTTTCACGGAGTAGATTTAAACTTAAGTGTCAGAAAGTTATTTTAGACGATCGTCTATTGTTTTCTATAAATACTATTTAAATCCTACCGTGTTTGGTATCAAATTACAGGTCTCACGGAGGAGATTTCAACTCAAGTGTTAAAACGTTATTTTAGACGATTGTCAATTGTTTTTTATAAATGTTAATTAAAACGTACCGTGTTTGGTATCAAATTAAAAGTTTCACGGAGTAGATTTAAACTCAAGTGTCAAAAAGTTATTTTGGACGATCGTCTATTGTTTTCCATAAATACTATTTAAATCCTACCGTGTTTGGTATCAAATTAAAGGTCTCGCGGAGGAGATTTGAACTCAAGTGTTAAAACGTTATTTTAGACGATTGTCAATTGTTTTTTATAAATGTTATTCTAAACATATCGTATTTAGTATTAAGATAAAGGTCTCAGGCATGAGATTTAAACTCAAGTGAAAAAAAGTTGATTCGGAAGACCGTCAGTTGTTTTTTATAAATGTTATTTAAATTCTACCATGTTTGATAACAAATTAAAGGTCTCATGGAGGAGATATAATTCAAGTGTCAAAAAGTACTAACATAGAAGCGAGGAACGAAGTGACGAGCTTGCTTTGCTGATGTACTGACATGGATGCGAGGAACGAAGTGACGAGCATTCTTCGCCAATGTACTGACATAGTGGCTTGGAACGAAGAGACTAATTCGAGTTATTTTTCTATATTTTTAGTTGTAATCTTCTTCAGTGTCGCGGAGCCTAGGGGTCAGACCTGCGAAGCAGGTCGGACCGCTAGTCCTATATACTAATCGGCGTGGGTCTGAGCTGTCACTCTATATTTTAGCCAATCTAACAACGGCCATCGGCCACCTCTACAGCCTAAACGGTTCGGTGGATTCGGGTGAAACTTTTTTGGGTGTTAAAGGTCCCTGTGGAACAGTGCCTTTTGCGTGTCTTATATTTTTCTTACACATGATGTGCGAAATATTAAATGCGAAAGACATTAAAATTTTCCATCAAGGGGGGCCTCGGATTGCTACGAAAGTGTACTTTGTTGATTGTAATTGTAACTTTTCACAAATTTTTGTTCAATTTGACATATATGACAGATCTTTTTCAAATTTTGAGTAAAAATTACATTAATTCTAGACAAGTTGAAGAAGTTTTGTAAATTTATCTGTGTTTAAAATAAATGAGTGAACATGTGTACTATAATGTAAATATATTAAAAGTCAATTTGAAAAAATAAAATTGTAGCTGTCACTTTTCACGAATTTGTGTTCATCCTGTCATTTTTGACATATCTGTTTGAAACTGTAAGTATAAATTGAATTAATTCTAGATCAAATGAAAAAGTTTTGTAAATTTATATGTGTTTAGAATAAATGAGGAAACATGTTTTCTATATTGTAGATTTTTTAAATGTGAATTTTTTTTTAATATTTTTTCCATTCAAAATAAATATGAAAGATGTCTCTGTTCGTCAACCTCGATTCATTTAAGGATTTTAGCCGGTAAAATTCAAATGGGTTAATTTCTTATCTAATAAAAAAAAGTTAAAATTTATTTTTCACTTCATATATAGTTTCTATTTCTTCTCAAAAAATAAAACAGATGTCTCTGCTCGACAACCTCGATGCTTCTAAGTATTTTATGCGGTAAAATTTAAATAAGTTCATTACTTTTCTAATAAAAAAGTTCGTTTTAAATATTTATAATCAATTTCAGAATTATTTTTTTTTATCATCAGTTTTTATATCTAATACTGCCGTGTTTGGTACTTAATTAAAAGTTTCACGTTAGAGATTTAAAATAAAGTGTCATAAAGTGGACGATTGTCTATTGTTTTTTATAAATGTTATTGTTCCTACCGTGTTTGGTATTGAATTAAAGGTCTCGCGGAGGAGATTTGAAATAAAGTATCAAAAAGTTGTTTTGATCGATTGTCAATTGTTTTTTATAAATATGATTTAAAACCTACCGTGTTTGGGATCAAATTAAAGGTCTCGCGGAGGAGATTTGAACTCAGGTGTCAAAAAGTTGTTTTGGACGATTGTCAATTGTTTTTTATAAATATTATTTAAAACCTACCGTGTTTGGTATCAAATTAAAGGTCTCGCGGAGGAGATTTGAACTCAAGTATCAAAAAGTTGTTTTGGACGATTGTCAATTGTTTTTTATAAATATTATTTAAATCCCACCGTGTTTGGTATCAAATTAAAGGTCTCGCGGAGTAGATTTGAACTCAAGTGTCAAAAAGTTGTTTTGGATGATCGTTAATTGTTTTGTATAAATGTTGTTTAATTCCTACCTTGTTTGGTATCAAATAAAAGGCCTCGCGGAGGAGATTTGAACTCAAGTGTCAAAAAGTTGTTTTGGGCGATTGTAAATTGTTTTTTATAAATATTATTTAAGTCTTAACGTGTTTGTTATTAAATTAAATATCTCACGGAAGAAAATTAAACTGAAGTGCCAAATAGTAGTAACATGAAAGCGAGAAACAAAGTAACGAGCTTTCTTCGTTAATGTACTGACATGGAAACGAGGAACATATAGTGACGAGCTTGCTTCGCCGATGCACTGACTTAAAAGCGAGGAACGAAGGCACAAGCTTGCTTCGCCAATGTACTGACATGGAAGCGAGGAACGAAGTGGCGAGCTTGCTTCGCTGATGCACTGACTTGAAAGCGAGGAACGAAGTGACGAGCTTTCTTCGTCTAGTACTGTCATGGAAGCGAGGAACGTAGTGACGAGCTTGCTTCGCCGATGCACTGACATGGAAGCGAGGAACGAAGTGACGAGCTTTCTTCGTCAATGTACTGACATGGAAGTGAGGAACGTAGTGACGAGCTTGCTTCGCCAATTGTTTGGTATAAATTGGGAGTTATTTAAGACTACTCAATTTATTTTTTTACATTTTCAGTTGTAATCTTCTTCAGTGACGCGGAGCCTAGGGGACAGACCTGCGAAGCAGGTCGGACCGCTAGTTAATTTACTATTGTGCACCGTCGCTTATGACAAAAGTGAAATTAATTATACTCTGGCATAAGTGACATTTATATGAATAAAATTGAAATATAACTAATTACAAACATAACAATATACGGAATATTTTTAACAGTATATCTAAAGTACCCATAAGTAAAAGATAGGCATAACTTACCTTTTAAAAGAACGAAATTAAATAAATTACACTCCGGTCACGTGCACACAACCGCTTGTGACGTTAAATTACTTGACGCAAGCACCTACAAATCTACTTGATGTCGCTTATGCCAAATTTAAATTGAAAATAACTTTTATATAAAATTTTTGTCGCTTAATCTAAAGACATAAACGACAAGATCTTTTTCTCCGCTTTCCAATGATGTATATAACTCAATTTGTGAATTATTGTCGCTTACGTCATTTTGCCTTGAACACGTCGACATATATTCCATTTCATAATAACGTTGAAAAATCTAACAATTAATGCATTATAAAAACAAGTTTTATATAATTATAAATTATTATTATTATTCTACAAGTATTTCAAAATCAATAGTTTATTTAAATTCTAAATCTAAGTTTATTTAAAATATAAATTTTTCTACTAATTCTTCATTTACAACCAGCCAAGTTTTACGACTTCTTAATTCTTCATTTTTAAGTTTTTCCCTCTCATTCTTCATTACGTGACAATCGTAAATTAAATGATTAACACAGTCATTAATTTCACCACATTTGCAAAGAGCATGGTCTATTAATTTAAATTTATAAAGGTAGCTTTTTAATTTGCCACGTCCACCTAGAATTGCTGTTTATTTTGGATGATATGGTAGATTAATTGTATTTTATTAGTATTTCGATAAAACATTTTAGTATTGCCGCCTTTATTCGTATTGGCCCACTCAATTTGATAATTTTCGATGCTGACTTTGCTGACGTTTTAAAATTTACTACCCATTTTTATTTTGCTTGTAGCGATCTATTGCAAGCTGTCCTTTTTTCTGCTAATTGCTTGATGCAGGAGGTATTGTGAATGCATGATCTACCTGCGCGAAAACCATTTTGTTCTTCCAGTTCATGCATCACATTTTCTATTCCATTTTTAATCACCAAGCCGCATAGTCTTTCAATTTCACGGTAGTTCTTGTATTCGATTCTGCTGCCTTTTTTATATATCGAAGTAATATGTGCTTCTTTCCATTCTTGTGGCGCTGCATCTCCTCTGAGACACTGATTGAAAATTAAAGCTAAAGATTCCAATAGTTGAATTGGTCCATATTTTATTAATTCAATTGATATTCCTCCTGGGCCTGATCATCTTACATTTTTCATATTACATATTGTAATTCATTTACATTTATATCCACAACTGTTTCATTCAGACCAGTGTTACATGTTCGTGTGTTTGAAAGATGTTTCTATCTTCCGTCAACAACATTTTAAATAATAATTTTCCCATTCTTTCATACAAGGCAGAATGATCCTTCTTTTTTCATGACAGTTTTGCCTCATACTTTTAACGGAGTCCATGCTTCTTAATGTCGTATATTTCCTTTTTAATTGTTTATTTCCATGCATTTTAGATTCTATGCTTCATTCTTTGGCATCGCTACAGCTGGTTTCGTATCTCTATTTATTTTTCGATACATTATGAATTATTAACAAATTTTTTAAGTCAACCATTTCACGTATTCTCTTCTTTTTTTTTTTTTGGAAAAGTGTAACGTTTATATTTTTCTTCCTTTTATTTTTATGCTTTCTCTAGGTTTTATTTGTCTGTTGCCTCAATACCTGAAATATCAACAGTTATTCATTTTGGTCAATCATAATTTCTTTTACTTACCTCCCCGTATTTTACTAGTACTTATTCACAATAATATTCTATAATAAATCAATATACAATTTTATATATATTTTTTTTATTTGAAATTAGTAACATGACACATGTTTATAAATTATAAGATCTAGTAACTTTTGCTAGTGTAAAATTCAGTAGGTATTAGAGGTAGTTGTTGGTATCTTGTTGCTTCTGTCTTTCTTGCTCTCTCTCTTCGCTGGAATCTTCTGTCTTTTTTAGCATCTCTGTTGTTTTGGCGCAATTTTTCTTCAATTCAAATTTTTCTCCAACATTGGCGCTATTCCGTCTCCCTTTTTTACTTATCGTTCCTTGTCTTACTTACTTACTTTGAAAAGCGAAAGACGAGTTAATTGACGAACGCGGATGTGACCATTAAATTGAGATTTTGATTTTTTTACGGTAATTTTGAAAGCCTAGTTTTCACCCTTTTAGGGAATAGTTTTATTCGCCGTTAATTTTATTTCCAAGCGAGATTTCAAAGACGCGAGTGTGCTGTTTTCTTGAAAATCTCTTGAAGAACCCAGTTCGAGGACACGAGTCAGTTTTTTACGTGCGTTTTTTCAAACAAAAATTTGGAAAAATCTATACAATCAATATTAAAATTACCCGATATTAAACAATATGGCTGAGTAATCGACAAAGATGGTAATTAATGTGTCCCCATTCTTAACAACTCTTTCACCGTTTCCAACCCAATTAACAGTTTTATCTGCGTACGGATGTAGAAAAGGTAACTGTAAATAAGTTACATTTCAGCCATTCTCAACTCATATTTTTTTTATAAATTATCCATATAAAAACTGTAGATGCCGTAAAAATCAAATGAAATGTATTACTTCATGTAAGGACATGGGTATTATAAATACTTGTCAAAATTCAGCGGTTGTAAAACCAGTATTATATTCCAGTATTAATAAAACCGATTTATTTTTAAATAAAAGTTTAAATACGTTGTATAGTTTATTTTCTTTTTTTCTAGTTTCAATTGTATTGGGTAGGTATAGCGATAATAAATGCGTAGTACATGCTACATGGTATTAAATTATGGGTCAAACAATTTGAGACATTATTTTTCTTTCTGTATAATTATTCTGTAAAAATTTATTTCTTTTTATCTGATTCGTACAGATTTTTAAATATATTTTTCACGCCTTAAATTTTATACATTAACATATTTTCTTTAAATCCGTTCTTTAGTTTTTAGACTAAATATTAATTAATTTCTATTTTAAAGTCATACGTGTTCAGTTACTTTTATTTGTATAAGAAAGTAGTGTGGTGCCCACACCATATTTTTTAATTATAATTAAAATTCCTTCAAGTTTTACATAATATTGAAGCTTTCCGAAGAAAGAATTCATATTTAATTAAATAATTATATTTCACTTCAAGAAGTATATATTATTTTATTCAATTTTGACGTTTTAAACTGCCATTATTATCTGCATAAGAACAACTGTAAATAACTGTTTATTCACTAGTGAATTTTTTTTAAATCCCTCAAAATTTTTAATCATTCACTGCAAGATTTCACATTTCTAGACCCTTTAGAAATGTAAGCTAAAATTTTTCTTTCGTTTACTACTCTTGCTTTCTTTATATTTCTCCACTCACTAAACTGCATGTGTTCTTTTTCATAGACATTTCAAATGGTTTCTAGAACGAAAACTTCACATCTGACATGTCCATGTTGTCGATTATCATGCACAGACTACTGATTAGTCTTCTTAATTTGTCAAAAGTGAATTTCATAATCCTTAATATTAATTATTATTTCGTCAAAATTGAATAAAATATTGTATATACTGCGTGAATTAAATATGTTAATTCACTCAAAGAATTTATCTCACTCGCTCTGCAGGCTCGAGAGATAAACTTTCTTTTCGTGAATAAACCTATGTTTTATTCACTTGGTATATAAATATCTATTATTAATAATTAAGCTTTCTTCTAGTTCTTAACAGTGCTACCTGTGCTTGAGAGATTCCAACGGTTGTATCGATTCTCAAATTTATTCAATAATTCTTGTATACCTAAAATTATTTCACATTTGCAGTATTACAACTCTGCGAGAATACATATCAACTCCACAGTGAATGCGGAGGAGGTCTCATTGAAGTACGAGTCGATTTTGACTGTGTACAACGTGTCCCATGTCAACATTGGCTTTTACTACTGCTACGCACAAGCGGCTGACCACAACACTGCCAGGAGATCCACGAGGATATACGTCTACGTCCGCGGTATGTACGCCATTCTATGTTCTCTATCCCATACACAATGTTGTCGAATTATGTGTGTCCATATATTCAATAACTCGCGAACGAAAGTAACGGAAACCGGAAATAATAGTTCAATTTATTACGAAAAATATTTCAAATGAAAGATGTTGGTAATAATATTACATGTTTTAAATGTAATTAATAAACAATGCTATTAAAATTTCCATGTTAGATTTTCAACCCCTCCACAAACCCGTAAGGATTTATTAAAATAAGATAAATATAAATAAATATTCACGCCATTTACCAAATTCGAGTGTGGCACTCTACTTTCGCCGATCTAGAGAAGTGGTGTAGCCAATTGAGAGCCCCTAAAATGTACTAAAAAAAACATTTGTGCAAAACTATGAAAAAGAAAAACAAATCTACTGCAAAATATTAGTTTTTCATTTCATTTCAATCAGGCGATCATAATTTTGACGGTGACATCTGACATGCATCAATGCAATCATTATATATCTTTACAAAATAAAAATATTGCTATAAATTGAATTTAAAGTTAAATAAGATTTAAAAAAATTATATTTCAGTAGCCCATGAAAATCACATTAAGCTTAAGTTAAAACAAAACATCAGTCACCTTTTGAACCTCGTGGTCAATGTGTGCTTATAAACAACAGAGATCAACGAATTCAGAAAACAAGCTATAATACTTACTATATTTAAAATAACTATATCCTACCTCGTAAACTTTAATCCCTCAAAACGATCAACTAAACCTCAACTACATATTCCCGCATAGTGTCCCTTATCACCTCCCAAATCCCTTTCCCTGTCTATAACCTACAATATCCCAAGAAGACATCTGCAATACCTACTGTCAGATAGCTGAGACAAGCGTTCATCTGTGACCAGACGATCACGCCTTGTCAATCAGCGCCACCTACTGAGGAATAGAAGAACTATTGCCCATTTATTGCTAATAAATGGTTGTCAAGTAGTTACCTATCAACATGTCTTCAACCCCACCTCCCGGGACTAGCGGGAACACAATTATAAACAAACAAACCTACGCAAACCTGACAAAAACGAAACCTAACCAACCACACATCTATCCAAACAAAGAACAAGCAATTATTTTAAACTCCATAAACGAAATACCGCTGAAGGAGTACATAAAGGCTATAGGAGAAATTATTAATCCAGCCAACATAACCCATGTAGCACGACTATCTAACCAGAGAATATGTGTTTACTTAAAAAATAAAACCTACGTTGACAACATCGTAACCAACCACAACAAAATTAAAGTACAGAACACAATCGCAGAAATTAGACGATATGTCACCCCAGCAACCAGGGTCATCATGTCCAACGTTTGTCCATCCATCCCCAACGAAATAATTTTAGACTGTCTACACAATCTAAATATAAAAACAATATCACCCATAAATGACCTAAAAGCAGGATTTCAGGACCCAGATTACGCCCATATCCTAAGCTTCAGACGTCAAATATACATACCAGAAGCGGAAAAACCAAAAATACCAGAGTCACTAGTAATAAATCACGACAATACAGACCACAGAATCTTCCTGACAACGGAAATACCGACATGCAAAAAATGTAATCAAATAGGTCATACGAAAAACAAATGTAAAAATGAAAAAAATCACCAAGACACACAAAACCAAATACCCGCAACCCCTCACCAAGAACCGAATACAAACCAATATGAAAAAACCAATCAAAATCAGAACCAACCAATCCAAAATCCCCCTCCAGAACAAGAAACTGTACCTATACCAAATAACCCTAACGTACCATTCCCAGCAAAAAAACGAAATGCATCATCAAGCTCAGATAAAGAAAAAGATAACGAACCTCTAGAAACAACAATACTAAAGAAAAAGAAAACTCAGGACAACAACCAAGATACAAAAACTCTCAACCCGAAGCCACAAGAAACCAAATACTCAAAGTCTCTGAAGGAAGCAGAAAAATTAATGAATGCCAACACAAATAAATACATACTAAACTTTGAACAGCTCAAGGACATACTAGACAACACCACAGGAATAAAAAATGCTCACAATATACTTCAGGATTACACAAACGAAACTGAAGATGTCATTGTCATGCTAAAAGAAATACACAACAAAATAAGCGGCCGACAAATCAGAAATCGTATTTCTAGACTACTAAAAAAAGTAACAAAGCAAGAAAATGACTGGGAAAATAGCTCACAACTATCGGACTCAGTAGAAAATTTAACCCAAACAAACTCACAAGACGAAAAACTAACATCTGAAGCAGAATAAACAAAATATCCATTAAACAACCCAAAAAAAAAAATTAAAAATGACAATTATACAGTGGAATTGCAACGGCTATCATTCTCACCTAGCAGAATTACAAAAATTAATAAGTGACACAAACCCTACCTACTTATGTATCCAGGAAACAAGATTTAGACCAGAGCAAACCACCACGCTAAAGAATTACAACATATTTAGGAAAGACCGACATAACGACATAAACGCTAGTGGAGGAGTAGCTATACTCAGCAAGAACACTCAACACTCTCAACAAATCACAATCCAATCAGACTTAGAGGTAATAGCAATCATAACATTAGCTCCACAAAAAATAACCCTGTGCAATATTTACATACCACCAAACCACAGAACAAACAAAACAGAAATAGAAAATATAATCAATCAGTTACCTACACCATTCATCCTACTAGGAGATTTCAACAGTCACAATCCTATATGGGGCTCCCAAAATACAAACCCAAGAGGAAAACTAATTGAAGAAATCATAGAAGACAATATAATAATACTCAATGACGGCACTCCGACACACTTTTGCTCAAGAACAGGCTCCTTCTCTAGCATTGACCTCTCACTATGTGACCCAAGAACAGCACCAAATATAAATTGGGAAGTCCTTCAATATCCATACAACAGCGACAATTTCCCCATTAAACTATCATTCCCACCAACTCCGATATAAAACCCCCACCCTGTATACCAGAAATGGAAAAAAATGGAAACTGGGATCTCTTCACAAAGATCCTAATAACTAAACCATTCACAGAAATAACATCAGAAAACATTAACACAATAACAAACAATTTTACAGCGGAAATCATAAATGCAGCAAACATAGCGATAGGGCAAATAAAACCAAATACACAACATAAAAAAGTACCTTGGTGGAATGAGGCCTGCAAAACAACAATAAAAAATCATAAATCAGCACTTTATCAATATAGACGGAATAAAACGGAAGAAAATCTAATAAACTTAAAAAGAAGTAGAGCAGCATCAAGAAGAACTATCCTCTCCGCTAAAAAACAATCTTGGCAAGAATACGTCTCAAAAATTAATGAATCAACCAACCCAAAAGAAGTATGGGACAAAATCCGAAAAATAAAAGGTTCTAAAAACATACCACAAACATCTACATTACTACAAAACGGGTCAATAATCACAACCCCACAAGAAATCACAAATGTTTTTGCAGAGACATTTGAAAAAAATTCAAGTACCGCAAACTACAATAATGAATTCATTAACTTTAAAGAACAAGAAGAAGAAAACGACATAGAAATAGTGAATAACGCCTCTGTAGTAGCAGCCCAGGACCTGATAAAATTACCTACAAAATGCTGAAACATCTTCCGACCAACGCATTACAATACCTACTGCAAATATACAATAAGATATGGACTGAAAATACCTACCCATCCAGCTGGAAAGAAACGCTAACAATTCCTATACTAAAGCCAAATAAAGATAAAACTAACCCATCCAACTACAGACCCATATCCCTATCCAATACCCTGAGCAAGGTCCTACAAAAAATCATAAACCAAAGATTAGTATGGTACCTAGAATCGAAAAACATTATAAACAAATACCAAAGTGGCTTCAGACCTAAACGATCCACACAAGATCAAATTACTTCACTAACAACTGAAATACAATACGCCTTCATGAATAAACAGCATTTAATTGCAATTTTCCTCGACCTTGAAAAAGCGTATGATTGCACTTGGAAACATGGTATTTTAAACACGATGAAGGAGTACGGACTCGACGGTAATATACTACAGTACACTAAAAACTTCTTAAGCAACCGGGTATTCCGAGTAAAGTCAAACGGATGCCTATCAGAATTAAAAACGCAAATAAACGGACTACCACAAGGAGAAATCTTAAGCGTCACACTCTTTTTAATTGCGATGAATAACATAACACACTTCATACCCTCTCAAGTAAACATCTCTTTATTTGCGGACGATATAGTTATATACAGCAAAAACAAAAACATCCATTTTATTCAAAATAAACTACAAAATACCATTAAAAACCTTGAAATCTGGACCAAACAGACTGGCTTCAACTTTTCCACCACAAAAACCAAATGCTTACATTTCTGCATGAAACGAAAAATTCACGAAAATCCAACACTCAAAATCAACGACACAGAAATACAATACGTAAACACAATTAAATTCTTAGGAATCACATTCGACCGTACATTAAGCTGGAAACCACATAT
Organism: Poecilus cupreus; assembly: GCA_963942605.1. Classification (NCBI taxonomy): domain Eukaryota; kingdom Metazoa; phylum Arthropoda; class Insecta; order Coleoptera; family Carabidae; genus Poecilus; species Poecilus cupreus. The sequence goes on from OZ012713.1 coordinate 34,711,427, forward strand.
ATCACAGTTAAAAGCAGATGGTATCAAAAGAATAAACCTACTCAAAACTCTGCGACATTACAAATGGGGTGCACAAAAGGAAACAATAATAAAAATATACCGATCATTAATTCGTTCGAAATTGGACTATGGATGCATTGCCTATACAACAGCTAGTAAAACCAACTTAAAAATACTAGACACAATTACTAACCAAGCAATTAGAATAGCCACCGGAGCCTTTCGCACCAGTCCTGTCAAAAGCCTACTAATTGAAGCAGGAGAGCACCCCCTTAAATTGCGCAGAACACAAATTATATTGACATACATCCTCAAACTACCCTCAAATCCTAGTAACCCAGCATTTAAACAAATATTTGGCACTCAAACAGAACAAGCAAAAGTAAAAAACCACATTCCTCTACACCACTACATAAATACAGCTATAGAAACATTAAACTTAAACACACCAATAATCACCCATACAAATATCAACAATATACCTCCTTGGATCATTAACCAACCTCAATATAATTTCGAACTCCTCAAATTTCCCAAATCAGACACGCCTCACGAAATCTTCAAGAAGAAATTCCTAGAAATGAAAAATGCCCAACAAGACTACGAATTTATCTACACCGACGGTTCCAAAACAGAAAACAAAATTGGAGCAGCAATCGTAACTGAACAAAACACCTTTACATATTACCTACCAGACGGCACTAGCAGTTACACTGCCGAACTAGTTGCTATAAGAGAGGCCCTAAAAACAGTTAATTCCGCTCAAATACAAAGAACAAAAGTGGCAATATGCAGCGACTCTATTAGCAGCCTCAAAAATATCCAGCACCTCTACCCAGAAGACCCTATTAGTCAACAAATAAAAGAAGAAATATTGAAAGCTCAACAAAAAGATAAACAAATAATATTTATATGGACACCCTCTCACGTCGGAATCCAGGGCAACGAAACAGCAGACAAAGCAGCAAAGGATGCAACATTACAAGTTACACAATTAAATATGCCAATCCCAACATGGGATACCACGAACATCATAAAATCTAAAATAAGGGAAAACTGGAAACAAACTTTGCAAAACGAAGAGAACAACAAACTCAGGGACATTAAAGAAGAAACAAGAAACTGGCCAACCCACACATCAAGAAACGAACAGATCATCATTACCCGACTTCGAATAGGACACACCCAAGCAACACATAAACACATATTAGACAAAACACCCCCACCCACATGCTGTAATACCCCCTTGACAGTTAAACACATACTAGTAGACTGCCCACTCCTCACTCATTACCGAACAAAACATAAATTACCCAATACACTACACCAAATACTTTCAAATACCCCCGAACATACAAAAACCCTTATAAACTTTCTAAAAGACACAAATTACATAAACAAAATATAATATTGTTAACCTATTGTACCGGGGTTCTAATAGCCCATGCTGCTGAAGAACCTCAAAATACATTCAATAAAAAAAAAAAAACAAAACATAAATAAAGATTAATAATTGAAGGAAGAATAAGGGAAAACAACTGCTACAGTAGTTCGTTTCTTCACATTTAAATTGCCTAAATTTTTTGAAAATAAAGTCGAACGATCCCGGTGTTTTGAACACCATCGTCAGGACCAGTACTTAGCATAAAAGAACAACAAATATTACAACAATCATTTTACGAAATACAAAATAAATAACATTAAAATAAATACTTGCAAAAACAAAAGTATTGATTACACAGGAGAACAGTGATTCTGTAGCATGAAATTTAGGAACTGATTTTGGGTCTCCTGAATACGAAAAATTTATCAGATTTGCTGAATTGACTCTAGTTTTAGAGAAACAGGCACTCCTTATATTGAGAATAAAATGAAATAAAAATAATGAATACATTCAAAAACCTCTATTTTGAAACGGCAACAGCGTTATTATGGATAATTTGAATAGAATTATTTGTATTAAACAAAAATTCCTTAAAATAAATTAAGAAAAACGTTTTGTATATGATTATTTATTGTATTTTTGGTGAGGACAAAGGTCCAGCCATCACATGGCGGTGTCATGAACTTCATATCCTGGGGGAACCGCTCCCCTGGTTCTTCGTTGTAACCACGTAGGTTGTCAGGGAATCTATCCAAATGGCTATACAAAAAATGTATTTTGATACTCATATTAGCTCCCAGTTTTTCAAGATTCTTAAGCATTTTAGAGACTATTTCGGAATATTCTGCAGCTTTGTGGTTCCTCAGAAAGTTTTTGACAACTGTTACAAAGCGTGTTCATGCGTCCAATTCAATTTGAGTCAGGATATACTTAGGATAAAACAAGCTAACCTAAATAGATACTAAAAATTGTAATATTTTTGACAGTTCGATGAATCATGAGAACTAGAGTCAATCCATCAAAATAACTATGCGCCGAATACTTTATAACATTAATGTATCTAAATTCACTCGAAAAACTAGGGCCGCAGAAAAAAAATTGTTTTTGTACCCCAGTGTTACGTATTACAAGAAATCAGAACTTGATTAAGAACTGGTAGCATCTCAAACAGATCAATAAAAAACACCAATTATTTAGTCAGAATCAGAAGGTTACAAGTCGACTGTAAACAGCTGAAGAAGTCGACATTGCTAATGTTCAATTTAATAATTTAAGATTTGGGATAACTCAATATCTAATTGTTCGTTTAAGAGATGGCGTTACTAGAAAATTCAAAATTCTACATTTATTATGTATATGAGGAATTGTGAAACGATCATGTTGTAAATCGTGACCAGATACAATAATATCTTTAGAAATCTCGATTGTGTGTTATTCTATTTAATTCCTTCAATATGTTTCTTTAATCTATCTTTAAAAGATCTTCCAGTTTGACCCACAAACGCTACTCCACAAGAACAAGTGATTTTATAAACTCTAGTTTTATCTAAACGGTCACTAGTATCAATTTTATTGCACATATTTTTTAATGCTTCAATGCTGTAGCATGTTTAGAAGAGATAACAAAATTATTATCAAAACATCTATATACAGGCTGAGTCATCAAAATGCCCGTTTTCGATATCACCCTTGTCAATAGAAATACAGCATACATTTTTTAACAAAATTTATTCGACTACTAAAGGAGTATAACGTAAAATTATTTTCACATATACAGAATGTTACGTAACGGCTTGGGCAGAATTGTTTGTCTTTTTTAAAATTGAACAGCCTATATATTTTTACATATTTTGAATTGTATTTTATTCACCTATACGGACATATGAATTTTGTTTTAGTTTTCCGCGGCGTTGTCAAGTTTTTCCGTTCTTTCTCTAAAAAAGGCCGAATACACGCATTGCTTTATGGCGTACTGGAGTTATTTTAATAGTAAAATTTAAGAATTTATTTTTCTGCACAATTGTAACTATACTCTATGTTTTGACATAATTTTTTAAAAATGTAATTATACAGGGTGTTCAATAAAGCGAATAAAACTTACTCCACTTCAAATGATTATAATTCTCCATTTTCAAATGTAACATCCTATATTTTATTATTCTGTTGTGTGTCATTTTGTATTACCTTCATTTATTATTAAGGTTGCGTTGACAGTTTCAAAACAGTTACGAATTCGCTCCATCATATCTTCTCTTGTAGTTGGTGCTGTCTGATAAATCGTTATACAAGAAATAATGTAAATTTGTAAGATCCGACAATTTTGCGGGCCAATTACTTGGCCCATCTTGTCCAATCCATCTTTTACGACATTTTTCATTTAAATCATGCCCAACCTGAAGACTGTTGTGAGCTGCTGCACATCGTGTTGGAACCACAATATCCGGATAATATTGAGAGGTAAATTTTCTAAATCGTTTAGAAGATCAGTTTGTAAAAATTCACAATAATTTTGTCCGTTAATATTATTATCAAAAAAGTATGATGCGAATTTGTAACTGATTTGAAATTGTCGACGCAAATATACTGTTAAGAGTAAATTACTCATTTATAAACCGTCTGCAAATATGTTTCCGTAAGAATTGCGGTTGCATTAAAAATATTTTGTAAATTAAAACAAAATAATAAATTAAAACAAAACCATATCCATGGTATACTAAATTTAATTTTTAAATGAATAAATTAATTTAGTGAATAATGAAAAAAATCTCCGAAATTATTGGTTTTAGGCATAGGATACCCTTAATAATAATTGAAGGTAATACAAAATGACATACAATAGAATAATAAAATATAGGGAGTTCCATTTGAAAATGACGAGTTATAATCATTTGAAGTACAGTAAATTTGATCCGCTTTATTGAACACCTGTATAATTACATTTAAAAAAATTATGTCAAAACATAGAGTATAGTTACAGTTGTGCAAAAAAAAATTCTTAAATTTTACTAGTAAAATAACTCCAGTACGCCTTCATAAAGCAATGCGTGTATTCGGCCTTTTTTAGAGAAAAAACGGAAAAACTTGAGAACGCCGCGGAAAACTAAAAAAAATTCATATGTCCGGATAGGTGAATGAAATAGAATTCAAAATATATAAAAATATATAGAGTGTTCCATTTAAAAAAAGAAAAAAATATAAGAAAATAATTTTACGCTATGTTCCTTGAGTAGTCGGAAAAATTTTGTTAATAAATTTATGCTGTATTTCTAACGATATCGAAGACGGGCATTTCGAATACTCAGCCTGTATATAAAAAATTTAGCTAATCCGTTAATTAGTAATAGTGATACTCAAAATATAAAAATGTTCAGCTTACATTTCATAGGTAAAATTATTATATATATATATATATATATATATATATATATATATATATATATATATATATATATATATATATATTATTTTAATTTTACCTATGAAATGTAAGCTGTTTTCTGTTTTTGGAATAAATTCTCCTGGAATTTTAAGATTTGTGCCATATTCAAGCTCTGCAGAACTAAAATTGATACCATTTTTAATAGAAGTTTTAATTCCAAGAAGTACTATTGGCAGAAGTCACGGACAGAAAAAAGATCTCGATAAAATCAGAAGTGTTCATATTACTTACCTCGCTCCGACGTGCCCCAGTGTAATTAGCAGGATGCACTGTCAGTTCTATAATTTCTCGGTTATAATATATGCGACACTCAAGTGTAATAATGATATCAGGAGACGTAGGTCTGCATGGGATAAGTCCAAGCCAGTTGATATCAACGGAATAACTGGCTTTGGACGTAATCACAGATAAATAATTTTCATCTAAAAAAGATATAATAAATAATATTTTGTATATTGTCACATTAATTTGAATTAAACTTTGTGAAATTGGAAAACATAAAGTAAAAGAAGCGCACCAAACTACCAGGGCGGGATAAACACAGTGAATTTTCTAAACAAAAAATATATAAAAAATCAGTAGACTATGAGAAACAAATTAAGCTTAAATAAAAATGAAACATAAATATATTTTAATAATTGAAGGAGGAATAAGGGAAACCAACTCCACAAGTAGTACTTTTTTCACGGTTTAATTAACTGAATTTTTTTAACAATAAAGTCGATTGGTTTTGGAGTTTTAAACACCATCATCCGGACCAGTAACTAGTTACAAAAGAACAATAAATATTTTAACAATTATGTGACGAAGTACAATATAAATAACATTAAAATAAATGCAGTGAGATTCGAACTGAGGATCTCACGATCCACAGCCCTAACGTGTCGGGCCAAGGAGCTATTTACCCCACTGCTGACAGTTGCCAATTAAAAATTACTCTTGTGGTTCCCCCTCCAATAACATATTTAGGGGCTACGATTTGACGGCTGGTAACCGCTCTTCAAACTCAAAAATATATGCTGATGATGATAATTAAAATAAATACTTACAAAAACAAAAATATAGATTATGTAATACAAGAAATCACAACTTCATTAAGTACTTGTAGTATCTCAAGCAGATCACCAAAAGACACCAATTTCATCTTTAATCAGAAGGTTACAAGTCGACTGTAAGCAACAACAGCTGAAGAAAAATTCTCTAAATCGTCATTGCTAATATTCAATTAATTTTTTAAGATTAGGACTAGATCAACATCTAATTGTTCGTTTAAAGAGATGGGGTTACTAGTATTAGACAGTATATAATTTTAAAATTGTGTAGAAAATTCAAAATTCTACCTTTATTGTGTATATGAAGAATTGTGAAACCTTCACGTAAATCGTGTCCAGTGTCAATAATATTTTAAGAAAATCTAGATGTGTGTTATTATATTTAATGCCTCTTTAATCTAATATTGAAAGACCTTCCTGTTTAACCCACATACGCTGCTCCACCAGAACATGTGATTTTATAAACTCCATATTTATCTAAACGGTCGCTGGTATCAATTTTCTTACACAGTGTTTTCTTAATGCTTGTGGCAGGTATAAAAAAGATTTCAAAATTATTATCAAATTGTCTTAATATGTTTTCAATTTTATAATTAATTTTACCTGTGAAAGGTAAGCTGAAATTTTTAAATAGAATTTATATAGATTTAAAAATTGTATACGATAATTAATTATTAAGTTACAATGATTGTGAATTGGATAATTTTTTAAATATTTGTTAAGAGGTGATAGAAATGATTAGTAACAGAAAACGTTTCTATTTACAAAAGACGTTAAAATCTTTAATTTCTGCTAAATCTAGGAATTTCACTAATTTTAATTCTAATGAACCTCATAGTTTTAATCCTAGAATTTTAATTTGTCAAACATAGCTTTTTTTCATCTAAAGAATAAAACTAACTTTTTTATGTTTAAAATTTAATTACAATTACAACGCTAGTTTCGAGCAAAAAATATTATTTTTTGTGGAATTAGATAACTTGTCAAAAACTATTGAAAATCGTAATCTAACTGATGATATTACTATTGCCACTTTAAATTATTTTTAAAAAGAGGATAAAGACAATTGAATTCACAAAATTAAAAACTGCAAAAACATTATTAAGAACATCAAGGTTAAAATTGAATTTTATGAAGGCAACTGTTTAACTATATTGTACAAAACCGCATATTGATAAAGGGATGAATTTCCTTCAGAACAGTGTTATCGAAGGAATTAAAAACAATCCGACAAAATTGTTCAGTATGAAAATAAAAAGTATGCTACCTCATGATGAGCTCGACTGCTTATTTGCCCTGTTTAAAAAACATACGCAGTCAAAGAGGGCGAGTTGAGCGCTGGGCCGAGTTGCTGGGCACAGTTCTCTGGGTCGAGCTACTCCACTAATGTAAACTAGGCGAATACTGTGCCCGTGTAAAGCAAGCAAGTACAAAAGTTGCAAGAAATTTCGACTTCGCCTGATTTTATTCTAGTCTCTTTTAATGTGCCTAATTTATTTACTAATATATAACTAGTTGATCTTCAAATTCTTTTAAAGAAATGTTCTTCGAATCCAGCTGTTCAGAAAATTTGCAGTTATTTTTTGATTTGTTTATAAAACACATTTTATGCTATAGACGGGCACTATTACAGAGATACATTCTTTTCACAATGCACTAAATAATGCTAATGATAATAATAAATTTACTTTAGAAATATTATCTGACCATAAAATTAATTTCCTAGATCTTACCTTTGACAACACAGGGGAAAACTTATCTTCGATATTTTTTGAAAACTTCTCAAACGGATGAGAGTATCAATTCTATTTCAAACTAATGTTTCAAACACCAATTAGTGATTTTCAACTCTCATATCCGTAAAATGCTCAATCTACATTTAAACTCAAGAAAAATTTAAATAAACCAATATTTTAATACAAATAGCGTTAAATAATAAGTTTGATCCAAATCTAATAGAAAAGTTAATTATTAGAAAAAATTTAGCTAATCCGTTAATTAGTAATAGTGATACTCAAAATATAAAAATGTTCAGCTTACATTTCATAGGTAAAATTATTATATATATATATATATATATATATATATATATATATATATATATATATATATATATATATATATTATTTTAATTTTACCTATGAAATGTAAGCTGAACATTTTTATATTTTGAGTATCACTATTACTAATTAACGGATTAGCTAAATTTTTTCTAATAATTAACTTTTCTATTAGATTTGGATCAAACTTATTATTTAACGCTATTTGTATTAAAATATTGGTTTATTTAAATTTTTCTTGAGTTTAAATGTAGATTGAGCATTTTACGGATATGAGAGTTGAAAATCACTAATTGGTGTTTGAAACATTAGTTTGAAATAGAATTGATACTCTCATCCGTTTGAGAAGTTTTCAAAAAATATCGAAGATAAGTTTTCCCCTGTGTTGTCAAAGGTAAGATCTAGGAAATTAATTTTATGGTCAGATAATATTTCTAAAGTAAATTTATTATTATCATTAGCATTATTTAGTGCATTGTGAAAAGAATGTATCTCTGTAATAGTGCCCGTCTATAGCATAAAATGTGTTTTATAAACAAATCAAAAAATAACTGCAAATTTTCTGAACAGCTGGATTCGAAGAACATTTCTTTAAAAGAATTTGAAGATCAACTAGTTATATATTAGTAAATAAATTAGGCACATTAAAAGAGACTAGAATAAAATCAGGTGAAGTCGAAATTTCTTGCAACTTTTGTACTTGCTTGCTTTACACGGGCACAGTATTCGCCTAGTTTACATTAGTGGAGTAGCTCGACCCAGAGAACTGTGCCCAGCAACTCGGCCCAGCGCTCAACTCGCCCTCTTTGACTGCGTATGTTTTTTAAACAGGGCAAATAAGCAGTCGAGCTCATCATGAGGTAGCATACTTTTTATTTTCATACTGAACAATTTTGTCGGATTGTTTTTAATTCCTTCGATAACACTGTTCTGAAGGAAATTCATCCCTTTATCAATATGCGGTTTTGTACAATATAGTTAAACAGTTGCCTTCATAAAATTCAATTTTAACCTTGATGTTCTTAATAATGTTTTTGCAGTTTTTAATTTTGTGAATTCAATTGTCTTTATCCTCTTTTTAAAAATAATTTAAAGTGGCAATAGTAATATCATCAGTTAGATTACGATTTTCAATAGTTTTTGACAAGTTATCTAATTCCACAAAAAATAATATTTTTTGCTCGAAACTAGCGTTGTAATTGTAATTAAATTTTAAACATAAAAAAGTTAGTTTTATTCTTTAGATGAAAAAAAGCTATGTTTGACAAATTAAAATTCTAGGATTAAAACTATGAGGTTCATTAGAATTAAAATTAGTGAAATTCCTAGATTTAGCAGAAATTAAAGATTTTAACGTCTTTTGTAAATAGAAACGTTTTCTGTTACTAATCATTTCTATCACCTCTTAACAAATATTTAAAAAATTATCCAATTCACAATCATTGTAACTTAATAATTAATTATCGTATACAATTTTTAAATCTATATAAATTCTATTTAAAAATTTCAGCTTACCTTTCACAGGTAAAATTAATTATAAAATTGAAAACATATTAAGACAATTTGATAATAATTTTGAAATCTTTTTTATACCTGCCACAAGCATTAAGAAAACACTGTGTAAGAAAATTGATACCAGCGACCGTTTAGATAAATATGGAGTTTATAAAATCACATGTTCTGGTGGAGCAGCGTATGTGGGTTAAACAGGAAGGTCTTTCAATATTAGATTAAAGAGGCATTAAATATAATAACACACATCTAGATTTTCTTAAAATATTATTGACACTGGACACGATTTACGTGAAGGTTTCACAATTCTTCATATACACAATAAAGGTAGAATTTTGAATTTTCTACACAATTTTAAAATTATATACTGTCTAATACTAGTAACCCCATCTCTTTAAACGAACAATTAGATGTTGATCTAGTCCTAATCTTAAAAAATTAATTGAATATTAGCAATGACGATTTAGAGAATTTTTCTTCAGCTGTTGTTGCTTACAGTCGACTTGTAACCTTCTGATTAAAGATGAAATTGGTGTCTTTTGGTGATCTGCTTGAGATACTACAAGTACTTAATGAAGTTGTGATTTCTTGTATTACATAATCTATATTTTTGTTTTTGTAAGTATTTATTTTAATTATCATCATCAGCATATATTTTTGAGTTTGAAGAGCGGTTACCAGCCGTCAAATCGTAGCCCCTAAATATGTTATTGGAGGGGGAACCACAAGAGTAATTTTTAATTGGCAACTGTCAGCAGTGGGGTAAATAGCTCCTTGGCCCGACACGTTAGGGCTGTGGATCGTGAGATCCTCAGTTCGAATCTCACTGCATTTATTTTAATGTTATTTATATTGTACTTCGTCACATAATTGTTAAAATATTTATTGTTCTTTTGTAACTAGTTACTGGTCCGGATGATGGTGTTTAAAACTCCAAAACCAATCGACTTTATTGTTAAAAAAATTCAGTTAATTAAACCGTGAAAAAAGTACTACTTGTGGAGTTGGTTTCCCTTATTCCTCCTTCAATTATTAAAATATATTTATGTTTCATTTTTATTTAAGCTTAATTTGTTTCTCATAGTCTACTGATTTTTTATATATTTTTTGTTTAGAAAATTCACTGTGTTTATCCCGCCCTGGTAGTTTGGTGCGCTTCTTTTACTTTATGTTTTCCAATTTCACAAAGTTTAATTCAAATTAATGTGACAATATACAAAATATTATTTATTATATCTTTTTTAGATGAAAATTATTTATCTGTGATTACGTCCAAAGCCAGTTATTCCGTTGATATCAACTGGCTTGGACTTATCCCATGCAGACCTACGTCTCCTGATATCATTATTACACTTGAGTGTCGCATATATTATAACCGAGAAATTATAGAACTGACAGTGCATCCTGCTAATTACACTGGGGCACGTCGGAGCGAGGTAAGTAATATGAACACTTCTGATTTTATCGAGATCTTTTTTCTGTCCGTGACTTCTGCCAATAGTACTTCTTGGAATTAAAACTTCTATTAAAAATGGTATCAATTTTAGTTCTGCAGAGCTTGAATATGGCACAAATCTTAAAATTCCAGGAGAATTTATTCCAAAAACAGAAAACAAAATTTTAAATAATTCAAATACTAATCAGTATTTAGTTACATTAAAAATTCAATAAATAAAATTATTACAATCACTACACGACGTCTGATATCGGGATTGAAGCTGTTCTCAACAATACGTCAACAATCACGTCGGGGGCACCGGTGTAAAAATAATACTTAGTAAGTCAATTAAATTGTATAACAAATGTAAAATTGAAATTTAATTAAACAATCACTGGACATTAAACGAAACGACGTTTATTTTGAAAAAGTATTATTTTTACTCTGGTGAGTCCGACCTGATTTTTGCCGTATTGTTGAAGAACAGCTCCAATATATATAAATGAATTTTAAAAATGTCCTCTCGCACCTCGCAGATCTGTCAGAGGATATTAACCCCTGCTTGAAGCTGTTCATATCGATGAAAATTCATGGAGTGCCGCCAGTTTGAAAATTATGATTTGTGACATCCAAAAATCGCTAAAATGAATATTTTCGGGATTTCATATTTTTTATAATTTTCAGACAAATATGATGATTTTTGGCCTCTAAAAGACTACGTACTCTAAAAAATTCCTGTATTACATCATTCTAATTTATTTTATTGTTTTATTTGTTTTCCTATTAGTAGTGCTGAATTAAATGATATACTCAAAGCAAAGTGAAATACTGTAATAATCACAAATATTTTTTATGCGACAAGTTATCTTTTTTCCTTGTCGGAGGCAATGTTATATTTTTGCCGTTTACAGAAAGATTCTTTGGGGGCACGTATCTCCCATACCCCCTACAACTCTACGCCTCTGATAATATGTTTATTCTTTATTCGTGAATATTTTTTAAAAATTTTTTCTTATTCTTCTCAGATTCACCTTTCCCTTCATAGATGGTCATTCGCCTTCTCTAAAAAAAATATAATATGTAGTTGTTTATCAACCTCGTGGCTTTTAAGAATTTTGGGCGGTAACATTCAAAATAAATGATTTACAAAAAAGTTTAAAATAATTATTGTTTTAAATATTAATATTCTATTACATTTTACAAAATTTCTAAAACCGTAATTTTCATTTTCTTATACGTAGTATATAAATTGATTTTTTCATACATGTAACTAAAATCCTTCTGACTTTCATAACAAATTAAAGGGTCTCAAGTTGAAAATTTAAGCTTAACTGTCAAAAATTTGTTTTGAATGATCCTGAATTATTTTTTATTATAGCAATTTAAATCCTAGCTTGTTTGGCATCAAAATAAAAGTCGCGCGCAGGACTTGAACTCAAGTGTCAAATAGTTATTTTGGATGATCGGCAATTTTGTTTTTATAAATATTATTTAAACCTTTTCGAGTTTGGTATCAACTTAATAGTGTCGCAGACGAGATTAAAACCCAAGTGACAAAAACTAAAACGTCAATGGTGTTTTTATTTACTGTAGTTAAGTGGAAGAAATCAATATTGCAGTTTAGAAGAGCACACAGATTTACGCAGAACATTGCTCCTTTCCCCAGAAACAATACTAACATGTCGCCTACATAACCTTATATTTCTCCTCAAAATGTATTCTTTCCCAAAAATACATTGATTCATTTTAATAAATAAAAAACTGTCATATTAACAACAAAATTAATATCAAATTTTAAAAGTACCTACGCCAAAATTTACACAGTAACATATTTTTTAGTCCCTATACAAATGTTTTTTTCTTTTTTTAAGAACTATTTTCTGCGTAAATCTTGACTTACTTTATACAACTTGATATAAATTTTGGTGTCGGTTACAATATGCTCAGTGTTGCCAGGAGCAAGAAAATTTCCTAAGATTTAAAAACTTTTGTGTTTTTTTAATAACACAAGGATTTCTGTTCATTTTTTGGAAAATCTAAGGATTTATTGTACTGTAACATATTGTTAATTATCCTTTTTCACTTGCAAATGTTGTCTTTTAGTCCCAATTTACAATGAGCATAAGCATAAGAACTACATAACATAAAATGTAGTAAATATTACGTATGTTCACAATGAACATAAACATAAATAATGAAATTTAGTGATTTTAGAATTTTACGTTGGAAGTGTATAGTGTATAATCTTGTTTTCTTTTTGGATGTACTAGCTGTCATTTCTTAATATTTGTTATAAAATGTCAGTGTCAGAAAACAATTTTGCAGTCTTGGCTTTATTATTAAAACTTAAGTAACTCATGATCCTAATTGTAATTTTTATAGAACACAACGATATTGCCATTGTATTATTATTATTAAAACTGAGTAACTTTATAAAATTTATGTTTTTGTCATAGTCATATGACTCAAACAAATTAATAAACAATACATGAAATATTAAACATTCTTTTAATCAATTTTATATATATTTTATTTTGTCTGAAATACTCAACTAATGATTGACGCTTGTTGGCGAAATGTAACGCATGCGCAATGTTCCTAAACATACGTAATTTTTATGTAAAGTTGACCGATTCCAACTTTACGTTTTTCTTACGGATGGTCTTATGTACCTACACAAACGTAAGAAATACATAACGGCATTGTGAACATGGCCATTGAAAACCATTAGCTCAAGTTTACGTTTATGTATTTTCTTATGTAGTTCTTATGCTTATGCTCATTGTGAATTGGGACTTAGTAATTCTGTTTGAAGTGGTAATTTTTCATGATTTCGTGTTGGTAATAGCCATTAGTGTGCGTTGGTATTTGTACGGATTTGAGTCGTTTGAAGTTGAACGTTGAAGTTACAGGTTACAGACTGCATTATTTGGATTCGTAGTTTCTGCAATGTAAGTTGTGGAAAACATAAATATATTACATAATTTACTTATTTACTTAATTTTTAGAAATAAATATGTCTAATACGGATGATAGTTACACAACTGATAACGAAAATAAAACTAAAACAAATCATAAATTGAAGAGGACGTACATGCAAAAGTATAGGCAGGAATGGGAAAAACATCCAGAATTCAGAAACTGGATTGCACCCAGTAGTCAGGGCGTTAAATACTTTATGTGTAAAACATGTGGAGGCAGCTACGGGGCCGCTATAATCTGTCATAAAACATAACATGTCAGCTAAACATGTCAAAAAGTGTAAATCTATTAAAAACCAAGTATCTGTAGCAAATATACCTGTTGTGTGCAAAAACTAATATAGTAAAAATGATGAATTAGGCATTGCTCCGTTTATAGTGGATCATAATGTAGCTGTCATCTTATACTAATTGTATATAAAATGATATAAAAAAATTATCTTGTGACAGAAGTAAGTGTACAAAATTAGTAGAGAACTGTGTTGGTGCATATGGTCTGGAAGTCATCATTGAAGATATGGAAATAAAAGGTTTTTAATTATAGTCGATGAATCTGCAGATATTTCAATGAATAAAACTATGGCAGTTGTCGTCAGAATGAACAAAAATGATGATACATGCTTGGAATCTGATCAACTTTGAAATTTAATAGACGTACATGACGGCACTGCTGAGGGCTTGTATACTTCTCTAGTCAATTTCTTCAAAGAAAATCATATTCCATAGGTTCAAAATATGACTGGGTTTGCTGCTGACGGAGCGAATACGATGATGGGCGCTAATCGTCCTCTACAAAGTTTATGAAAGCGAGACTGTGAACATTTATTTATTATGAAGTGCATTTGTCAGTCCTTGGCACTGGTAGCTTCTGACGCACGCTGTAAATCGCCAAATGAAATAGAGCCCATGGCGAGGGATGTGTGCGCGTATTTACAGTCATCTAAGCGTTTGAAGCAGTGTGCAGAATTCTAAAAATTTGTCAACATTAAACCTCATAAAATATTACAATCTGGTCAAACCAGATGGCTGTCTCTAAAAGAGGAAGTGTTAAGAATTTTAGAGCAATATAACGCCATAAAATTATTCTTTCAATCCCAATACTTACAAGAGAAAGACAAGAAAGCTGCAGTAATTTTCAATTTATTAAATAATGATATTATTTTATTATATTTGGAATTTTTAAATTATATTCTACCAATTTTAACTAAATTAAATGTTTCAATCCGAATCACCAAAAATTCATGTTTTGTATTCGAGAATGGAGACAGCATATACAACTATGTTAGAATGTTATTTGAAACCTAATTATTTTAAAAATACAGATGTGAGCCAAATTCAGTATAGAAATCCACATAATTTTTTAAAGCTAGAAGATATGTATTTTGGAGGAAAAGTAACCGCACTAGTACTATAAAACGTAAATATAAGACAGGATAAGATTGAAAATTTTAAGAAAAAATGTCTAGATTTCTATATTTAATTTTCACATCAATTTTATAAAAGATTCCCTTTTAATGATAAATTGGTTCAGACGTTAACACATTTATCTTTGTTAAACCCAGAAAATACTAAGACAATTACATCAAATGCTCCGTGTGCATCTCACTAACCACATATTTTGGACAATATAAATGAACTCGATAGCGAATATAGAATGCTGCGCAACGTGGAGGATTTAAATTCTGATTGTAACTTTATATAATTTTGGAATAAAATAATACAGTTAAAATTAGGTGATGAAGTATTCCCAAATTTAAGTAAATTTGTGCAACAATTACTAATATTGCCAGACTCGAGTGCGGTAGGTGAAATAATTTTTAGTGTTATTTAATAATAAGTTATATGTTGTAAATTAATGAAAGGAGAAAGGTGTTTTTTTCTTATATTATTTATTATGTTTGTTTTACTAAAATGTGATAACACGTTTGTTATTTATTATGAATAAAATATATACTATATTGCCTATTAACTATTAACCGTTTTTTAATTGTAAATACTTAATTTTTAATAATCTAAGGACTTTTACGTTAATTGTCAAAAATCTGAAAGATTTTTTAAAAATTTTAGAATCTTTCATATTTTTAACCTGGCAACACTGAACATACTATTAATTGTAATGTAGTGTGTTGTATTTTGATAGCCTGTGCTATATATTTCCAAATAAATTTGTGTTCCAATATAGGTGGGCTTTCACCCTTACATCGGATTTCAACTACGAACTGTCACCTTCTCTGATTACATTGAAGATTGTGAATGTGTTTTTACAAGGAGCAACAAAGTAATTACAGCAAATTTTGAGCAAACCTACGGGATACACGGTAAGTAATTTTTTTCCGATATTGTAAACACAACTTACAACCATTGAAACAAACAATGTGAGTGGCTCATAACATTTTTATTCATTTGGTAGTTATTTGTTTTCAGTATATTTACTACTGAGTCATTAAATTACTTAGAAATACGAACTTTAGAACTTTTTGCCAGTTTGCATTGTTCAATGTTTCTTCTATATCTTCTATAGTCATTACTTTTATGTTCATGTGTGTGTTTGGATGTTATCTATTACTGAGGTCAGTGAGGTAAGACACTATCTGTCTCACTGACTGAGGTTAAACATTTATTTAAGTCCTGAAAATGATGCCTTGTCGTCGTGAAAGCTATTTGTTTGAATATAGATGTAGATAGATGGCACGCAAAGAGTTAGTCCCCAAACCATTCACTTAGAATACATATGTTCATTAGACCTTTTTTGTACGTACAGATAATATTTAATATTGTTGCATTCTTCTATATTGACATGTCGTCACCTGAGAATTATAATGTTTTATGTGTGGGTACTTTTACTAATTTTGAGTTATAAATTAATTTTTTAAGAGGAATTATAAAAACATGTGTTAAGACTCTTTTGTACATGTATAATGTATTTGTTAGGTATAAATAAATAAATAAATAAATATATATATATATATATATATATATATATATATATATATATATATATACAGGGTGGTGACTTGGACAACGCAGCATAGGGATTACAATGGTAAATTCTTAGTGTGCACTTATTTGCTCCCCTAATTATTTTACAGCAATAGCTTATTTAGATTTTATCTAGAGAAAAAAATTCTGCATCTATTGATACCATTGTTTATAAATTTCAATTGTTCGGACGAGAAAAAATCGAAGAAATTAAAATTAACTTTTTTACAAAAATCATTGATGCCATGGAACAAATAAAACAATAAATAAAAACAAGCGGCCTAACATTTGACGTTTAAATTATTAAATATCGTTGTTATAATGTATTCAATACAAGAAAAATTTGAAATGATTAAATGGTTTTATTCCGGAAGTAGTGCAAGCGAAGTAAATGCCATGTTTGGTGTTAAATATCCGAAACGGCCAATTCGAGCAAGTACTATCCACAGGATAATTTTTAAGTTTGAGAGTACAGGCACTGTAATAAATAGTTACAAGTGTAATAATGACGTTCAGAATTTAATTCAGAACGAGGAAAATAAGAACACCTTTAATGTTTTGATATACATCATTCCCGAGCACTGCGAATTAAAAAAAAAAAAAACAAATACCAATCATATAAGTACCATTTTCACAAAGAGTTCCGAGAACATGATTTGGCGAGAAGAAATACATTTTGCTTCCAAATGATGGAAAAATGAAATGAGGCGTGAGAATTTCAAAATTTAGAAGAATTAAAAAATTCTATTCAAGTTGAGTGTGCTAAAATATCACAAAGACAATTAGCAAATGTCAGACGAGAATTTTACGACAGGTTGGGCCACTTTTCTGGTAAATGGTGGTTTGTTTGAACATTTGCTATGATTTGTTATAATTTTGTGTTTATATGTTGTTAAAATAAAATCCTGTTTCCCAATACTCTTTTTATGGTTTTTCAATTAATTTATAATAAGTTTAGGGTCGTTACTTAATATGAACCTAAACTATACTGTTGCCAAATGACATTGTTGTAATCAGCTTTTAGTTTGATTTAATTTCCGGAATAAATCCATTTAATCATTTCTTTTCCTTCAATTGAGTGGATACATTATAAAAGCTGTAATAATAATTTAATAATTAGTTTCAAAAACCATGGGCAAATGTTAACGCGCTTGTTTTTTATTTATTGTTTAAATTGTTCCATGGCATCATTGATTTTAGCAAAAAAGTTAATTTTATTTTTTCGATTTTACCTCTTTCGGACAATGGAAATTTGTAAACAATGGTATCAATAGAACCAGAATTTTTTTCTCTAAATAAAATCTTAATAAAGTTTAGCTCTAAAGTAATTAGGGGAGCAAATAATTGCACACTAAGAATTTACCAAGTCACCACCCTGTATATATATATACGAGGGCAGTTTGATAAGTCCGTGACTTTTCGAATTTCCCGTGTAGTAACTTTGATGGTAACACTGCTCCCGTCAACTAATATCTAGTAATAGACTAAAGTCAAAATTTGAGTAAGCTGCGTCGTTACGTTTTTGTTTGTCAGCCATTAAAAGCAGTCTACCTCGTGAATTTTAACGAAAATGGTAAAAAGTAAATTTCATGTGCTGATTAATCATTAATTTTTGCGTAAAAAAACCATCACCGAAACCAAGGAAAAGCTCGATAAATATTATGGGGACTCTGCACCATCAATTTCAATGGTTAAGAAGTGATTTACTGAGTTCCGTTGTGGTCGTACCAGTACAAATGACGTCGAACGTTCAGGTCGCCCAAAAGAGGTTCATGCCAGAAATTGTCGATAAAATTCATGAAATGATATTGGACGATAGGAAAATGAAAGTGCGTGAGGAGGCTGAGGCTGTGGGCATTTCATCTGAGCAGGTACATCACATTTTACATGAATATTTGGACATGAAAAAACTATCGGCGCGATGGCTGCCGCGATTGCTCACATTCGAGCACAAGCGCAACCAACTTCACCATGGCAAAATTTATAAATTAGGCTATAAACTGCTACCTCATCCAGAATATTCTCCAGATTTAGCCCTCTGTGACTATTTTCTTTTAATAAACCTGAAGAAATGGCTGGGTGAAAGGAGATTTGGGTCTAATGGAGAGGTCATCACTGAAACAAACGCCTATTTTGAGGGTCTTGAGAAAACCTTTTATTTGGAAGGTATTAAAAAATTGTAAAAATGGTAGACTAAATGTATCGAGCTAAAATGGGACTATGAAGAGAAATAAAACGCTTTTTCTCCGAAAAAAAATTTTTTTATTCGAAAAGTCACGGACTTACCAAACTGCCCTCGTATATATATATACAGGATGTAAATCAAAAAGCGGGCCATAGGCGTTTAACCTGGGAAATCAGTTTTTCCGTGCGCAAAAGTTACCAAATGGTTCAAATAAAAATTGTAGAGATTTTGATTCTGCATCTAAATCACTCATCAGATTTGATTTTACACGTCTTGGAATCCGTAAAATCGGCTTTAAAGTTACATAAATATTGCTAATTTGTAGTGATAGCCATGGAATTGAAACAAAATTTCAAACAATTACATGATGTCGCAAATTTTATGGAAGTTGTCAGATCACTGTCAGATTCAGTATTGTTGTCAAGTTCAGTGTTTAGGGTAAATAATTTGTAGTTCAATATTCAAATGTACGAATTTCTTGTAATTTATAATATAAAATATTCTAATAATTATCTCATATACTGTAGAAAATAAATGTACAAAGGCCTTTATAATTAATTGGAAACAAGAAAATTGGGAGACTATTGCCAATATTTAATTACTCTTCAGAACTTGGACCTTGATCTGCAAAGCAATTAAAATAAAAATTTCAAAAGAAATGTAAGAAAAAGTGTAGAACAAGAACATGTAGGTTTTTGAATTTGAAATGTATTATCCAAAAACTATTTACGAATATGTATACGTATAATTTGTTAGCAGCAAGATTCCAAAAAGAAACTGCTAAAACTAAATCAATATAACGAATTAACTTTTTAGTTGTTTATTAATTTTTGAAGCACTTTTTTAAAACCGTTGGTAGTTTATCTTCATGTTCGATAAATAATGCACAAGACAACAAGAGTTGTTGTCGGTTGAATTGCAAAAACAAGTGTAGCCTCTAGTTTGTTAATGAACCAGAATATTTCCCTAATATTTAATTAATTTATTCACAAATATTGGTGATGGGTGCAAACGTACTACTTGTTATTGAACTTGGATCTATTCCCACCAAATCAAACAGATCAATTCGCATTAGATTAGTCCAGGATACATGCAATTCTATCTCAAGGAATTCCAATCCAAACTGATGCCAATTCTCAAGTTACTCAAAAAAACATCCACTTTAACATTAAGTATAATAAATTAAAAATCTAAAGCCACAAACTTCAGAAAATTACAGAAAACTTGTAGAAATAACCTATTTATTGGTGTTTCTGTAACACAACACGAAACGTTTCCGAAACGAGATGTTTATTTTCCATATTAAAATATATTACTAATTTCTTCAATAATTGTTATAACTATTTTTACATTTATAACAATAATTGTAAGAATAGTAATTGATTACAATATTGTACAAATTATAACAGTGTATTGATGACATCAATGTTTCCTTATTGATTACAGCAATGTATTTTTTACTGATTACAATAAAGTACTTGTGTTACAACAATATATTATTATTGATTATAACAATTTACTCGTATTTATTACAACAATGTACTGATTACAACAATAAATGCACTGATTACAATAATTAAAAAAAATTGTAATCTCAAATAACCTCAAAATGCACTTATCAAACTCGAATTTAACGAGTTCTGGGGACAAAGATATTTCATATTGTCATTTTTATTATTCCATGCAATCTTCGTCTGAATTCACGTTTATAAACCATGTTATAGTTGCTTTTCTATCATTGTAAATATTTATTCATATTTTATATCAACTTTTCAAATTATTTACTGAGATATGCTCAAAAAATCTGATTTTCACAAAACGCAGCTCGATTTTCAAAATCATTAGGAATAATTCTTGATGACAATGAAACGTATATGAAAAATATTTCTTTTTTTTTAAATGTTGTATACTGTCATATGACTGATTCTAATTTTTGCTGCGATTAGTGCGATTTGTCGTAAACTAAAAGTGTGATTTTCTTCAATTAATGCAAACACATTTTCTTCAGAATTACGTTGTACATTTGTATTTTGCAACCCTTTATTAAACGTACCAGCTTTTTTCAAACCTCTTCATAAATCTGTCAATAGTAGTTTTACCCGTAATTCGATGATGTGTCCACAAAACACTTATTAAATCTCGAATTTTCCTAAAACTCTCTCTTGACTAATACCATCTTTTTATTTGCAGCTTTTCTTCATGATTAAAATGAGTCATTCTTATGAATTTAATTCCTTTTGCAAGATAATCAACCTGGAATTATTAGAAAACAATAGTTACAAAGTTTAATAAACTAACTTTTCTGACAGTTGAAATGCCATGTAATTGTTTGTAATTTATTTCAATTCCATGGCTACCACTACAAATGAGCAATATTTATGTACCTTTAAAGCCGATTTTACGAATTACAAGACGTGCAAAATAAAATCTGATGAGTGATTTAGATGCAGAATTATATTCTCTACAATTTTTTTTATTTGAACCATTTTCATCTAAAACCATTTGGTAACTTTTGCGCACGAAAAAACTGATTTCCCATGTTAAACTCCCTTAACATCTAATGACACTTTGAGAAGAATTAAAGTAAGTTTAATCTTCGAATAATTTTTATTGATAAAAAAGTACAAATTTAATAAGTCAAATTAACATAAATCGCGTCAATTATTAAGTAAGTGTCATTAATAATTGTTATTTTGTTATTGATCTTTCTTATTTGTAGTTTTTTTTTATAGAAAGTATTTTAGGATCTTTAAATAAAATAAAAGAATATGGAATAAAAATATCCTTATGTATTGTAGAGAATGATAATATTATAACCAACAAAATATTCCCATTTCATTTTATACGGTATAGATACAACATTATAGTTCCAAAAATATTTGGCAATAAACAGGTAGAACATTACATATTTTTTACAAACAGTTGGAACAAAATCTCATTTTTCTAAAAAGTACAGGTACATTATAATTCTCGAGTGACGGTATTCAAAATATTAAAATAAAATAAATATTTTAACAATAATTAGTTATACATCAATGTCCGGTTGTATGAACATAAAGCGTAGTCTGACAAACACCTCTGTTCTACGGAAAACAGCTGCTCGAAATGTTGACCTTCCAATATTCAAACCTGTATAAAATCAACAAAAGGCATTAAACTAATAATTAATTGTTAGAAACATTATTGGGTTTTTTTTATGTTATGGATACAATAAAGTTAGTGCACAGCGTCAAAATTTAATAAATACTTATTTATACGTATTTTAGGTTTATTTTACGGTTTTGAATTAAAAATTGGAGGTCCAAATACAGCCAATGTTGGAGACGACATAACACTGCAATGTACTGCACTCGCAAATTCGTATTTTCCGTACTATGAGCATGGATTCGAATGGAAAATTCCTAATAATGTAAGTATTTATTCATTAAGTAGTAGTAAATTTATATTAGATAAGGGCTGTACGCCTTCATCTTGGTCGTTTGTACAACTATTTCTAGTACATAGAACGGGGAGCAAATAAGATCCATCAAACTACAGAGAGATCGCACTAATTAACACAGTATGTAAACTATTTACGAGTATACACTGAAATCGACTTAATTCGAGGTGTGAAGAATATATTCTGAGAAAAGACAGGGGCCGGACAGACAGTATATCCAGTCGTGCGGTAATGGCACATTTTTATTTGCGAATAAAAAAGACGAGCATGCGGCGCTATCTGTGTTGATTTTAGACGCGCGTTCGACTCTCTGAACCACTCAATGTTAGCATAAATTCTACAACTCAGAAATCTCCGCGAATTTTATTAGAATTCTTCAACACAAAGAGGCGACACTTTATATTTTCTTTGTTTATTAACGATATTAAAAACTACTTTCGCAACTCTAATATTAACAGGCTTAATGTAGATGGTCACAGCGATGTAATGCTATTAGCTTATGCTGATGATATTGTAATTTTATGTGGTTCTCTGTTAGACGTACAAATAAATTGAACTGTTTACAAATTTACAGTGAGAAAAATCTATTACAAGTGAATGTAAATAAAACAAAAATTCTAACTTTTCATAGGGGAAGACCAAAACATAGTAGTCTCAATTTTCAATACACGGATATCAGTGAAAAAGTAGTGTCACAGTACTCTTACCTGGGGACTATAGCTTCCTCTTCTGGAAAATTTAACTTACCAGCTCAGGATAACCTGATAAAAGGAAAACCTTCCACAATCACGAGTAAAAATATTCTTAGCACAAACAAGTCAAATAACTTGAATGAAAAAGTTAAGCTCTTGCAAACAACAGATAATGCGGCTACTTTTCACTCTACTAAGGTTTAGGAATGCAGCACTATGAAAAAAGGTCAACTTAACTATTTTAAATCAATATTACTATGTTAAAAAAATACTTCCAATCATATGGTTCGCTTAGAATCATGTACTATTCATGTTGTATACTTTATTCTGATAATATTCTTTAAAAGGTGGCAATTTTTTAAAATATAAATCATAATAGGTAGCACAGATTATTGTATAACAGTCTAGTTCAACTAGATAAATTGTCAGGAAATAAAATCGAATACAACTGGAGTTCACAATTGAAAGCCACTTCAGCGGACTTAGGCTTTTCAAACATTTGGCAAAACTGTACATATAATAAAAGCTTAATAACAAAAATTACTGATAAATTTAAAATCTGTCTCTTAGCAAAATAACGCATATAAATCAAAATTTAATGATATCTATAAATACTTTAATACTTAAACTTAGAAGATGCCAGCTATTTAAATCTAAATGTTAATTTTGTAAAAGTTAGGACTATTGCACAATTAGGACTGTCTAGCAAAAAATGTTTAAAAATCATATTTTAAATTTTCAAACATTCTAATTTCGAAATAATTATTTAAATATTTTGTAAATTCGTCAATATGCTGCTGATTATTGGCTGCAGTAATTATATCATCAACGTACAAAAGAACGCATATCTTTTCTTCTTCAATAATTATAATAATAATAATAATATTGCTTTATTGAGATATCTAAATGGCGAGGTTCAGCCAAAGCTGATCTTCCACCTAACCAATTCTTGTGTAGCAATTTACTTCTCCTCTTCTAAAACCATGATTTATTAATACTTCATAAATTTTTCCTTTCCATGCTCTTGCAGCTCGTTTTAAACCATTTCTCTTCTTCAATTTGCAAACATATTTGGATTTTCTTTGTCTTCAAATCCTTTTGGTTGTTTCAATAGAGTCTGTTTCTTTTAAATCACCATTCAGAAATGCTGTTTTTATATCTAAATATTGTACAATCATATTCTCCTTCTTACAAAGTGTCAATCACGTTCTAATTGTTGTTTGTCGTACAACTGGAGCAAAAACATCGTCATAATCTTTCTCAAACTTTTGAGAAAATCCTATTGCAACAAGTCGTGCTCTATAAGGTATATTAGTACTTAATGGTTCTGTTTTTAACTTGTACACTCATTTGTTATCCACAACTCTTCTATTCCTTGGTAATGGTACTAATTCCCAAGTTCCACATTTTTTCTTTTCATCCTTTTCTTCTTGCATAGTTTGTAACCAATTTTGTTTATTACTTGAGTATAATGCATCTTCATAAATTTCTGGTTCGTTATCTTCTGAAATATATTTTGGTGCAACATGCTATTTTTTTTTACTTTCTTCTTCGTTTTCTCTATTTTCTTTTTGTTTGCTGATTTCATTTTCAGATATTTCGTTTTTTATTTATTTTATTAATTCCACATTATTATGTTGAATATCTTAATTCTGCCTTGATTCTTCTTTAATTTAAACTTGGTTTCTTCTTGTGCCATATTTCAAACGGTGTTTTCTCACATGCTTTAGATGGAAGACGGTTTTGAATATAGTTGGCTGTTAATACTACTTTTCCATAAAATTTATGGTTCAGATTTGATTCAATGATCATAATTTATTTTGCTCTAATACACCATTTTGTTCAGGTGTGTAAACAGCTGTAAATTAGTGCTTTATTCCATTCTTCTTCATTTATCTTTCCATTTGTTTCGATACCTATTCTTCTTAATATTTTTAACTTCTAGTTAAATGTATACATTCGCTCGTTACATTTTTTAAATGTTTCTATTTCTTCGTTTTTATGTTTCAATAAATGTATGAATGAATATTCTTGGTCTGTAGATATCTGCAGCGGACCACATAAATCTGAATGAACTAATTCAAATATTTCATTTCTTCTATTTTCAGTGTATTTAAGGAAACTTTTATTGGCCATTTTACTTCGTAAACAGATTTCGCTTAATTCATTTTTCCTTTTTCCAACAATTTTTATGTCATCTGTCAAGGATTTAGTTACTAATAAATAAATTGATTTAACATTACAAATACCAAATCTTCTGTGTAATAAATTAATAGGTATCATATTTTTCAACCATTTTATTTATCATCATCAATTTGTTTGCCATATTCAATTTATATAAATCATTTTCTAATATGGCTTTTGTTATGATGTTTTCATTTTTAATAGCTACATTCATCCTTGTCAAAATAAACAACATATCCATTTTGCGCTAATTGTCAAACAGACAATCCATCTTTTTGTGGAGTATAAAGTACGTCTTTTATTTACTTACAGTTTTCATCTAGAATTTCTATCCATTCACGTCCACGACCTGTTGATTTCAATAATGTGCCATCTGCAAATAAAACATTTTCATTCACATTATAATCCAACTTGTCGAAAATTTAATACTACACGACATATGGCAAGTTGCAGCTGAATCAATGTGCCATGATTGTTTTGAAGGTGTCAACTTCAAACATACTTCACCATATTCTTCATGCGCCTCTTTATTTTCATCTTTATATATCTTTTTGGGCAGTATGTGATACTTGTGGTGGTTTGTCTTTAATATTTATGAAATTTCTAGTTGCCCTGTTATTATTATTTTTGTTGAACCAGAATTGATCATTAATGACCTTTTCATTTACAATAATAATAATAAATACTCTTATTAGGCAAAGTTCAGCTGATTGTTGCTCTTTCATTTAACCTTCATTTAATTCATACATACAAAAAAATTAAACAATAAAGAAGAATAAATAATAATTTTTGTAATACAGCATTAATAAATATTCATCACATAGCGTAATTTAATCAATGTTTCGGAAACTATTGCAACAAGAATTATTTATACTTCAATTTAAATTTTAGGAAGCTAAGTCCCTTGATTTCCTTAGAAATATTATTACAAAGCTTTGGTGCTGAATATGAGAATGATCTCTGAAACATACCTGAATAATGTTTTGGTATTTTAAGTTAATTAGGAAACCGCAAGTTATATGTATGAACATTAGCAGATGATTTCAATTTATCATGAAGATACGTAGCTGTATTAGCTTAAAATGAACCTTATACGTGAATTTTGGAATTATTGAATTCGTCTCTTGTGATAGATTCAAAACAGGAACCATGTAACACATCTCCATAGTTAAATCTTGATAATACAGGATAGTTCATCAGCATTTTTCATAAGTTTGAGTTAGCAGACTTTTATTTGCGTACAGAAATTTTTAACAATAAAATGATTTTTAAACAATGAGTATTTTTGGTATCGTAGATCGGAGTCTAAGTGTATTCCGAGAATTCGTATAGCATTAAAAGAACTAATTTCCACAACTGAAACTTGAAGCGGAAAATATCAGAAAAAACTAAAAATTATCATTGTAGATTTATTACTAACTGATTTGTATCCATTGCAATTATATTTTGTTCTAGGTCAGAATTACTAAATGACTACAAATTAGAGTATCGTCGGCATACAAATGGTAGGAGCATGATTTTAGTTGTTAATGTAAATCAGCTGTACAGATATTAAATATAAGGGACCTTGAGGTACACCCGAATGTATCTTTTTATTCATTTTGCAACTACACATATTACAATTTGTTATAACTGACATATAATTTTAATTAGTACCACAGAATTATCAGAAAAACCAAAGTACGAAGTTTAGAACACAATATTTCGTTGTCAATAGTATCGAAAGCTTTAGTAAAATCTAAAGTTACTAGTACTAAAATTTTATTGTTATCCAGTGCTTGAAATATATCATCGGTTACAATACCAGACAATTGCTTGTACTCTAACCAGCTCTAATACCAAAATGCATTATTGGTAATAAATCAAGTTTATTTAAAAATGCCGTAATTTGGTTGAACAAAATTTATTTAAATAATTTTGACAAGATTGGTAAAATGCGAACTGGTCTCAAATCTTTGTATTCTTTTGGATTTTGAACTTTATTGAGCAGTAATATATGTGATATTTTTCAAAGCGTTGGAAATACATTGTTAGCTGTGCAAAAATTTATTATATGCGTTAAATATTTTGCAATGAAAGGAAAAACGGTAAATAACATTTTTAACGAAATCCGTCGGAACCAACTGCAATTGATTTCAAGTTTAGAAAACATACTTGCACCTCAACACTAGTTAGTAGATGTAAGTTGAATTTTCTTTTATGTTAGGATCATTATTTGTTTTATAGAAGTTACATAAATTACTGGAGTCATTATTTTCGATTACATTTTGCACCGGTGAGATGAAATAATTATTTACAGCCTGGGGATTGCTTAAATAATGTGGTAAAGTATTGGTATTTGTCTTAGTAAATTAAATGTATTGAATGTTTTCCACAAATCTTTACTATCTTTGCAAGTATATAAATTACTTAAGTATACTTTTTTATTACTTCTAATTAAATTAGTTATTTTGTTTGTTCGAACTTCATACTGTTCAAAATAATCTACATTTTTAATATGTGACATTCATCACGCGTTTTAATTAAAGATTTTATTTCGGATGTGACCCATGGGGTGTATGTTTTTCTTGTCCTTCTTACTTAAATTATCTTTAAGAAAAGCGAGTTTAGATTTCACAGCTGGTTATTGTTACGCGTAATGTCAGTTCATAAAGTAAAGATCATTATATAGACCAGTGAAATTAATATTATTAAAATTTCTGTATGAAATAACATCTGATATATATAATTCAATTTATACATATTCAAAGCACAGTAAACCAGTGAATGCTCTGAAAGTCTAATTTCAACAGTAACAACTTCATTTACCGTTTCTCTATTTGAGTATATTATTAAATCAATTAAAGTTGAACTAATACTAGTAACCCTTGTTGGCTCGTTATTGATGATTGATGATAGATAAATTATAAGACTCCGTCATAGTGTACATAAGAGCTGTACGATTTTAATTTCTATCAAGCATATTTACAGCATGGTCCATCGTCTGTATTTTTTATTTTATGTGATTATTAAAAATATTACCGAAAAAAATTTCAAAGTTTATTTTACATTAAAATGCCCACGTGTCTGCAGTATAAGTTTTTCTACAGGGTGCTCCATTTTCGCGCAATAGTATGAAACTTAATATTTTTAAATGGAACATCCTATATATTTTTACAAAATTTTAAAGATCTTATGTTTCTCTTTAATTAAGTTTTTGTTCACTGTAGTCCTAAAATTTTTTTATATTTCAATAATCATACAGAAAGTATGCCATAAAATTGTGTGTGAATGTTTAAACAATCGGATTAGTTGCTGTCAGCTTTTTAATAATTATTATTTACCATTTTCACTTAGTTTAACAAATTTTTTTGTTATATTTTGTTTAGTTCGTTGAAGTAACGTTCAAATCGAACATTTTTTATAAATTTATTTATTGTTTTTAATTAAATTAAATTAATAAAAGTGTGAATAGTTTCTGTATTGATCATTTTAAGACTATAATGAATAAGAACTATTTTAAAGGGAAACCAAAGGACTGTCAAATTTTTCAAAAATATATATGCTGTTCCATTTAAAAATATAAAGTTGCATATCATTGCGAGAAAAAGGAACACCCGGTAGAAAATTTTATACTGAAGATACATGGGCATTTTAATGTAAAATAAACTTTGTCTGAAAAAAATTTCGGTAATATTTATAATAATCGCATAAAATAAAAAATACAGACCGATGGACCATCTTGTATATTAAAATCTCTTGCCAATAACACCTCATCATTTCCAGGAATAATTAGACAATGAATTATCCAATAGATTCACTGCTTCATATGTTTCCTTTAGGAGATCTGTAGCAACACAAATAGCAGTCTTTTCGTTATTTACCCTAAGTTCGACCCAAAGATGTTTGAGATTATCTATCAGTGAATCTGGACATGATATTTCTCTAAAATCGAGAGTATTTTTCATGTAGAGTGCCACCCCTCCCCCGCGGCTAACTACTCTGTTCTGTGTTCTGAGACTATAACAAGGATTATAAAAATTGTCTATTTTATTAGCATTTGGTAATGTTTCAGAAATAGATAGAATCCCATAAATTATTTTGGATACATTATCACATAATAAATCATATCCATTGATTATTATGGATAATAATAATAAAGAAGTCATAATACTAGTAGTGGGATTGTTGGACCTCCATTGGGCGCCTCCCCAGGTGACGGATAGGGGAATGCTCAACAGATATGCAGAGTACCGGGGAAATAAAACACCCGGGTGGACCAAAACCAACAGCTGCTGCCTTGCAATGATGAGTTGGTTCTCAAAAGGCTAGAAAAAGATTACCTCGAAAACAAAATTCCTGGTCCTCCAGGTTGGGGGTTTAGTATAGGGTTGACAGCCCTATCTAGGAAAAAACCAACAGTTGCGAAGGCTCAAAAAAGTTTCAACGGACGGATCTCTGAAAAAAAGTCACGGCTACAAAATAAGGAATTTAGATTTGGAACATGGAACATACTTGCAATGATAGAAGCGGGGAAAATGAACATGATAGCTGAAGAGGTTTTAAAGTATAATCTAGAACTTACTGCTGTACAAGAAATTAGATGGAAGGGCAAAGGAATAATAAATAAACAGAACTACACCCTCTACTATAGTGGAAATGAGGACAGACAAGGATAATATGGCGTGGGATTCATTGTAAGCAAAAGCTGCCGCAGGTCGATAATGGAGTTTGTGCCAATAAGTGACAGAATTTGTACAATACGAATAAGGTAAATTTAATAATATTACGTTTGTAAATATATACGCTCCAACTGAGAGCGCAGAGGAAATAGTAGCGGATATTGCTATGCGCAATTACAAGCCACCTGTGACCGTATACCTGCTCATGACACAATGATAGTGCTCGGAGATATGAATGCCCAATTAGGAAAAGAACAAGTCTACCAAGATGTCTTCGGCAGAAATTCGTTACATAACGCCACAAACGGAAACGGCGAAAGAGTGGCAGAGTTTAGTGCAATAAATGTTATGAGAGCTGTGAGTACATGTTTCCCACATAAATCTATACATCTTGGAACATGGAAAATCCCAGGTACAAACCAAATTGATCATATTCTCATCTCTAAACGAAGGGCTACGTCTATAACAGACTGTAGAGTCTATCGTGGAGCAAACTGTGACTCGGATCACTATTTATTAGTTGCAAATTTCAGGCAAAGAATTGCAATTATAAATAAAGACAATATCCAAAAACGTAAGAAATGGGATACAGACAATTTAAAAAATTATGAAACGATGCTTGTGTATCAGGAATATATTGGAAATAAATTAGCACAACCCCAAACAAAAGATATCGAGGATGACTGGACTGAAATAAAAAATGCGATAATAGAGGCAGCAACTGAGGTAGTTGGTGAATTAAGAAATAATAAAAGAAATGATTGGTATGATGATCAGTGTAGAGAAGCAGTAAAAGAAAAAAATATAGCAAGAAACAAATGTTTACAGCGGAATACAAGAGCTAATCAAATGGAATACAAGATTAAAAGAAAACGAAACTGTGCAGAAGAAAGAAACGTAGTATGATGAATGAAAGAATAAATGAAATCATGGAGAATAGACGTATAGGCGGAAGAAATTCCTTCAGGTTATCAGTGTGGATTTAGAAAAAATAAATCAACAATAGATTACTTATTTACGTTACGACAAATACAAGAAAAATGTTATGAGCATAACTGCCTGTTTATTGATTTCAAACAGGCGTTTGATAAAGTAAATAGGAAAGAAATGGTGTTAGGCAGGGGGATGCCTTATCAGCGGTATTATTTAATTTAGTTTTAGAATCAGCTATCAGAGATCTAAATACAAGGAGATGTATAAATACGAACAGTCTCCAAATTCTCGCTTATGCGGATGACGTAACCATACTATCACGAAATATGAGGCGTTTAGAACAATCACTTGAAAAATTAAAGCCAAATACTGCCAAGCAAGGATTGCAGGTAAATAACCAAAAAACAAAATACATGTTTTGTAAAAGTAGCACCCAACCACAACCGCAGTATATTAATATCGATAACGACAATTACGAAAACGTTACAAATTTTGAATACCTTGGTTCCAAGTTCAATTCCAATAATATTGATGATGAAATAAGACATAGGATTCTAAAGGGAAATAAATGCGTTCAGGCAAATCGCCATTTACTGAAAAGTGGAATACTAAATAGAGGATGCAAATTACGAATATATATAAAACGCTCATAAAGCCAGTTGTTACTTATGGGTGTGAAACTTGGACACTAAGGAAAAGAAATAAAGATGCACTAAGAACATTCGAAAGGAAAGTCCTAAGGAAAATATTCGGACCCATTCAAGAAGAAGATGGAACTTGGAGAATTTTAATGAGCCACGAAATAGATGAACTAATCAATGGAGAGGACATCGTGCGGTTCATAAAAAGTCAAAGATTGCGATGGTTTGGTCATATAGCAAGAATGGAAGAGGAAAGAACTGTAAAGAAGATATATAAGTGGACACCATCGAATACAAGAAAAAGAGGAAGACCAAATAAGAGATGGATGGATAATATAGTTGACGACTTGAAAACTATGAAAGTGAAGGATTGGAAGAATATTATCCAAGACAGATCTAAATGGAGAAAATTAGTAGAGTAGGCAAAAACCCACCAAGTGTCGTAGGCCAAAAGAAGAAAAAGAAGTACTAGTAGTAATATTCCACAGACCAACAAGAAGAAATCTTAAAGCTAGCTACTGAGTACTGTAATTTGTTATTCTTTTAATTATACTAATGATTCTTTGATAATATACACAATTTTTACTGTTAGAACTATGGTCTGTGGATAAATTATCATTAAATTTTCTGTTATAATTTACCCGGTTGGAGCACTTGTTTAGGTATCACACTTGTATAAACTTTATGAGAGTAATTTTCCGAATACGTGGAGCAAAATTCAACGGTAGATGTACAATTTTTAGAGAAATGGCCAAATTTGTTACTTTTATAGCAACGAATGAAAATTTTACTAATCCTGAATCGCTGCCAACCTACATACACTAGGGTGGGTTTGATTATGCGTTCACACCCAGCCAGTGCAAAGGCCTAACAACAACTATTTTTTTGTGTATTTTTATATTCCATCAATTAGACCATATTATTCACGTTAAATGTATATGCAGTTTTTTCATACACATTTTACTCCTGGGGCCTAAACCTGGGGTATAGACTTTCTGGCTTAAATCGGTGAGACGCTTATTATAATGATAAGTGGGTTATAATTGGCTTCTAAACTACTCTCTATATAAATTTAGCACTTACGCTTCACCGTAAGTACGTCAAGATGACTTTCGACCTAAGTAAATTTTTGTTTTTCAGGTCTGTTTAATAACTGTTTGGCTTAAAACGCAAAACTCATACTGTAGTGATAAATGGGTTACAATTGGCTTGTAAACCACTCTTCGCACGAATTTAGCATACACGTAATTGTTTCTGAACACTCTGTGCCACGAAATTGAGTCAATTTCAAGTATTAAGTTAACAGAGCCTTTGAAATTAAATTTTCTCAATATTTTTAATTTTGACTTATTGCCCTCATTCAAATTATTTTGATTTATTGATTTAGTAACTAATTCATCTTCATATTTTAATGAACTTTCATGAGCACCATAAATAATTATTTTTGGATGTTTCTTTTCCAGTATATTAGACGAAATATTCTTATCAACTGTCTCGTTCTTGTTAATAATTTGCCTGATTTTATTGGAAGAGAAATTATTGTCACAATTTATTATAACTAGCAATGTAAGATGGTAATATTCCCAATGGCAATATTCCTTCGGGAGGGAATTTATATGAGAATATTTAAATTTCCGTTTCTTGGGAATTTATTTTTGTTGCAGTTTTACTATCAAAACATGTTGTGAAATGCTTGCGTGATGGAATAGTACTGCAATACAGTATACAAGGTTGTAAATGCTACAAAAATGTTAAAGCATATTAAAAAATGTATTTAGAGCCCCGTTGAAGTGCGAAACTATGTTAACGCTCAATCAGATGAGAAAACATTTAGCAACATCAACAGCTACACCATCGCCCCAGAGTTGTACGATGGTAATTCCCTCAACATCTGATCAACACGAAATTGAAATATCTGCTTCTGATTCGATATCAAGATTAGTTCAAAATATAGCTTGTTCTTCACACACACACACACACACACACACACACACACACACACACACACACACACACACACACACACACACACACACACACACACACACACACACACACACACACACACACACACACACACACACACACACACACACACACACACACACACACACACACACACACACACACACACACACACACACACACACACACACACACACACACACACACACACACACACACACACACACACACACACACACACACACACACACACACACACACACACACACACACACACACACACACACACACACACACACACACACACACACACACACACACACACACACACACACACACACACACACACACACACACACACACACACACACACACACACACACACACACACACACACACACTTCTATACATTCTTTTATGGACAGAAGAAAAGAAATACATCAACTGTAAACTAATGCGTGACATTTATCTAAATTTTTTTCATAAACATATAAATGAGATGCTAACCCAAACAATTTTTGTTAGTGGAACTCCATCCGTTATGGTTGGATTAGTTTGCAAAACTTAGACCATCTTACAAACCGCCTACGAGACAAACAATTTCAATCACATATCTAAACGCTGAATACAATGACATGAAAAATCGAGTTATTCAGTAGTGAAATGAAACTTTAAATCTTCAGTATGATGGGTGGAGTAACAAACGAAATGAGAGCATTATAAACACCTAAGCCAAATTTTGTAGATTTTATTAATACGAAAACTAATCAGCATACTGGTGAATACTTAGCCAACGCAATGGATAAGATATTTACTAAATAAGGACTTAAAAGTTTTTTTGTTATTATTGAGGACAACGCATGTAAAAAAAATCATTTAAAATTTTGAAAGAACACTATCTTCATCTCATCCCTCTTGGATGTTTAGCCCTCATTTCGCACTTGTTGTACAACGATATATTAAAACGCAGTACTATGTCCAAATTCTTAAGCAACGTAGTTGAATTAATTAAATAAATCTCACATACTTAATGCTCTTTTTGTCAAAATAAATGAAGAGAAATATTGCAAAACTTCATTATAATTGCCATGTATAACTATATGGGGAAGCTATCTTCAATGTTTAGAAAGTATATTGAAATGCAAAGTAAATGAAGTAGCTGCATCAATTTTGGGACGAGAAATCACAAAACTACTTTTAGATGATATTTTTTGGGTAAGGGTCGAGAAGGTAATAGCATAGCAGTATTAATGCCTATATGTTCATGGATTACAAAGTTAGAAGGAGACAATCCACTGATACACAAAGCACGCCAAGCATTTTTAGAAATAAGCAGTAGTTTATTAATTGCGATACCCCAATCAGCATTGACTAAAATAGAAGTTCCGTTAATAAAAACTAAAAGGGTTAGAAAGAGTTTGCAATTTGAGGAATTCATCTAGCGGTTGCACTTTTAGATCCTAGATCTCAGGGTCATAATCTAAGTGCTGAAGGGCAACTTGATACCGAAGAAGAAGATGAGTAGAGAAAAGGAATGTATGAAATATTTTTCAATATGTTGTGTTTTTGTGTTCTTATAAATTGCGGTAGTGCTGCTTTAAAAAAAGTGATTTTAGGTTTTCGAGGTCAAAAACGCCTAATCACTATTTTAAAAGCTGCGATATCGAAAAAGGACGACATTTACTTCAATATTATCGTATTTTTGAGCAGATTTTCGCTACTGTCAGCAAATAACTATCTCAACAGTAATTTTTTTATTTGCAAAACATTTTTAAATTTATGGTTCAAATATTTTCAATGAATTATGGATGTCACAAATAGAAAGTAAAAATTATGATAAATTATGAAAATGACTTCAGACATTGAGAAGTTTGTTAAAGAAGAATTATAGGTTGGTACTAAATTTAAGAGAAATAAAATTAAAAGTTTAAAGTGTAGATGCATTTTATTTTATGCTCATAAACCAGGTTTGAACGAAACATGTTAAAACTCTTGTGATCTTGAACAGTTCAATGATTTCATGAACTGTTCGAAGTTTTGCATATGCCTACCAAATTGTAATCTAGACAATTATTTAAAAAAAAATAATTGTATAGACATTGTCGTACCATATTTTATCATTAAAAAACTGTTTTAAAACATGATTTGTTTCTCATATAAAATATTGCTTATTCCACTTACGAAAGTTTGTAAAAAAAATGTACAATTATGCGATTGCCATATAGTTCTTATGTTTTAAGACTATCTTACTAAATGTGCAAATGGGTGGGGGGAGGGGGAAATAAGTGTTCGCCCCCTTAGTCAAATTTACGAGGGGCAACCGCCCCCTCTGCCCCCCCCCCCCCGATTCCTACGACCCTGAACGTGGAACTATATCTAGAATTCTTGCCTGAGCTTCACAAACTACCTACAAGTAAACGAGTTCGTAAACGTAGACACATTACAAGTATGATGATATGCTGTTTATGGTAATGATTTAATTATGAGCCTCGAGATCATTTGTTTTGTTCCAAACTGTCAAATTAAAGTCAAATATTTTGACAATTGGGCTGATTCCAATGCTCACAAAATCACACGAGTGCAATATCTGCCTGACCATTTAATGAAAAAAAATCATTTTCTGTTAATATATAAAAGAGAATACTACGCCGGATTTTTAATTTTAATGTGTCAATCGCACCTGTAATATTTGGCATATTTGCTGCATTATGAAATTGTTGCTTAATTCGAAATAATTGTTCTCTCTCATTTCTCGGAAAAAATATATGATCTATTAAGGATGCAGTCACTCTAGTGACTATGTGCGCAATTCGCGATATTGTCGCTTGTGAAAAACCATGCAAGTGAGCTGAAATAAATAATTCATGATCATATTTTTGATCCTATCAATTATGTTTTAATATCAAAAATTTATGAGAAACTTAATTAGTTAATGTTAGACGTGTATTTCAGTTGTGCTAGTAGCTACCTACTAACAAAACATTACCTTTTACTATTATCAATTCATAATACTGACATTAAAAAGTCCCATGACACATCTATAGCAGATGAACTTTTATCGCTGAAAGCTCTGCAATGGGTGTGTCATCGGACATACACAGCTGGTTTTCGATCAGCTAATGAAAAATTTGTGCATTTATTAATTTTTTTTTTTTTTTATTTCATTCTAAAATATACAACTGGCCTAGATAAGGCCAACCAGTAATTGTGATACATTTTATTTATCATGCGTGAAGAAAGTTCCCATTGGAACTTCTCCGGAGGGTGATTTTTGTCATCTTAGTTTGCCAGGTCCAGTGGTTTGGTCCTTTTCAGTCTTCTCTTTTCATTCTCGTTGTTTAGGACGTCGAGTGCGAGGTTGTTAGGGTGGTTATGTAATCTGTTTTCGTGTTTTTTTGCAAATAATTTGATTTGTTCTTTGATTGTTTTAATATTAAGGTCTTTGTGCAGGGATTCATTTGATACGTACCATGGTGCGTTTGCTATTATTCGTAAGCATTTATTTTGTGCTCGCTGGATGATGTTTAGGTTGGTGGCTTTTGCACACCCCCAGAGTTGTATGCCATAAGTCCAAATTGGAATTATGGTAGATTTGTATATTAAGAGTTTGTTGTTTATGCTGAGTTTCGATTTTCGACCAATTAACCAATATAGTTTTTTAATTTTTAGATCTATCTGCTGTCTTTTAGCAACAATATGTTTTTTCCAGGTTAGTGTAGGGTTCAGGTGCATTCCTAGATATACGACGTGATCTTTTCTTGGAAGTTTTTTGTTATTGATGGGCACCTCGGGGCATTGGGTTTGTTTCGTTGTAAATGTTATATGCATAGATTTGTTGTCATTAATTTTAATTTTCCATTTATTGGCCCAGAGTTCTATGTTGTTTAAGGCATCTTAAAGGAGTTTGGATGCGGTGGTAGGATTATAGTTTGAGGAGAGAATTGCAGTGTCATCTGCATATGTTGCTACTGTTACGTTGTTGGTACAGGGTAGGTCAGCCGTATATATTTGGTATAAAGTTGGTCCTAGGACACTTCCCTGTGGAACGCCGGCAGAGATTGTGTAGCTTTCGGATTGAGTGTTTTCATGTGATACCTGAAATTGACGGTCAGAGAGATAAGACTTAACTAGAAGGTAAAAGTTATGTGGTAGGAGTTCCTTTATTTTGAGTAGGAGTCCAGGGTGCCAGACGCGGTCAAAGGCTTGACTGATGTCGAGGAAAGCCGCAGAGCATACTTTCCCTTCTTCAAGGTCTTCCTCGATCTCTTTCACAATTCGGTGAACTTGTTCTATGGTGGAATGTTGTTCTCTGAACCCGAATTGATGGTCGGGAATTATTTTATTTTCTTCTATTATGGGTTTCATTCTTTTAAGGATCAGTTTTTCAAGAATTTTGGCTAGGATAGGTAGTAGTGAGATAGGTCTGTATGATGAGGGATCGTGAATTGGTTTGCCGGGTTTTAGTATGAGAATTATTAGTGAGGTCTTCCACTGAGTGGGGAAATACTGTAATCTAAGTATTGCGTTGAAGATTTGAGTGATTGCGATGATCCCTTTCCTAGGAAGGTTTTTGAGAATTGTAGCTGTGATTTGGTCGTGACCAGGGGCCTTTTTATTATTTAGGTAATTGATTTCCTTGTAAATTTCTGATGGGGTACAGGGATTTATCGGTGGTGATAATTGTAGGGGTATATCTAGTGATTTTAGAATATCTGCGTCACTTGCCTGATTCAAGGAGTGCGGCTGAAAGACATTGGATAGGTGCTGAGCGAATGTTTCTGCTTTCTCCTTGTCAGATCTCGCCCAGGTATTGTTTTCTTTTCTAATGGGGGGGACATGTTGTTGCGGTCTTTTAATTTTTCTGGTAGCTTTCCACAGTGAGTAGTGCGTGTCTGCGTTTGGAGTTAGGTTGTTGATATATTCTTCGAAGGTTTCATTTTTCGCTTCTGCGATAAGTCGCTTAAGTTTTTTACTGAGGTTATTTAGTATCGTTTTATCCTGTGGGAGTCTGCTTGATTGCCACGTTCTTCTGGCTTTTCTTTTTAAGGCGATGAGATCACGAATATACTTGGGATAGTTCTGAATGTTTTCGTATCTGTTATTATTTTCTGGCGTCGATTTCTTGGTGGCTAGTTGAATAGCATTTGTGAGGAGTTCTACAGCTTTGTCTACTTCCTCTGTAGATTTTAGAGAGATTTGTAGGTTGATTTCGTCATTTAAGAATTTTCTGAACATTTCCGAGTTTGTGGAATAGTTGCTTAATGAGGGTTTAGCTTGCTTTTTAATTATAGTTGCACTAATTGTGATTAGGACTGGGGAATGGTCAGATGAGAGGTCGAAACATTCTTCGACCTGTATGTAATTGGATGATATTCCTTTTGCAACATATAGGTCAAGTAAGTCCGGTATTTTATTTGTGTCGGTTGGCCAGTATGTGGGTTTTCTAGTGCTGATAGGGGTAAAGTTGTTCGCGTTGACTGTAGCTAACAGTTCTCTGCCTTTTGGGTTGTTCAGCCTTGATCCCCAGTATGTGTGTTTCGCGTTAAAGTCTCCGCCTGCAATGAATCTATTACCAAGGTTTGCGAAATACTCTTCGAATTGTTTTTGTTTCACAGCATGCCTTGGGGGGCAGTATATGGCTGCAATGGAAATTGGGCCATATGCATCTTTAATTTTGATGGTAGTTGCTTGCAGATATTCCTTCTCGAATTTTTTCATTTCATAATGTTCAATTTTTTCTTTTATAATGACTGCAGTTCCCCCGTGTGCATTTCCGTCTGGGTGATTGGTGTGGTAAGTTTTGTAATTATGGATCTTGAAGTATGTGTTCTGGGTGAAATGAGTTTCTGAGATTAGAAGTATGTCGATTTTCTGCTGATTGAGGAATACTTCGACTTCTTGCCGGTGTTGTGGTAGCCCGTTGGCATTCCAAAGTACTATTCGCAGTGTGTTAACCATTGGTGATGTGCTTAATTAGCGTGGATAACATGTTAATGATGTTGGAATTTTGGTTCATAAGTTGAGTAAACATTGTTTCGAATTTGTTTAGGAGTTGTTGTAGAGAACAGTTTTGTTCGTTTCCTCTCGTTTTAGTAACTTGTGAGTATGTGAGTCCATTATTGTTATTCGGGGTATAGTG
Organism: Poecilus cupreus; assembly: GCA_963942605.1. Taxonomy (NCBI): domain Eukaryota; kingdom Metazoa; phylum Arthropoda; class Insecta; order Coleoptera; family Carabidae; genus Poecilus; species Poecilus cupreus. Next base: position 34,751,111 of record OZ012713.1, read on the forward strand.
GTCGTGGGTTTGGATTGAGTGGGGGGTTTCTTTCTGTTGAGCTTCCGTGTTTCGCTGTTCAAGTGAGTTTGGGTTGTTGTATGATTTATTTTGATATAAGTTTCTGTTTCTTCTTTGTTGTATTGCTCTGTATGTAGGGCAGCCTTTATAGTTAGCAGGATGCGAACCTTCACATAGAGTACATTTAGGTGCTGAGTCTTTACTTTTAGAGCACTGGTTCGTTGGGTGGTAATCTGTGCATTTTACACATCTGTAAGGTTTAGTACAGTAAGTTTTGGTGTGACCATATTCCTGGCATCTTTGGCATTGGGGTATGTCTTTTTTCTTTCTGGGGGGTTCAATTTCTATTTTTGTTCCCAATAGATTAGTTAGCTTATAAATATCTTTGTTGGAGTCGTTGGGTTCGAGATCGATGAAGAACATTGGCAGTGGTTGCTTGGTGTGCCAACTTTTGATGTTGGTTATGTTGCGGACTTCGAACTCTTTCTCTTCTAGAGCTTCTCTTATTTCTTCGATGGGCATTGAGGAGTGGAGGTTTTTCAACACGACCCTGTATGCGCGGTTTTCTTTTAATTGGTACGTGTGGAATGCTACTCGGTTTTGCTTTAATAGGTGTATTAGTTTCCTGTACGCGGTAGAATTTGTTGTGTTAATTTTAACTTCGTCGTTAGATAGGGTTTTGCAAAGGAATTCGTCAATATTGAGCGAGGTTTGTATGCAGTTGAGCATGTTTGAATAATTTGTCACATTTTGAATAAACACGGGAGGTGGTTTATGTTCCTTAGTTTTGTCTGCATTTGTTTGATTGTCGGATAATTCTTCATGGTCCAGAATGGTAAATCTGTTTGTTAAGGTTATGTTTTCTCTATTATTACTAGCATTAGGTTTCTTGGCTTTTGGAGAAAGGTTGTTACTTACTTCAGTCATGGAACGTTTTGCCGTTTTCTTTATCCTTAGGGTCTGCCAGGTGCAGATTTGATCTTTATTAGTGTCTGGAGGTGATGGGTTTCTGGGTTGTGACTCCGTATCCATTACGTAAACTATTGGGTATAATGAGGGTGGGTGTGGTGAGTTGAGGGTTAGTGGGGTTGGATATGTTGGTGGTTGATAGGGTGAAAGCATTGGACTCATGATAGGAGATCTTGAAGGGGAAAAATTATTGACGAGTGTAGTAACTGTAGTTGTTGAGATTGTGGTCACCGTTTGAGTGATCGTGGAGTTTATACCGCCACTGGTTTCGGGCATTTTAGATCACTTCACTTCACTGTTAGGTGAGATAGATCACTTGATGTAAAGCACTAAGGCACAGAACACTGAGCACTAAGCACTATGCAATCGTATTATGCACACTAGGCACTACGTAACTTTGTTCCGTAACCGATCGACAAGAAGCAGACACGTCTGTTCTGGTCGACAGCTGCGAGACGAATTTTATTTATTAATTTGTTGTTCATTTATGCTAATAGTTCTTTTTTTGATAACAAAATTTGTCATATGATTGATAATTTTGGTAATTTCCCTTGGCTAAATAACGAATCGTATTTATAAGTTCAATTTCTACATTCACTGGTCGTCCCTATCTTCCACCAGTGTTACCACGTTCTAATATTGGACGAACACTCTCAATTAGTGTCCGAATTATATCTTTTTTAAATCTGCATACATAATTTATATTTAATTATATGAACTAATATTTTCAGATCTTACACTTACCTGTAAATTTTTTTAAATAATTTTTAACACATAATAATTATTTATAATTAATGAAGAAGGTTTCAACAATTGAACTTACATGAAATTTACACGATTTATTATAATTATCATGACGTTGGCCACTTCAAACTTCAATATCTATCGTTATAACGGAGTTAAACCACTGCTAAACGTGGGTACACGAAAATTAAATTTTGAACTCGATTTAGACCTGAACTAATGGTAAGCTACCTCTATGAATAGGGTGCGCTGCCAGTTTTAACTTGTCCCAAGTTAGTACTGGATTAAACCAGCTTGGTTTTTCTATGAGTACGTCTAAAAGTGTCTGGGTGTAATCATCGACAATGGAGGCTGCTTCACCTCCAATATGGAGAAGGAGGTAAACAGAGATGTCACAATTGAAGCTGTACCTGGATACGCTGATGTCCAACATCAGGGATCATTATGTGTATGATCCTTGCCAACATTGACGGCCCGCGAGCACCCAATAGGAGGCTTGACTGTCAAGTCAATTTCTATCAAGTAACAAGTGTTGAGTACCTACGTGTATTGGAACCATTTATCACATATAATAAACAATTTGTTAAAATATCTCTAACAGCTATTGAAATGTAAGTAATATTATAAATTTGTTCGCGTGGCACGAATGACAAGCAGAGTGCTTGTGCAAGCGAGAGTTGACGGCGAGCGCTGCTCTTTATTTATTTTTTATGTCTTATAAACTTTATCTTAGTTTATTTCCATAATTATCATTTTTAGTATATTTAGTTAAATATAGTTTGTGGATTGTGAATATTCGTTCTACTTTTCTGCAGATTATAAGATCCATAACCTGTTTTTTGAATATTTAGATTAAATATAAATTATGAAAAATGCAATAATTTGCGTCTAATTATTTAATTTATTTTTTTTCAGAGAAACACAGTGATTTCCGTCCATCCGCCACTTAAATTGAAGATTGGCGTACTTCTGAATGCGACGATAACAATAAATAATATATCTGCAGAAAATGAAGGAGACTACAGTGCAAATTTTTACGGATACGAAGACTCAAAATATGTTTTTGTTAACGGTAAGTTACGCCCAACTGACATGAGATAAAAATAGAGCTATCAACTTAATAAATATAGGTTTCAGTATTTTATAGTTTTTAAAAGGGCGTTATTTAAACTGATCTCAAACCATTTTTGAAGATGAACTAAACGTTGTAAAATTTGCAACAGTTGCAAATTTTTTTTTGCTTTGACTCAAGCTTATACTTCTTCATTCGTCTCCAAAGAATTACCATAATTCCTTGGTCTGATCAAATATCTTTTATTACTAGAGAAGCGAAAAGTGGGCTTATACAAAACAAATCAATATTTTTAAATATTAAGCTTTATACAAAAATATAAACTATTGAATTATAATAGATATTAATATACCAAATGAATAAACTTATTTAATTTACGTGTTATATACAACATTTGATTCAATTTTGACGAAATAATAATTATTCACTTCACAAATTAAGAAGACTAATCAATTAGTAGTCTGTGCATGACAATCGATAAAATGGAAATGTCAGATGAATATTGTATTGACAGTGACGCTTTAGCTCTTAAAATTATTTAAAATGTCTATGAAAAAGAATACATGCAGTTTTATGAGTGGAGAAATATGAAGAAGGCAAGAGTAGTAGACGAAAAAATAATATTAGCTTATATTTCCGAGCGGTCTAAGAATGTGAAATCTTGCAGTGCGTGATTTAATAGTTATTTACTTTACTAGTGTGCTAAAATTTTTCTCGTGGGTAATTCCACTTTGCAACCGTGTGAAGTATAACAAAATAACTGTTTATTCACTAGTGAATTTATAGTTATTTACAGTTGTTATTATGAAGATAATGGCAGTTTAAAACGTCAAAATTAAATAAAATATATGTTTTATTATATTAACACATAGGTAACATACTATATTAGATATTGAAATAACTTATGTTTAAAGTTATCTTTATATTTAAATTAATTAATTATTACGAATTATCTCTCTGCGAATGAAAATTAATATTTACATTATATTCCCGAAAATACTGAAAAACATTAAAGATTGCTTACAGATAATTATCGTCATAAACTACTAAAAAAATAATACCCTAATTTAAAAATTGCCAAATTAGTTCAAAATATATCATTTGATTAATATCAGCATGGGGTAAATAGCTCCGCGGTAACGCAGTGGACTGTGGATCGTGAGATCCTTAGTTCGAATCCCACTGCCGCTGTTACCAATTTAAATTTACCCCTGTGGTTCCCCCTCCACTAACATCTTTGGCGGCTATGATTTGATGGCTGGCAACCGCACTTCATACGAAATAAAATATCACTTACTGAGATCTGCGTAAGCAGAGTGCCACACCCATAATGGGTAAAAGGCGTGATGATATATTAATTTATTTATTTCAGCATGAGGAGATATATAATTGCACAAGAAAAATATGTAAAACAATTCAATTTAGCTTTAAATTTTAATAAACGGAGCTGATAGTTGACGAAAGTTTGAAGAGTCGGAGAAAGAGAATTAAAATGAAGATTTCTTGAACGGTTTGGGATATTTATATTTGTTTGTTTCTTCACTCTTAACATATGATCCTTTTTATTAATATGTTGATACATTTGTTGTTCTCTGCTAGAATATAAATATATAGGTTTAAAATATTTCATCTTTATTTCAATTGTTTATTAAGTTTATAATATCAAACATTATACAAATAAATAACTCATGTTCGAATCCCGCTGATGGGCCATGCCATCCACATAAATCATACACACTTGAAAATATTATCATATGCCTTGAAATGGAACAATATCTTACCATAATAAGGAATGTTTCAAATATTTTCGCACGCAACCAAGGAAGATAAGGTACATTTACAACCAAATTTTATCCCAGCACAATTTTAAGCTGGCGTAAAATTGTAAGCTAGGTATACGGGTCGCAACGAATGCATTCACAACCAAAATTTGAAGTCAGCGTACTTCGTGTCTGAATTGCACGTCGACTCGAAGCTAGCAAGCTGCAAGCTTGCACTTCAAGTCGAGGGTAAATTCGCATGCGCACTGCAATTCTTTAAATTATCACGCTAGGTGCGCTGTAATAGCGTTTTCAAAAATTTGACGTTTGTTTATTTACATCATCAGTTGATCAGTGATATTCGCTGTTCCTTTAAAATAACTATGAAAGGACAAATAATGAATTTGATTTTCCAATATCCTAAGATTTATAACAAAGCTTGTACAGATTACAATTATTAATTACAAAAGAAGCAGCGTGGACAAAGAACTACATTAAAAATAACAAGTTTGTTTACTGGAAGTATTTGATTACATTAGTTTAACAATTTTAAAAAACAAAATAATTCTGCTAAAAATGTCAAATTACCGATATTTGGAATATAGTTTTACCGACACAATAACATTACAAGTTTTTCCTGTAGATGTCATTGTCGTATTTTCCCTTTACTATAGAAGTGGTTGTAAATGATGCAAATTTGAACTCAGCACAATTTCCACTTGAAGTCAGAATTACGCAGGCTTTAAATTGGTTGTAAATGTACCTTTACTAGAGGAAGCTTCACTTATACGTGAGAGAGACCGAACCATCAGATTAACGCCATCCAGGTCGCTACGCGGCGCTGATGCTAGTGCGCGGCAAGCGCGCATACTTTGAATTTTTAAATGATTTTATATTCTTTAAAGTGATTAGAAAATAACAAATTATATAGTATACAATAATACTTAAAATACATGTTTTCAGGTACATATGCTGTAGATTCAAGTAGTTTTTCGAAAATCTCTTCTCTTGTGACAATTCAAATATTGTTTCTATTTCTTTCAAATTTTTATTTTCCGCAATTAATAGAGTATCCGACTAATTTGTTATCTTGCTGAACGCTTTACGAAGAGTCGAACGACGCCTTTTCTAACGTATCCATAATCGAAAAATTCAAAATGTCAAAGTTTATTCCGCCGAAATACACTGGCCGCGCGAACAGTCTTTTTCTATCAAAAAATCCATTCCACTCCGCTCCGCACAACGCAAAACACCTCTGTCACGTTCCCCAAATGTTTCTGGAATGGAGGCAAATTTGAACACTACTCGTATACAAATCACCTTAGCAGATTCTTTTTACAAAAATTAAAACTTTAAAATTATATCTTTTGACAACTTTTTATTACATACTTTTTTTTACATAGCTCACCATTATTATTTTTAAAAATATTAAATTAAATTGACGTTTACGCCTTTTACAGCTAACTGTGTACACTCAAAACCACAAGTATAACTCCAAAATATAACATTTTATAATTTTAATAATGTTCAATTAATTAATTGCGGTCAACTAATTCATTTACACATATATTTACTTTATTATACAGGGTGTTCATTTTAAGTGGTACACTATTGCTATTTCTAGAACTATAAGAGCTACGAGGTCGGTTAAATGAGCAAACAATTTCTATATTATAAGACAATTAAAATGAGTGAAACAAGAATTTTTTTTGACCAGTGGTTCTCAAAATGCAGGGTGCAACTTTCTTATTTTAAATGACAACCTACTTTTTTTATTTGCTTATTGGATTCAGTATTTTTTTCTGAATTCAATGATATTTACATGTAATGACCAAATAATACAAAATATTTAAGAAAAATGCAAAATTAAAAATACATCTTTTTATTTAAATTTGCATATACAAAGTTTGCCATGGAAGAAAAGAAATAAATCAAACAATTTTTAATATTAGTTTTTTTTAAGTGTACCTCTGTATTTCTGTATTGTAACATCTAAATTAATAATTATTCTCATAACTACAGTTTTTTCAATTATTTCTGCATTTGATTTATTTGTTTTCTTCCATGGCAATCTTTGTATAGGCATATTTAAATAAATATGATATATTTTTAATTTTGCATTTATCTAAAATATTTTGCATTATTTGGTTATTACATGTGAATATTATTGTATTCAGAAAAAATACTGAATCGAATAAGCAAATAAAAAATATAGGTTGCCATTTAAAATAAGAAAGTTGCACCCCGCATTTTGAGAACCACTGGTCTAAAAAAAAATTCTTGTTTCGCTCACTTTAATTGTCTTATAATATAGAAAATGTTTGCTAATTGAACCGACCTCGTAGCTTTTATAGTACTCGAAATAGCAATAGTGTACCACTTAAAATGAACAACCTGTATATGCTATAGATATTTAAATAGAAATGAAAATAATTTATAATTGCATTCATCACAGTAACATTGATCTTTCTTTGTCTGTACTACATTTATGAAATTTGGTTGGTGTTCTTAAATTGCCCGGAGATATAAGTTACACCATCCAGATCGCTACGCGGCGCTGCAGTCACGAACCAAGGTCATGACGCAAGTGGAACTTCCTCTAATATCTTCCTTGCACGCAATAAAAATTAAAAGTTGAAATGCGCAGTGACAAGAAGAAACAAATGCGCTTGTCATGTAGTGAATTACATAGCCATCTATATATCTATGTTGTTAATAGTGTTAAGGAGACGCGTATAGATGGCAGGGATATCATATAATAAATAATAATTCCCATGTCGTGTCTGTAGCCTGGTACGTTGTTACGAATAAAGTTATGCAATGAAGATGAAATTTAAGTTGGCACCACTGATTGTCATACTACCAAATTGATTAAAATTCCTGACATCAAATTTTTTATTTTAATGTTATAGATTCAAATTGTGCTAACTGATAAAATTCTATTATTGAATTCATATTGTGCTGAGTTATTATAAGTTATAACAGCAATAAATATTTCAATAAAATGTGTAGAGGAGATTATGGTTTATCATGTATCCCTACGCTCAATTGTCGTTTATTTTTATAAACAAAAACAACGCTTGTTTGTCTGTTTGTCATTTAGGTAATATGTAACTATTTCATGTAATAATAATAATAATATTTGGCAAATACATATACAAAGTTCAAATGGTACAGCAAACCAAAATATACTTCGAGTCTACTTTTAACAGAATAGTATATATATATATATATATATATATATATATATATATATATATATATATATATATATATATATCTTCATTTACCAATTGGTGTAGTGTAGATGGGGGGGGGGGGGTCTTGTCCTTAGTTGTGCACGAATTTGGCCCGTTCTTTCTTATCTCTTGCCATCCTTCTTGCATTTATTAAGGTTGTTCCTTTTTTTCCTAAAATTTTACTAATGATGGGGTCCCAGCTATCTTTCAGTCTTCCTCAATCTCTCTTCATTTTTATATTTGTTTTTCATATTTGACGAACTGGTCTTGTTTCATTCATACGTATCAAGTGTCCCCACCAAGCAAGTTGTCTGATTTCAATAAAATCTAGTATTGGCTTACATCCTAATTGTTCTATTATAGTACAATTTGGTATCCTGTCCATAATCGTTACTCTCTGAACCTGTCATAAATATTTTATTTCCATTTTGTGTATTTTGCTTTCAAGACTTTTCGGTAGGACCCACATTTCACAACCATATGTTAATATAATCACATTAAATACTGATTAGCTTATTTATTATTTCTTTTTTGCCAATAAATGTATTTTTCAAACTGTGAAATAGTTGAGTAGTTTTATTAACTCTTTCTAATATGTCGAAATCTTGTGAGCCATTATTCTCTATTATTATTCCTAAATATTGAAATTTGTTCATCTGTTCATTATTTATTGTGTTGTTAGTTATTCCATCTTCATTTTCTATTACCATTACTTTAGTTTTTTGCGCGTTTATTTTCATGTTATATTTTTGTATTGCTTCATTCCTGATATTTAAATTTTCCTACATATTTTCTTCATCATTTGCCATTATCACTACGTCGTCAGCAAAAGCACACATCGATTTTTTTGTTGGCATTAGATGTCTGTATCCCATGTGAAGTTTTTTCATCTGCGGATCGCATTCTTTTATGATTTCATCTAAAAATATGGTAAATAGTACTGGGCGCAATACAACTCCTTGTCTTAAACCGTTGCTTGTTTCGAATATTTCCGAGCTATTATTTTGACTAGTAACACAGCAAAGGTTTAAATTGTATAATCCCTGTGTATATTCTATCAAAAGCTTTTTCGAGATCCACAAACGTCAGATAAGTCTTTGTTTTTGTGTCCAAAGTTTTTTTGTATTATATTTTTGATTGTGAAAACATGATCTTGAGAGCTTCTGCCTCTTGCCACGTTGTGTCTCAGAAAGTGTAGATTCTATGTATTATAATTCTTAACCTTTTCTCTAAATTTCTTTCATAAAGCTTCAACGCCGTACTAGGTAGCGATACACTTCTATAATTATTGCAGTGCTTTGTATCTCCTTTTTTGTGTATCGGCACAATTAGCGAAATTTCCCAGTCTGCTGGTATCTTTCCTCCATTCCAGATCATATTAAATATATTTAGTAGCATCATTGTACCTTTTTCACCCATGGATTTTAATATTTCGTTTGCAATTTTATCATGTCCTGTGGCTTTTCCATTTTTCAATGCCTTTAGTGCTTCTATCATCTCTTCTTTCTATATTTCGTCTATTTTGTTTTCAATTTCACATTCCGGAGATATTCCTATGTCTTCGTAATCAGTTATTTCTACTACATGTTCTGCATCACTTGGTCTTAGTAGATCCTGAAAATACGCTTTCCATCTTTGAATTATTTGCCTTTCGTCTGTTATTATAACCCCTTCCTTACTTTTAACTGTCATTGTTTTGCGGGTCTTTCGTTTCTTAATGTTTTTAATGCCTTAAAAAATTACTTTTGATTTTCTTTGCTATGATTATCCATTTGTTCTCCAAACTGTTTGCAATTTCCTTTTGTGGCTTCTATTACCATGTTTTTAACTATTTGTAGCTGTTTTTATACTCATTATCATTTTTTTCATTTTTACAAGTTAGGTATTTCGTCCACGTTAATTTCTTTCTCTTTATCTCTTTTCTTATATCCTCATTCCACAAAAAAGTTTGTTTTTTGTTACACCGAGTTCTGTTTGACCCGCGTATGTTTTCTGTCGCTTTCATTATAATGTGTTTGAAGCTGTTCCATAGTTCTTCGATGCTACTTCTTTCTGTTTCTATACTTTCATTTTCAATTATGTTTGTAACTTCTTGCTCAAATTTTATAGTTACTTCAATATTTCGTAATTTATTTGTTTTTATTGATACATGTACTAGTTTTTTAGTTTAATTAGTATACTCCTTCTCGGTCTCTATTTTATTTTTTTATTTTTGCTTCTACAAGTAAATGATCTGTAGAAATTTTTGGTCCTCTTCTTGTTCTACAATCTGTAACCATAGCTCTATTTGCTCTCTCTACATTAATATAGTCTATTAATGATCGATCTTCTTCTTTGTAACCGTGCCTTGTAAATTTATGAATGTTTTTGTGTTTATAAAATGTGTTAGTAATTATGAAATCATTTAGCATGCAGTATTCAATTAATCTTCTTCCATTGTTGTTGCGCCTACTTTCCCCATACATTCCTATTGTATTACCTGTTGTATTTTCCTTTATTCCTACTCTTCCATTAATATCACCAGCTACGTAGATATCTCCTATACTGTTTTTCTGTAGTTATGTTTAACTCTTTATTTCTGATAACTCATTCTTATCTGGTCCATAAGCTATAATAATTGTTTTAATTTGTTCATTCTGTTCTCCGATAAGTAATTTCATCATTCTTTCAGAGCATCCTTCCCAGGAATGTATATAGTTTACTAGTTCCTTATGAATTAGACAAGCAATTCCTGCTGCTGCTCTTTTTTCTTTAGCTACTCCGCTGTACATCAGCTGGTGTTCAGTGTCCAATATACTTTCTCCTTTTCCTTTTTTCTTTGTTTCTGTTAAGCACAGTATATCTATATTATTTGTATATTTGTTGAATTCTTCTAACAGTTCATATTCTTTCCCGTTCATGTTTCTAACATTTCAAGTAGTTAGTTTCCATTTTACATTATTTTTTGTATTTCGAATAATTGTTCCAGGCCATGTTGTTTCCTTGGGATCCATCCGGGAATTTTGTTTTAGTTTTTTTCGTTTTTTGGATCATTTTCAATGAATTTCTAATCATTTTTGCTCCATTTCTATACTATGTTATTTACTTTTACTTTTTGATAACTTACTTTAACATTTTTGCCCTGTTCCTTTTCTTTCCTCTCCAATTTTCTGATTTCTGCTTGGATACGTCTTCCTTCCATAGTCAGGTCGCTTTCGATATAGTATCCTTTACCTTGAAGTTTGTATTTATTTCTTAATATTTCCAGTTTCTTTTTGAAGGACTCTATCTCTGCTAAAATTATATTTTTATCTTTAGAAATTTTCTTAACTTTTTAAATTTCGCTACTTATTCCTACTTGTTCTGAAAGGAAAGTTTTAACAGTATTCTCCGTTATTACTACATCTTTAATGCCTGTTATTATTATAATGTTTCTTATCTTTTCCTTTTCTGTTTTTTTTATCTTTCTTCTTGAACTTGTATTTTTTCAGTAAGATTTTTTTCCCCATTATTCTTCCTTTTTCTAATTTTATCTTTGAGTCCTTTTATCTCAGATGAATTTCTCTTTAGTTCTAGCATCATCTCTTTCGTCATTTCGTTTATTTTTTCCATATTATCGTTCCTTTTATTTTTCTGTATTGGAGATCTTACTACTTTTTGGCTCTTTACGAATATTTTCCCCGGGTCTGATACGCATTTGGGACATGTAATATTATTCAAAGATGTCTCTAAAAAAAAAATTCAGTTAATTATATTGTCCCATACTACTGCTATGTATTACTGGTTGCAGAAAACTGGCGCCAAAATGACCTTGCCCAGATCGTGTCTTCGGAGACGTGGCCTTCTACCTGTCACTTTGACAGTAATTTAAAAATTTAAAATACTACCTTACTTAAAACAAATTTTGATAAATTCTTATAGATATCACTTAAACTACACTTTATCTCAGTAATAGCTTAATATATTAATATGCTCGTATTTGTCTCAGATTTGAAATTGAAATATGTAGCTCAGGAATGCACGTACACTGTTCGATAACACACATATAATATATATATATATATATATATATATATATATATATATATATACAAAAATTATAAAAAATATAAATATTTTTTACAAAATTTGTAGGACATAATTCTATCAATTTAACTGGTACACTTACATCACATAAAAGTGATGCCTTGCTGGTACCTAACTCTAGTGCTTTGGCTGAACATTTTAATAATAAAAACTATAGAATAAATTATGAAGATGTTAAAATATTAGATACTAAACAAAACTTTTGCGGAATTATATTTTCAAAAATTATCTATCCTCTTTAGTTGTTATGTTAACGCGATATTAGCGGTTCAGATTTTATATATAAATATAGGATTATTTTGAACTAACTGTCGTTATTTTGCGGTAGTGCAGTTTTAAAAATAGTGATTTTCTGTTTTCGAGGTCAAAAACGCCTAATCACTATGTTACAAGCTGCGATTTCTAAAAAGGACGATATTTATTTCAATATTATCGTATTTTAGAGTAGATTTTAGCTACTGTTAGTAAATTAATATTTCAAGAGAAATTTTTTTATTAGCAAAACATTTTTAAATACATGGTTCCAATATTATCAATGAATTATGAATGTTACAAATAGAAAGTGAAAATTATAATCAATTATGTAAATGACTTCAGACATTAAGAAGTTTGTTAAAGAAGTAATATAAGTTGGTACTAAATATGAGAGAAAGAAATTCAAAGTTTAAAGTTCAGATGTATTTTATTTTATGCTCATAAACCAGGCTTGAACGGAACATGTTAAAACTCTTGTGATCTTGAATAGTTCAATGATTTCATGAACTGTTCGAAGTTTTGCATTTGCCTACCAAATTCTAATCTGGATAATTATTAGAAAAAAAAAATTTGTTGTATAGATATTGTCGTACCATATTTTGCCATTAAAAAATTGTTTTAAATCATGATCTGTTTCAAAATACAGTCTTTGCCCCTTCAGTCAAATTTAACGGGGTGTAACTGCCCCCTCTGTCCCCCCGATTCCTACGCCGCTAAACTTGTCCAAAATGTAATTACTTGAGATGGTTCATATTTACAACATTAGTAGAATAAATGGACTGATTTAGATGGTCAGTAATGTTCAAAATAATCCATAATTATTTTAATCTGTTCTCTTTTTTACTGTTTTCTTATTTTTGTTATAAATTTAAATTACTAATAATTTTTCTAGTTGCTCAAGCATTTATATTCTAGACATTTTCCAAAAATTATTATTTATGTTATTTGTCAACTTCTAATTAATTTTGACATTTTATCAAAATACTTATTCTAATTATTTTGTATCATAAGTTTTAAATTCTAATATAACGTACATAACTTTTAGCAAAAACATCAAACATAAGCATAATTAATATACTATTGTTACACTAGCTTGGTTAATATTACTGATTATTAGTGTAATTTAAATATACTCGTATTAGGGCGAACTTGTGATATTTTTCCGCAGACAAGAAAACAAACAATTACACTGCTCCTTGGATACACCATTCAAAATCCGGAGTAATTCAAGTGAACGCGGGAGAAAATATTACACTGCGCTGCTCCGGCTCCCGGCCTGTCACGTGGAGACCCAAGGATGCGGAGGATGAGGATGAGGAGTATGAGGATGAGGAGGATGAGGATGAGGAGTATGAGGATGAGAAGTTTGAGGTTGAGGAGTATGAGGATGAGGAAGATGAGGATGAGGAGTATGAAGATGAGGAGGATGAGGTATGTCTCCTTCGGATGTGGGACTTGGGAGTATACAGGCTGATTACATTATTCTTGTTAATGTAGTTGGTGCAGGTACACATGGCACAGGTTCGGAATATATGTAGAATCGATGTTTCACTTACCATATTTGTATGTTATCAAAGAAAAAATTGAAATTGAATTTTGCACCTATTCTTATGGTAACGCCCGCGAAATCCAAAATATTTGTTTTCACTACCGTTGTGAATTGTAAAACAATAATTTTGACACTTGAGAATTGACATTATTTTTCAAAACTATGTCAATAGCCACTTTCTATTTACAATGAAAATGTTTAAAATTGATAAAATTTGTAATTACATATTTTTTACGGTTGCACAAAAAATTGTGTACACACCTTGTCCGCAAAATCCTTTATCGCCCTCGAGATTGTCCAGCCTCGGCCGCAAGCGGCCTTGGCGACAATTTGCTTTCGGCACGTTAAGGAATGATTTCGCGGCCTTGGTATACAAATAACTATTATTCCGAATATTATTGCTAACATCTTTAATTTGAAACATTTTTTAGCAGCTGGTTCCACTTTTGAAATAAATTGCATTAATTGTTGTGTGGCCACTAACCTTCCACTTTCGTTTTTACAATTATCGCCAAAATAAATTTAGTTTTTCGCATTGTTATGAGACTTGTGATTATGAAGAATCATTACATTATCCTTCCTCGTTCGTAAGTTGTTGAGCACACGGACACTTACCCATCCATTCATTCACACAGACGTTCTCGAAAAACATGTATTCCACGAAATTACGAAACCTTGGATGCTTTTTTTATAATTCTTATAATCTCGTATACAATGTATAGGACGGTAATAAAATGCATAATATTATGTGATGTGCCGAATAAACACAAACATATCCGGGATTTGCATGATTGTCCATTCCTTTTAGAGCCACCATTTACTGTGCCACTAAATTAGTAGGATACAATTATGAATAATATAAATTTTATTTAATTGATTTTTTGTACAAGCTCTTTTTAAAAATGAAATTATTAGAAACTATATAAAAATTATTAATTTCTTATATGTAGTATAGGAATCATAAAAAAGTTGACGTCGAGATGTTTACTGAAATGTATATGTTGAGTGCCTCTCAATCAGGTTTTTATGCCACTGGCCCTTGTTGCCTATATGTGTAATAATTCATGAAGCTAGCTGTAACTTTTACTTCGTGACTCGGGTTCGGTGAACTTGAAAAAAATGACCGGAAAATTTAAAAATTAATTAGTTATACATAATGTTACTCAGTACAATTAAAATGTAATGTTACTGAGTGCAATAGGGGACACGCATGAAATTTAAAAATTAATGAAAGTGTGTTTTTTACATACATTAATGTTATTTGCTTCGTATCGTAACACATAAAATATATTTTGCTCATAATTTTTATAAGAAATTAATATTTAAAAGTTCATAATTTAACCTACAGCCGACCACTGTGCGTAGATTGCCGAGTTTACACGAAGAGAATGTGACGTCAACTTCCTAGCTGTCATTTATGACAGTTAACTCTATAAGTATTTGACGGTATATTTACGTTAAAATATCTCTACTTTAACATTTTATTATAAATATATAATGTCAGAGAATGACTTTATCAAGGTACAAAGTGATTATTTGCCAAATATCGATGCCTTTATGCCTATGGAATTGATTAAACAGAATGATATTTTTTAGTGGGGAAGAAATTCTTAGTGTTAAAACACAAGTGTAAGTAATAATTATATAAACACGTTGTCTGTATTATCGGTCTCTGGAGACCGATGCAATAATTTCTTTAAAAAGGTGCAATATTAATCTTTAATGCTAAATACCTATAAAAACATATTAAACCTTATCAGTCCCTAAAGAACTATAGGGCTCTGTATAAAAAAAAACATAACTTGCTGTATCGGTCATCCCAGATAATATTTCCTCATTGTTCGCAATATATGTTAATGTAGTAGTAAACTGCGAGACTTACGATTGTAAACTATGGGTTCCGGTGCAATAATATTCGTTTATGACTGAACATAATGAAGAAGATCAAAGTTTTCTTTAACAAGAGTTTTTAGTGCAGCTCTTTAAATAATTTTAGTTAAGTTCTTTTAATTAAATAATTAAATTTTTGTTATCAACTACAGTTTTCTTTACTAATAAATAAACTATAAAACATCATTCAGCGTTTTAATCATGTCTACAATTACTATCACCCTGGTGCGGCTTGGGTTGTCGGAAAGACTGATGTGCTTTTAATAGTAACATGGTGGAAGATAGAGAATAGAAAAACTTCACATACATGACCTCTTGATTGCTGAGAGATATCGTTTTTATTTCGTCTCATAGCATTTAACCACAATATTCTACTTTTTAATTTATTAATTTATCAACCTGATATATTATGTCACTTTCGCATTCAAATAAACCTTCAAAAACACATGAAAACAGACGAAAACAGTATGCTATACAAACACTCATGTTCTATGTGAAAAAGGAAGATGACGTCACGACAGACAACGGCACACTCTACGATCGTTTTTGTGCGTTTTTTGAAATTAGTTTTTAAAATATTAATATTTACCCCTTTATGGATAAACAAATTAATTTTTAACTATTTTTCTATAGATACAGGGATTATAAAGTTCACTTTAAAATTATATTTAAAAATTATGCGTGTCCCCTATTATGTAAATATAAATATACGGCGCATAGTTGCTTCATATACCACAGGTCACTGGTGGCAGCACCTACAAGGGCAGCTGTGACGAGTGACAGTTGTGTTGAAATTGTTTATATCATATTTTATATCAGCTGTAGGATTTTTTTTTAAATAATAAATACTAGCAATTTTCTGTACCTACTTCCCAATTTTGAGACAAACTAAATTCTATTTTTACTCTTTGGGTGGATTCATTTATAAGATCTTTTATTCTCCTGAACACATAGAGCGATCTGAAACGCAAAACGGTTCGGTCACTGAATATACCGAGCTAGATCTGCAGACGAATCCGTCACGTGATCATAGTGCCCGGAGCGCTCGAAATATTTCAATAGCGAACGCTGCCAATGTCAAAAATGTGCCTAGTGTGATTATAAAGAATTATAAAGTGGTGTGTTAAGCACACCAAATGATTTTCTTCATTATTTTAACTTACAAGTCCACTGGCACAAAATTGGCAGGTCCTGGGAATGTACAATTATATTTAAAAAGCTTAAGAACATTATTTTTGACTTGGAATCAATACATTAAAATTAATATCGTCAAAATTTGATCTTTTTTAAGAGCCTGTGTATTTTAAAATTATAATCCATTAAATTTATATGTAAATGAAAGTGACTGCATGAACTCAACCCTAAATGTATTTTAGAAAAGGACTGTATATATTTACAATCAGTTAAATATAACAAGCGGCAAGTATGAAGCACACCTTCAAATCCCAGCACTTCGTTACACAGACACAGGTTTTTATTATTGCCACGAAAATGATTCTCGTTCGGATCATCCATTGAAATCAGATAAAATTTATATATTTGTCAAAGGTAAGGTTTTATATTTTCAATGCATTTATAGAGTCGAATCCCAATTTGTACTTGTTTGCAGACGAAAATAATCTATATCTACCACACGGAGGCCAGGGTCTGTTCGTCTACCAATACACCAATGTGACAGTGCCATGTTTGCCAACATCACAAGATACTAACGTATCGCTCTCACTGATGTATGAGGCGTTTGATCCCGTGACAAGGAGGTATGTAATTAATTTTGATGTATACATAAATGCTCTCGGAGAAGTTAATTTTTCATTTTAAATTATTTGTGGTGTTTCGAGATCACTTATAATTACACCCCGGTACAATTATTTACATAGACAACCGATATTTTTTTATGATATGTTAGAATACATTAGATTTTATTTAGCTTGGAGGATAGAAACTGTTTTTGTCAAATGGAATTTTCATTTATCACAGGTTACAGAATATAAGTTCAGATTTATCGTTTGATTTTACAATTTGGATTTCTTGGACATTCTGTGATATATCCAAGTGTATAATTTAGAAGAGAGCACTAGCTTGTCGCATTACTATGAAATGTTGCCATGTGGCCGCACGATATTTTGATGCAAAGGAATGAGCTGAAGTAGTTGTGCATAGAATAAATTACCACATGACAACATATTTGAATATGCCTCTGTAAACTTCACTGACATCCGCTTGCACTCACTAAAGTAAAATTTTAGGTTGAATCATTACTTATTTTAAAAGCTTTGACAAGACAGTGTTGTGCTGTGGCTGTTTTATACTTGTGTAGTGGTGTAGGGTGTATTTAAAAGAACTGCTTATCCCAAATATACTTTACTAACTCTTAACGCTTACAATTTCAATATGACCTTGTAATATAGTTGTTATTTTCATTATCGATATTTACAGTGATTTGCTCTCCTAAGGTATCTGACTTATCATTTACATTATCATCAGTATTTGTGTTACAAATGATCGGTTTGTTTGAAGATGGTTTTAGAAACGTGCTATTTCGCCTAATTATTCCTCCTCCTTTAGCCCTAACAATATAAGCCCTTGGCGTATTTTCCTTACTAACAATTTCCCCGGGAACCCATATGTTACTTTGATCATCTTTATTAGTTACTTCTCGTTTCATAGCTCTTTGGTCTTGATCTTATTTTTATTTTGTCTGTGACAATCTATAATTATTTACAATATTTTTCTGAATCTCTGGTTTTAATTTACTATTTCAAATAGATAACTTTGTACGTCACAATCTAGACATTAACAGTTCTGACGGAGAAGCACCTAAACATGGTATAACAGTACATTTATGTTCTAAAAGTAATACATTTACATCTTTACCCTCTTCTGCTTTTTTTATATATTTGTTTAGCAATGTGACCTGCTTTTTCAGCTTCACCATTACTTCTGGCTAGGGCTACTTGTAATTGCTCTAAAATTCCACATATCAGCTAAACATTTAAATTTGTATGAATCAAATGGTATATTATCAGAATATACATGTTTTGGAATGCCATGAGTAGCAAACACGCATTTTAAATTTGAAATTATTTGTCGACTGGTTTTATTACATAATTTACAAATATCTAACCATTTCGAGTAATAATCAATAATAATGAAATAATTTTCATTTTGAAATGTCGCTATAGCCAGAGCTATTCTCTCAAAGGGTAATTCTGGTATATCGTATGGTAACAGTGGTTCTTTCTTATTACGTGACTTGAACTTTTCACAAACGTTACATGTGTTAATATATCATTAAATTTCGACTTTCATGTAATAAACTTAGCAGTTTTAGCTCTATCTATAACGGATTTAACTGATGAATCATGTTCTGCTTCAGTTTTTGTAGCTGTCAATATATCGTCAAAATATATTATAATATTATTTTTACCTATATTACCAAAATATTTTTTGATTTAATTCTATAATATAATAATAATTCAGGGATACAAGAAATTCCAAAAGGTAATCTATTAAATTTATAATAACCAAATGGAGTAGTAAAAGTGCATACCTAAGTAGATTCTGAATCTAGACCAATGTGATAAGATACTTGTTTCACATCAAAAACTGTTTAACATTTCTTATTAAGTAATTTTTCTCTGATATTTTTAAATTAAGGTATCAAATATAAATCTCTTTTAATTACTGCATTTAATTCTAGAGGGTCTAAATAAATTCTAATAGTTTTATCAGGGATATCAATAATTATTATATTACTTGCTCATTCTTTGGGTTCATCTACCTTCACATCATTACTTGAGGTAATCTTCTAGGCGGTATTATTATGCCTTGCACATTTTTATCTACTCGTATTTTAATTTTATACGAATCAGGAAACATACTGTTACGTTTGTACCTAACGGGTTCGGTGAAGTTTAATAATCAATAATTAAAACAACTATTAATAGTCACAAAAAGTTTATTTACTAACGCTTATATTTATATAAATTATTTATTTATTTTTACACACTTATTAATAAACACAAAATAACAATTAATTAGTACTAAACTAAGAATATTACACAAGAAATATTTATTTACACTATTTATATTCACTACGCAAACGCTTTATTTATTTCCACTAGTACCGAACAGCGATCAGAGTCGAATTGAGTCGCTGAGTAGACTAGCGGCTTTAAATATCTGTAAAGCTGGAGGTCTGGAATTCTCTAGCACAATCGACCATGGAATAGGGATGGGTATCGAGTACACGATGTTTTTGAAACATCGATGTTTTATGAAGAATATCGATGTTTTTACCATCGATGTTAAGCCTTCGATGTTTTTATCACATCGATGGTTTAGCACCGATGTTATCCATATTTATTTTATGTTAGAATTCGCAACGAAAAATAAGAAATTATTTTTTTACGAACTGTCAAAGCTGTTATTGGTGAGAGCGAAATGGACTGTTCTGTGTTCCTTCACTAGCCATGGTTATCACTACATATGACCATATGAGTAATATTTATAAAACTTTATAGTCGATTTTACGGATTACAAGACGTGTAACATAAAATTTGATTAGTGATTTTGATGCAGAATTAAATTCTCTACAATTTTTATATGAACTATTTTTAAAATAGTCTGAAACCATTTGGGAACTTTTGCGCACGGAAAAACTGATTTCCCATGTTAAACGCCTATGGCCCGCTTTTTTATTTACACCCTGTATATAATTTATATTTATATTTGTTGTGTACTATACTGTATTTACATATGTTTCAATAAGAAAAATTTTCACATTTTTTCTTTAATTTCATTATTTGAATTTCTTTTGCTCGCTGCGGAAAAACATCTATGTTTTTAAACATCGATGTTCTTCCTTCGATGTTTTCTAGCCATCGATGTTACAGCATAAAAAAAACATCGATGTCAACTATCGATTGTTATGACTTCGATACCCATCCCTACCATGGAACCATTCGAGAATGATGAGTCATCGTTGCGCGCTAACTGTCCAGGGTCGTACTGGCAATACCTATTCCCTCGAAAACTATACCATTATTTTTAATAATTTTCTCTTTTTCACTAACTATTTTATATACCGTATTGTTCAAATTTACTTTACTGATTAAAATTAACTCTATACAATCCTTTAGACCTATAATCGATACTGAATCAAATAAATAAATAAATATATCATCACGCCTTTTACCCATTGCGGGTGTGGCACTCTGCTTATGCAGATCTCGGTAAGTAATATATTTTGGCGTATAAAATGCGGTTACCAGCCGTCAAATCATAGCCCCCAAAGTTGTTAGTGGAGGGGGAACCGCAGGAGTAAATATAAATTGGCAACTGTCGGAAGTGGGATTCGAACTGAGGATCTCGCTATCCACAGTCCGATACATTGCCACGGAGCTATTTAACCAATTAATCAAGGTCAACTATAATGAAATCTAATGTCTTACTTACACATTATCAACAATACAAACTAATTTTATATTTCCTATTGGATTTATCCTAAATCCGCCACAATCTTCCAAAGTTTACATACATTTTTCATATTAAATATCTGGATTATTTCTACTTTAGTATATATTTTAAGAGGCCTTTGGACGGATAGCACAGCGGAGGTTTCGGATGCTGGCTCGGTTGATGCACGTCTCTAGCAGTTTTTAATTCAGTGATTAGATTTACAAATAAAGTTTTAATGGATTCTACGCAATCTTTATTTTTATTTTGAATTAGTTTTTGCACTTTCTTATTGTTTTTACAACCCACGGCAAAATGATTTAGTTTTAAACAAATTTTACATTTTTTCCAAATACTGGACAATTACCGAAATGTTTGTTACTGCATTTTTTGCACAAATAAACAATTTTAGAATTATCAGTATATATAGTTTTTGAATCTTTTAAATTTTTAACTTGAAGTTTACTGATTTCAGCTGCTCGACAAATATTAATAGCAGTAGTCATTGTTAGATCTGAAGTACGTAGCATTCTCTCTGGCAGTTTCCTATTTTGAACACCTAATACCATACAATCACGCAACATATTATCTTCGTTATTATTTCCGAAATCGCATGATTTTATTATATTTATAATATCTGTTAAATAATGTTCGAAATCTTCACCCTCTTTTTGATCTCTATTTCTTCATTTCCGTAATTTTTTCTTTTATTAAAAATAAAAATTCATTTTGCATACAATTTGTATCTAGTCTTTTGGTGTTATTTTCAGTCTTCATGTGGTAACATTACAGATTTACCCGTACCCGTATGGCAACGTAATCAAAGGTCAATTTTTAATTATTTATATATTAATATTAGAACAAATCTGATTGAAGAGAGTTGTTAAGAAATACAAAAAAATCATTTTATTTTACAAATTTTACAAGGTGGAACTTGGAAATGAAGTGGAAAATTTATAAAAGAAAACATTACAGCAGCTGCCCGCGTCCTTCACTGTCACGAAATCCAGTCAGCACCAAATTATATTTTTAAGACGAGATTTATTCATTTGAAATATTCTACTGCGTTGTGTGTAGCCGTGTTGTGGTTGACTATTTGGAAGTGCTGTTGATATTTAATTCTTAATAGAGTTTAAATGTGGCTTGTGGCATCGCCCGTTCATATTGTGTGCTTAAATTACTTTTATTAACGATTTTTAAATTACTTATGCTAGTAGAAATATGTCCATTTTTAAATCAGCTCTGTGATGTTCTGAGATGTTTTCTTTCTCTGTAGTACTTTTCCCAGCCTCTTAGAAGCAGCTGTTGGCTGATGGATTTGTTTTTGGTTCACATGGTTTCAATACAAGTTGGATTACTGTTACTTTCTTCCATAAGTTTGGGTAGCTTGCTTGTTGCATTATGTTGTAAATGTTTAGGTGTTGTATTAGTTCGCCTGCTCCAGGACTACTAATTCCTTTTATTTCATTGCCGGTCACGATATCATTATTATAAATGAAAGAAACTTACTGAGTTGTACAAATTTTGTAACCAATGAAAAAGTTTCCATTAAAATAAATCCATTTTCACAAAACTGTAACTGATTTTAGAGTAAATATTTTTCAAATATTTTTTAAAAAATATGTAATGAAAAGAACGGTGTTCTATACAATTTTCAGCAAATATTAGGTATACACTTACATGCATATATTTTTATTTTTATTACAAAGTGCATAATTTAAATTTGTTTAAAAATTAGCAATTTATCGACCACCTTTATATTTTAATGTACATGTACTTTTTAAAACTTTAACTCATTGAAAAACTTGTAGAATGCATAATACATTATATAAACTAAAATAAGTATATTTGAAATTGTGTTACATTCATGGTATGTAACTCCCCGTAAAGCGGTGTTCACGTTAATTGCTGAAAAGGCAGAAAATATTGTGTTTTACATTAAAAAAAATTATATAGATCTGTGATAGTCATGAGCTACTTTATGCTAAATGTATCAAGTTAACCTCTGATATATTAATTTTATCCAAAACAATATAAATCGGTTATAAAAATACCAAAAAACATTAAAAATTGTTAAGTAAATAATTTTAAAGTGTTATACTACTCTCCTTGTTTTAAATAATACTCTTTGTTGCAGTTTTACCCATTATTTAATATTCAAATATAAAAAAAACAATTTGTTATTATTAATAAGTACATATACTAAATGATTTGAATTTGTAGCGCGACCAACAATATACAACAAGCTCAGCGCGTAGCATGACCACGGCCACGCTCAGTGCCTCATTCAACACAGAAACGCGCCGGTCGCGTGAACATAATCGCCAATAACAAAGTAGTTATCTGTCAACATTTCCGTTAGGCGGTAGGGCGTAGGGCAAAAGGTTAAATTGTAGGACTTGTCCTTCCAAATTAGGACGGATGCTCACCCTGCTGAACCCTTCCATTAAATATGGAGTCCAATGTTCCTGCTTTTATCCCTTTAACATTCCCTTTGAAAATTCCAGAATTTTGGGCCGACGATCCGGAATTATGATTTGCCCAAATAGAAATGATTTTTCGTAGTCACAGGATTGTTACTGATATAAGTAATTATAATGCTTTAATTGGTGTTTTACTACCTGAACATGCTAGTATTGTACGCGATTTAATTTTCAATCGTCCTCCTGAAAATCCATGTACTACATTTCAAATTGCTCTAATTCAACGTAGGTCACCATCTGACTGAGAAAAACTTAAACAATTGTTATCAATTACTGATTTGGGCGATAAAAAAGCCATCTTGCCTGTTACGTCAAATAATACAATTGATTGGCAATAAAAATCTTAACAGTTTTATTTCAGAAGAATTATTTCTAGAAAAATTATCATATATTGTACAAACTATTTTAATATCTTCTGATAAACTAACAATTGAAGCTACAGCAGACATTGCTGACAAAATTTTGGAAATTTCGCAGAAGTGGAAGAATTAAGGATAGAATTGGACAATATTTTTAAAAAACCTACATGTTATTTCGTCCATTCCCAAGAACTGCTGGTGATTTAAGTGTTGATATCATTCCAATTTTTAGTTAAAGCAAGGACGTGCGTGACTCCCGGCAATTGGAATTATCGACAGACACATAATTCAAATTCTTATAACTTTTGTTTCTATTAATTACATGTAAAACAACGAAAATTGATTAATTGTCCTTCTGTTTAAAGCACTGAGAGCTCCAATAATTTTCACATGTTCTTTGTAGCTGACAAGTTTTCAGGACATCGTTTTCTAGTGCACACCGGTGCAGAGGTCAATATAATCACTCCAACAACACTACGAAAATATAATAAACAATATTTTACACTTCATGCTTTCAATCACAACAAAATCAATACATTTGGTTCTACGACTTTAAAACTTGATTTTTGACATGATTAAATTGAACCAAATTACAATAGGACAAGCAATCTACGAGATTAGTTGAGGGTACATTGTAAGTATTTATTGCTCTAAGGCCAATGGAATTAATTTCTGGTAACCAAGTGAAATAAGGTAAATTAAAGTCCCCAAAATAATAAAATTTTTATCCGGGATAGAGTCGAAAATAACGGAAAAATTGTCTAAAAAACAAGATAGTGCTGTAGTATCATTTGGGGGAAGGTAGACACAGCAGTTGTGTATGACTTGTTTGTAATTACTGCAACTTAAGTTCAACGAAACCCACACTTCCTCTGCACCACTACACCATTCAGGCTTTTCGATATAGTTAATACCATTACGTACCGCAATCAAAGCACCACCACCGTCACTTTTAGCTGAAGATGTTTCAGAACGGTCACATCTTATAACACCATATTCAGAAGAGAATAACTTACTATCATTTACCGACGCATTTAAAAATGTTTCTGTGAGACATATAACTTCGTAATCACTTATTGCAGAATTAACTCGTAGAGTATTGATTTGGTCCGCAAACTTCTCACATTTTCATAATATAACGATAGCACCATTATAACTAATAGAAGTTTTTAGTTTTAAATTATTAAATTACTTGAGTAATTTACGGTATACATTATCGATATCGTTCGGAGAAAAAATATTATATATTTTAGCGGAGTCATCTTTTTTAACAAAAATTTTAGCTTCTTTAACCCACACATATTTAAAACCCTTAGGTTTTAATTTATCTCGCGCCATTTTCATTATTTTTGCGAGTTAAATGTTCATTAATATATATTCTGTTATCTGGCCATTCCGAATTAAAAGTCGCCGCAGTTAAGTTTCGTTGCCGTTTCGCCGCAGATATAAAATCAGCTTTAACGCGCCGGGATACAAATACAATATTTTTAGGTTTATTATTGCGCGGGTGAAAGGCTCAGCATCGATATCGCTTTTATTAACGGTTACGCCAATTGTGTTACCTATTTCACTTACGATATTATCAATATTCTCATTAGATATCTCTGGAAAATTAGTGATAATTATTTTTGATGATTTAGAATATTGTTCGAGATCATCAATTTTTTTATTTAAATCTACAACTTCACCTTTTAATTTTTCATTTTCATTTACAACAGAGTCAAACAATTTGACTTTATCATTAAGTGTCTTCAAATTCTTTTCAAAGTCGGTGATTTTATCACTACAGAAATTTACTGATTTCAACAGCAGATCGAATTTACTGTTCATTTCTTTAATAATATCACTTTTAAGAGATTTTAGTATATTCGTTATAGATGTATTTACATGTTTCTTGTTACTGAGACGACAATTAGGGCAGTACCAGCAAGCCACCGAGGATTCAAACAGAGTCAATTGATCTTCGGTTATTCCCGCGCACCTGGAATGATATGGGCTAGAACACTCCACGCCGTTAACGCCCGGGTATTTCTTATTGATGCCTCTCGTACACAAGGCGCACTGAGCAGCTGACATGATGCTCAAGGTTGAAACAATTAATAAATTTGCCGACTTAAACTAAGTAAACACTTGTTTGTAAAAATGTTTTGACTATTATTTTTAAATATGATATCTTTAAACAAATTTTAATATCTCACTATCACACCAATCTTCTTAAAAGTACACAAATTTACCACTATTTTCATAACAATGTTATTAATCAGCAGATATAAGTTTGTTATTATTATATATGAATTATCCCAGTAAAATTTGAAAAAAACTGAGGATACGAAAAAACACGTGCTACAATCTGAAGAACTACTACTACTGTCTTATTGATATAAAAAACCGTCAACTTATTGATGGTAATAAAATTGATCACACAATTTTTTTATCAATTTTTTCTATATCAGCAGATAGTATAACAAAATGTCAATTAAAAAAAATAGTTTTCGGAGCTTCTTTCTTTAACCAATCCTTTTCAGAGCCACGTAGATTAGCTCCAGATAAATTAAAAACTGCTAAACAAGAATTTGACAAAATGTTCGAGTTAAGTATTATTCAGCCTTCAGCTAGTAATTGGTTTCCTCCTTTGCATATGGTACAAAAGAATTGAACAAACGATTGCCGTCCCTGTTGGGATTATCGAGCATTAAACTATATAACTGTTCCAGACCGATTCCCAATATACAAGATTTTGTTTCTTATTTACAAAATACCACAATTTTCTCTGAACTTGATTTAGACAAAGCTCATCATCAAATACCAATGGATGAAGCATCCATTTCTGAAACAGCAATAGCTACACCTTTCGGTTTATTCGAATATACTGAGAGTTCAAAAAGATCCGGGACGTTGAAAAATACACATCTAATCAAAAAACAAAAATATCTTGTGTGCCACAACACTACTTTCTTCTATAAATAAAACCAATTGAACACCTATGAGTTGTTACTAGCGAATAACTTTATTTTGACAATTATTGTTAATCCTAAAATTAAACCTGTTTAATACAAATATTGCTTTTATAATATTTCACGTGACATGTATTTTAGACACTTCAAAATTATTTGACACGTTTTGTCACATAGATATTAAAAAATGTTTCAGTTTTTGTTCCCATTGTAACTAAGATTATAGAAATTATTCTTAAATATACAATTTAGTTTTTCTCAAAATTAGATGCATGTGCAAGAAAAGTGCAAATAACATTTTATATTCCAAATATTTTTGCTAACATCTTTCATTTGAAATTTTTTCTTGCAGCTGATTATTTTTTGAATATGGAAAATGGAATTTATTGTTTTGTGTGTCCAGTAAACTTCCTCATCCGATTTTTCAATTTCATTCAAAATCAACTCAGCTCTTCACTTTTTCGTTAATCTTATAAATTCTAAGTTTTGTTTACATATCTTGTCTCGTTCATAAGATATTGCGCTCACGGACATCCATCCATCTATCCATACATCCATCCATCCTCACACACAGGCATCAACGAGAAATTAGTCTTAACGGAATCAGTTTTCAATACTTCCTTATACTTTGTATAAGAAAGTAAAAACACATTTAATATTTTTCAGAAACCTATATTATGTCACCAGGCACGATCCCCCACCGCCACTCGTTGGTTCAGTTTTTGATTTGCGTGTTAATTGCTAGTAACTCTCGAACAACACACATCTCATTTACGTTCAGAACAATACAGAATATTACTTAATCCAGAAATATGTCAATTCGGATGTTTAGAAATCAAATTACCAGGTCAAAAATTGTTTAAAACGTTATCAGACCTTCACTTAGTAAAATTGAAACTTAATTAACTTTTATCATAGATTAATTTTAAACTGTGCTAGTATTTAGCATTGATAAATCAGAGAATAAATAAAAAATATATCATCACGCCTTCTACCAATTGTGCGTGGGGGCACTATGCTTACGCTGATCTCGGTAAGTATTATTTTTGCGTATGACGTGCGGCTACTAGCCGTCAAATCATAGCCCCCAAAGATGTTAGTGGAGGGGGAACCACAGGGGTAAATTTAAATTGGCAACGTCAGCTGTGGGATTCGAACTGAGGATCTCACGATACACAGTCCGACGCGTTACCACGGAGCTATTTATCAGAGGATACATAGTTCAAAAGAAGTTACACTAACTGAACAAGCACTGACAGCCTTTAATACTATGAAATCAGCTTTAATTAATTACTATATACCTACTATTCCAAAACAAATTGCATTCACTAGTATTATGGCTTATGGCAGAAGCATCTGGCAATGGAGTACGTGCTCTATTATAACAATTCAACAATGATTCATAACATTCACTTACATATTTTAACTTCTTTTTCCCCAACAAAACGTAAATATAGCACTTTTGTCGAAGTCGAAATTTTTTTAATTTTGCAGCTCGAAAACCTTTAAACCACTACCATATTCAAAAGGATATTCTTATATTTTGGCATGTATAGACTGTTTTACTCGCTGGCCGGAAGTTATACCTCTGTCATTAAAGTTAAAACAATTGTTAGTGCCTTTGTTGTTGCTTAGATATCTAGATTGGGAGTTCATTCAGTAACAACAACAGTTCGTGGAGCACGATTTGAATCAATTTTTTTTAAAACAATTGTTATCTTCACAAAATTCAACTAGAACTAGAAATATTTATGAAGCAAACGCACGTCATTAGCCTGAAAAAAAAACTTTATAAAATGAAAAGTAACTTGTAGAATGAATTGAGGTATGCTAATGTTTAAAAAAGAATGAAGAAAAAAATAGAAGCATTAAATAAAGTATATATTAATGCATTTTTAAGGATTTTATAGTCAAATATATTATTTATTGGAAATTTAAATGATTAAAAATAATTGTAGTTAATATTTTGTTTGCTATGTTGTTGCTATTGGTAAATGATCACGTTTAAATACAAAATCCATATCGATCTGTCACTTTACTGTCAGACTTGACAGTGTTTAGTTGTAATTTGTGCTCCTCGTGATCCAGTGTTTTATAATATATACTGCTAGCAATTTGTGTTCACTGTAACAAATCGCGACTAAAAATGGCGGCACGTGTAGTGCAATACGCATTGCATTTTTATGTCAACAAAAATTAGTATTCTATATAAACGTTGTTGCATAGTGACATCATTATTTAGTAATATTTTTGATAACTTGTCTTTTCTCTAAACATTTTTAGTATTGGCGTATCATTCACAACCCAACCCTAGCACAGAGCATTTTCACAGAATTTTGAAACCTAATTAATATCATGTGACAATGCAGATGAGAGGTATGGCAATTTGCCACTTGTTTTACTAGAAATTCGTACTTCTTTTAAAGAATATATTAAATATGATAGTGCCGTATTGGTTTACGGGACTCAATTACACTTACCGGGCGAATTTTTTAGACAATCTTTAAAAATTAATATAGTAGACTTGGATTTACTTATCTACTTAGTTAAGTTAAAAAGACCAGTGAACAAATTTAAAGCTCAACCACCGAAAACAAATCACAATGTTTATTCGAATTTACACCAGACTTGGTTTTCAGCGAGACATATTTTTGTTAGAATAGATTCGAAAAAAAAAAACCTCTACAAAAATCTTATAATATCTTGTATTAAAACGGAATAACAAATTTTTAACCTTACAAATTAATGATAAATAGTGGTTCACAAGAATCAAGATATACTCTTAATCTTGTCCTGAAATCAAGACAAGAAGCATTTTCCATTTCCCAAGACAAGACAAGAATGTATCAAGAATCATGATTTCTTGTTAAGAAATCTCGATATCTTGATAATACATTTTTGCATTCCGTATTTACAATTTACATTTAAATATTTGAATCTATGACTGTGATTTTCAAAACAAATATTTTACGGGGCTGTTTATCCCTTTAACTTGTACATATTTGATTTAATTAAATTTTTTTATATATTAGTTATATTATATATTAGTTAGGGTAGTTGGGGTATATCGTTTTGTATTTTTTTCCACGCTAATTTAGAAAAAAAATCTGTATTTTTTTTACAAGATAGAAATAAAATAAATAATAAATAAATATATTATCACGCGCAGATCTCGTTAAGTGATATATGTTTTTCGTGGTAACCGCTACCTGCCGTCAAATTATAGCCCTCAAAGATGTTAGTGGAGGGCAAACCACAGGGGTAAAATTTAATTGATAACTGTAAGCAGTGGGATTAGAACTGACGATCTTACGATCCACAGTCCGATACGTTACCACGGAGCTATTTATTAGATTGAAAGGGAGAAATATGGGATAAATCCGATTTCGATACTCGGCTAGTGGGAGAAGGTGGACCAAGTTCAGTTTAGCTACCCGAGTAAACCTTAGGTAATTATGTAAAAAATTCAACACCCTACCCCCAGGGGTGGCTGGGGTGGGGGTAACTTTGAAAAATTAAATAGGAACCCTTATTTTTTATTGTAGATTCGGAAGAAGCGTAAAAAAATAAGTAAGTTTTATCTAAAAAAAGTTTTTTATTACTATGATAGATGGCGCTGCATTCAATTGTCTCATTTTACCACCTGCAATATCTGTAGACCTACTTGCAAATCGAATAATGTCCCAGGTAAAAGTTTAATAATTTTGAGGGGGACAGGTAATTATGTAAAAATTTCAACCCGCCTACCCCCAGGGGTGGCTGGATTGGGAGTAAATTTGAAAAATTAAGTTCGACACCTTATTTTTTATTGTACATTTGGACGAAACGTATAAGTAAATTTTATCTAAAAAAAGTTTTTTTTATTACTTTGACAGATGACGCTGCAATCAATAAAATTCGTTTTATTCTGTATTTCAACTATTTCATTTGGCGGGTAATTATCAATTTTTAAGGAACTGTTTTATGATGCACTTCGTTCTACGATAACTTACAAACACTGGTTCAAAACAATACTGTAAATACTTTTATTCGACACATTGTTTTGAATTTAAAATAATAAGTTTCATTTTCAATAATACAAATTTTATTGATTGCAGCGCCATCTATCACAGTAATAAGAAATTTTTTTAGATATAACTTACTTATTTTTTCATGCTTCGTCCGAATCTACAATAAAAAATAAGGGGTCTTATTTAATTTTTCAAAGTTACCCCCACCCCAGCCACCCATGGGGGTAGGAGGGTCGATTATTTTACATAATTACATGTCTCCCTCCAAGTCATTAAACTTTTACTTGAGACATTTTTCGATTTGAATCGTAGGTCTACAGATATTCCAGGTAGTAAATTAAAATGAGCCAATTGAATGCAGCGCCATCTATCATAGTAATAAAAAACTTTTTTAGATAAAACTTACTTATTTTTTTACGCTTCTGCCGAATCTACAATAAAAAATAAAGGTTCCTATTTAATTTTTCAAAGTTACCCCCACCCCAGCCACCCCTGGAGGTAGGTGGGTTGAATTTTTTACATAATTACCTGTCCCCCTCCAAATCATTAAACTTTTACCCGGGACATTTTTAGAATATCGAAATGTAACGCATAGGGAGGGGAATAGGCACACGCCAACGTTACCTATTTGAGCTTTCGGATTGGTTAAGGCGATAGAGAAAGGGGATTTCCCTAAAATATCAAGAATCCAGAAATATCAAGAACCTTTTAATTCCTTGTCTTGATTAAACACTAACGATAAATTAGAAATTGTATTCATTAAGACTTAAACTCGCCAACATGTAAACTGTAATCTTTCCTTGTCATCAAATCCTAGGCTAGATCGAACGTAGGTCTTTTATGCGCGACAAATAGAAATATGCTAAGTTTGATGATCTCCATGTGTAATTTCCTTTGAATCCGAATCTTAAGTCATGTTTGTCTAGTTTTCTGTGCTATTTATTGCAGGAGGTTTAACTCTTTGATACGTTCGTTAAATTATTTCACTTGTTTTAGGATGGGACCGAAACAAGTAATCGATTCTGAGATATACTCGTATGACCGCCGGGAAGGATTCACTTTCCAAGCACCAGGTCGTGGCTGGTTAGAAGCAACGTGTACATTTATGACCGATACTCTAAAAGCCACCTTCAATATTACTGTTTATGTCGATGGTAAGATAGCATTTTAAAACGGCTGATGTATGCGTCGAAAGTAAAGGAACCTGGACTGGTTAAATATATCAACTGCTTCCTGTGCAACAGACATGATTGTATGAAATATAATTGTTTTGTGCAATTTTAATATTTCAAACTCACATAACTTACTAGTGATTAAAAAATATTTTACTCTTATAAAACTTAAACTATACAATTCTTACTTTGAATAAAAAAAAAAACTGGCGTAAGTAACACATAACCCCCACCTACAAAACTTTTGAACGGTACAAAATAGAAATACAAATTTCAAATTAAAATTGTAGCAAGTATTATTTTACATCTTATTCATTATAACAAACTTTAATACAAATCAGTTATTTACTACGATATTGTAACGTTTTACTCGTTACTCGGTTTCGGTGAAGTTGAAAGAAAACACAAAAGTGTAATTATAACAGAAATGAT
Organism: Poecilus cupreus; assembly: GCA_963942605.1. Taxonomy (NCBI): domain Eukaryota; kingdom Metazoa; phylum Arthropoda; class Insecta; order Coleoptera; family Carabidae; genus Poecilus; species Poecilus cupreus. The sequence continues at coordinate 34,783,521 of OZ012713.1, forward strand.
TTATTTATTTTACACATTAAAGCACTAAAATTTATTTATACACTTATTTTTTATTTGTACTGAGTATTCACATGTCGAATATTGAATTAAACAAGGTAACGGTTTATCACAGACTGTTAGCCGTACCCGCATGTCCTCATACGCCACAATGTTACGAGAAACGGCACCGCGTACTGATCGGGCGTGACGTCACGCCGACAGATTTCAGCAGGTCTGCGTTCGTTACAATATACTGAAAACACCTTCATAGGCCTTCAAATAAACTACCACTTCCGGTTGATGAATTGTTCCCAACGTCATCGTGAAAATAGCGAAGTCGTATAGTACGGACCCCAAACGTGCTTGTCAGTTGAGAACTCACTGCCGAAAACTTTGACCCATCCCAATACCTTGCTTACATATACTTGCGCAGTTAGAAACTTATATTTTATTGATCATGATTTACTGTGCAGAATTATGCGAGTAATCTTGACAAAGGCAGCTGAAAATCTGTCACCTGATCTCGAAACAAGTGTTTTATATCCCTGGAGATATGATAATATAACAACGGAGAGTACAAAAGAACATGATGTAACATCTACATAAATTGTTTTACCCTTATATACTTTCTTCTCTTCTAGAGTTTCCTTTATTCTCATTTTACATTGAAGAATAGGGTATTGCATTTTCTATATTAAATTTTCATTTTTCCTCTTCATCATGTTCCCATTTACAATCAACTATTTTCTTATTCTAATAATACTTGTAATTAATATTCACATCTTCTAAAATAAATGGCTTGAACGTATTTCCTCGAATTATTTCTAATATTTATAATCTTATTTACAAAAATAATGTTAACTCAGAATTTCAACTAAGAAGCACATGAAATTTCTTCGTCTCGCATGTCAACAATTACGAGTGTTCGGTCATTTCCGCAGTTCTTCGTTGCGTATTTCGGGCTAGAAAAGTTGCATATTACCATTGTTATTGGAAGCACATTCACTTGGTGCGTTTCTAAATGTTTTATTTGTCTGTTTTTTTTTTTTTGTACTTTCATTTACAGTAAAATTAGATCAATAATTTAAATAGAAATAAAGAAGCAGAGTATATTTATACATCTTTTATGACATTTACATAGATATTATGATATAAATAAACAATTAGAACAGATAAATATAAATTCAATTAAAATTGAAATGTTTGCTGTAATTAAGATACAATAAAAATATTTATAGGAACAAATTAGGAAAAACAACATGACAATCCATATTAATTATTTCAAATATCAAGTTTATTCTAAAAGTGAGCGTCCAAGATTAGAGTGTTGGACGCATTCTCTGTTACTGCGTCTCTTACATTTAAGAAAGAGAAATTTAAAACTGAAAAAATCTGTTGTGGGCACCACAAAACTTCCCGCCTTAGTTTTTTCATCAAACAATGCAGGAACACAGGCCAATATCAAGAAACGCTCATCCCTTCAAAAAAATTGTTTTTCCTTATGACTCATGTCTGAAAATTACATTTTTATCCGTTGCTTTTTTTTCAAGCGGCATAGGTTAGCAGATATTAACGAAAGCGTAAAAATATAATTTTTCTTCAATGTGTTGTAATTTATAAATGGTGACAGTAAGAGAAGATTGTTTCAAACTAAAATTGCAGAAAATAATATTTGAAACAGTATTCCAATAACAAAAATTGTCATTATTATTCCCTGAGAAGTTATTTTATGCCTAGCACTTGAACGAACACATTAAATAAAGACATCAAAACAAAAAAATCAGCCTTCAAAATAACAAACGAAAGTTAGTTCGAAATTTTACAAATTCTAGAAAATTAAACAATTAATTTCATATAATTCATAAATATTTTTTTGTAAGTTACATTTTCAATAAATAAATATTATGTAACTTTAGTAATTAAAGTCAAATGAATAAAATAATTTTTATATATAAATTCATAATTTTTATTTAATTTAATATATTATATTTTGTAAACATCTACCTACTTGGCTTAATTGTTAATAATAATTATTAATAGCATTAAATTATATAGTTATTTGTTATACAGCTTGACAGATTGGAATATTTCGTTTATATTAATATTACTGTATTCGACTTGCTCCCAGAACTTCGTCATCAGTTAGAAAGAGTGCGAAGATACATGCGCATTGACACGCTATGGTCAAAATGGATATTTCCATTGAAATATGAAAATCGAATTTTTCATAATTACCTATTTTTGTAGATAATTTTATGCTCTTTATTTTTGATATTTTGTGTTTTATAAAAATTTCTAATATTTACTGAAATATTTGCAATCCCTCTCCACCCTTTTTTTAATAAATCCGCGATTGTTTTTATGTAAACTATTTTTCATATGATTGTACTAGGTTTTAACTATATTAGTGTAAAATATCTCTTGGATTCAACTTTTCTTAACATTTTATTGCACTTTACCCTTTAGCGATTATACTGAGTTTATAGTAAATTGTGTTATTAGAAGTAAATGTGCAGCTTTGCGTGCTGAGCATGTAAATTTGAATGACGAGCGAAGCGAGTCGGGCAATTACATCTGGATCCAGTGCAACCTGTACTCCATTTTCAATGTCAGTATCAAACTCTGCACAATGACAGCAATGTTTATTAAACAACGTAATTAATCCTATAGCAACTTATAGTTGAACTTGACACGTGTCTAATTTTTAATTTTGAAAATTTCAAAGTGTTGACATTTAAAAATAAATTATCTGTTTTAAAACTCTAGTATCAAAATCTTGTATGAAATACGTTGCGAAATCGTATTTTAAATACTATACTTCATTCGGCGAGAAGATGCCAACTTTATTGTGGGAATATTCACGTGAACAGAAAGTAACCATTTGGTGATTGGTTGCTTAAGTTCATCCCGCCCTTCCGTAAGTACCAGGGGGGTATAAATACTGCCGTTGTTCCGAGGAGTGCGTTAATACGCAAACAGAGTGTTAAGTAGCGATCAACAACATTATTTTGTGCAGAAATAAATTTTGTAAAGCTTCAGTATGAATGTTAGTAGTGGAAGTGAGTTAAGTGTTTCATGTGAATCCATTGAAAGTCAACGATTAAAACGGCCAAAGAAATATTATTTATCATTTATGCTTAGAAAAATTATAAAATAACTGTGTTATTGTCATCGATAATGCCCTATCATTCCAGGAAATTAGAAAAACTCCCTACAATTGCTTGGAAGTAACAAGACATTAAAGGCTGGCTAAATTCCAAAACCATTCAATATAGTGATAACATGGTAAAAGCTGAATTATTAGACATATATAAACAAAATAAAAATAAATTCAACGGTTACATTCTTGCCGACATGGCTGAAAAATGTAATAAAACTGTTCTTCGATTGCCGCCATACCATTGCGAATTGAATCCTATCGAAATGATATGGGCTCAACATTATGTAGAAGTAAATAACAAAACATTCAAAATTAATGATGTCAGTAATAATAAAAATGTGTAGAATATATTATTAAAACAGAAGAAAAAATGTTCAATGTAGATTTTATTATAGACGATGTAATGGAAAAATTTATAATAAATGTAAATGACGACAGTGATACCACGGACACTGAAGAATATTCAAATTAATTATTTTGTGTTTATGTCTAGTCTAGATATATAAATAAAAAATTATTATTGACATTTTTATGCTTTATTTCAAAATAAATGGTTATACACTGTTCATCCCCTTTTGAATGTAGCTTTACTAAACTTTACTTTACTAAACTAATTTCTTGAACATCTACTAAACAGATATTTTTGGCTTGTTAAACGTAGCAGCTATTGGTCTATATTATACTTCAATTTTTATTGACTAAAACAACTATTATTCACAAGCGATTGAAATACTTTATAGGGGACAGTTGCTGAAATCGTACCCCTTAAGAAAATTTGGTCTTCGGGCAAATTTGATTTATTTATTTAAACATGTTTTTAGACCAAAGAATAGAGTTACGTCTTATCTTCACACTTTGGGATAATAAATTTATTTATAATAGCGTATTAATAATATTTTCCTTATTTACTGAAATACGTCTAAAGGTACGATTATGGAAACCGGTATCATAAATTGTACTGGCTTATCTCCAAAATCGTACCTGTTTTTAAATAGTAAAATAAATAAAATAAAGTAAATAATACGCAGTTATCAGTACATTAACTAAATTATTTATTTATTTAATATTACATTGCAAAATTATTTAAACATTAATTATAATTTAAATTAAATTTAATTAGGACATCTCGTACAATAGCAAATTTTATCATCGACCGAAACACCATACCATCACAAACCTCTTGCACCCATATTTTACTTCATTCAATACATTGATTCATAATTTTAATTCGAGGTTCTTTACACATATACGCAGTCTTTTTTAATGCTGTGAAAAAATAAAAATTCTAGCTTGTTTTTTATATGAATTTAAAGTGCAATTTCCTAAATCGCAGCAATACGATTATAGAAACTCTGTAGTGCTACGATTAAAAAAACTTAGCAAACTTGTTAAAATATCAACATAACCTCAGCAGTACGTATAAAATATGCATCAAAATAATGCTAACAAGTAGTACAAAAATCGTAGTGTTAAAAAATATAGGAATGTAAGAGAATCAGTTACTGTGCAATTTTTATCAGTAAAATAGTGACGTTAAAATTTTACATTAAACTTACCTCATTTTTTGATATTTATGGATCTCACACCTACCACCATATTTTACTTAGATTTTTTACCTATATTATCGATGTATTATTTACTTCGTCTATTTAACACTAAATGTCGCCAGCAGTCTGTAACAACAGAAAGATTCACCAGGTACGATTAAGGTGACCAATTTTCTCCAACTAATGAACTTGAATTACACAGCATTTCTTACCTATCAAATTAATTTCTTGTGCTATTTCTGACCAACAGTTACCATGTCATATAGTTCTTTGTGTTTTGATACTAAAATAACTGGATAAAATGGATATCGGGACTAAATAAGTCAACCCCGAAGTACATAACAATGAAAGAAATGAACAAGAATAATATGGCAATTGAGATTGAAGAACAAATCTTATTGGGACAAAAAGAAGACATTTTATGGGAATGCTACAAAAAAATCAGGAACAGAGATGAAGAAGTGGAAGAAAAATGCAGCAGGATATTTTTTATGATAGAAATGGTTTTTCTTCAGTGGAAGTAGACAGGAAGAGGGAAATATACCAAAGTACAGTAGACATAATATTACAAAGAAATATTGGCATCCAAAATCAGGAACGAAGTTAAAACATCCAGGTATAACACAAAGTACAACAAAATAAGAACATCGGAATTACCACAGTGTTTAAAATGGGAAAGGATTAACAAAATAAAAACAATGCAGATTCACGGAGAGGCCTAGCGTGGATAAGAGCAGTGGGGAAAAGGAGAATTTAATTATTTATTTGTTTATATTACAAATGTATTGTAAATAGCAACTTCAATTATGTTATAGAGAAGGTTACTAAATGTATGGATTTAAGACCGGAAGGCAAATATTAAAATTATACTACTACTATACTAGTAAAATAACAAATTTTTCTACTATGTTAGACATTTTTAACTTATTCGTATTGCATGATCGACAGAAGATGTCAAATTTATTTTTTATCGGGTATCTTCGATTTGTTCTGGGTGTGTTCGTTCTGATTTAGGTAGCTGCGCTATCGCGCACTTGTGAGCAGAGAAGCTCGGAGTAGCGCAGAGAAGCGAAAAATATTCTCGCCGAAGAAGTCCGGAGAGTCGCTTCGCTGCTCTGCGCTTCGCGTCGCTGTAGTGCGCGACGGCCTTTAATGTACTGAACGCCAAAACATCGGCTGTACTAACCTAAGTTTTGTTGTATTAAAATAACATTTGGAACAACAGACACAATTCGAAGCACAGTTTTTTATACTTTAAATTAGAAAATTACGAGTAGCTGTCAAAAATTTGCTTTAGAAACGGACCAAAACAAGGCACTGATATATAGCAATACTGGAATGCACACTTGTAGGCTTTTATGAAAACGAAAAACGAGCATGAGACAGGTGGATGTGGTGGGCTACTCTTTTTCGTCTTACACTTGTTTTTAGAGCGGTTGATATAGGTTTATTGAGCAGCTGCTATTTATTTATTTATTTATTTATTTATTTCCATTCTATTCCATTATAATGTATCACTCAACAGGACAAATGTCCCAATTACAGAGTGAAGAGTAAATACATATCATAATACACAAACTTATTAGTAATATTGACAAAAGAGAAAAATTCCATAGAACAATATAACATATTTGTTTACATAAAAAAGAATTATTATTGTAATACAAAATATTTTTGTAATTTCAACCGAAAAACTTGAAATGAATCAAAAAAAATATCAATATCAGGAATGCAAGTACAAAGAGTATTATAAAGTGAGCAGGTACGCCTAACAGGGGTTAGGAGTTCATAATTAGTTTTTGCTGGAGGTACAAAAAAAAATTTTCTTCTGTCTAGGGTTACAATTCCTTGGTACGTGTAAATTGATGTCTTAATAGGTTTACATCATCAATAGTGTTATTTATTAGTTTATAAAGAAACAGACAAGAGGACAGGGACCGGCGATTCTGTAGTGTAATCATGTTAAATTCAATGAGAGCAGTATTGTAATGGTAACCAGCATAATTATTATTTGGACCAGAAAATCTGAACCAACAGTATCTGACAAATTTTTTTTGAATACGTTCTATTGCTCTCATTGAATTTTTATACAATGGATTCCATATTAGGAAACAATATTCCAATTTAGCACGTACGAAGCAATTAAATAATGATTTAAGTGTGGCAAACTGAGTGAAATTTTTTGAATTCCTAATAACAAAGCCTAAGTTTTTATAAGAAGATTTGATCATCTGGTCAAAATGTAGAGTGAATTGACATTTCGGATCGAATAGAACTCCCAAATCAGTATATTGCGTAACCCTAGACAGTACGGTGTTATTTAAATTATAATTGTATGACACATTAGATATTTTTACACTGTACGTCATAATTTTACACTTACCAACATTAAATAATAAATTATTGCATTCAGACCAAGCAAGTAGATTATCAATGTCATGCTGGAGTAGTAAGCTGTCATTAATATTGTTCACTACCCTGTATATTTTTATGTCATCAGCATATAATAAATACTGGGAATGTTGAATGCAAGTAGTAATATCATTTATGAATAATATAAACAGAAGAGGACCAAGATTAGAGCCTTGCGGAATTCCTGAAGTAGCAAGAAATGAAAGAGATGTATAATTATTATAGTGGACGTACATATTTCTATTAGTTAAGTAAGAGCTTATGAACATAGCAAAGTTATTAGAAAAATTGAAGTTATTAATAATCTTTTTAATAAGTAACTGATGGTCAACTTTATCAAAGGCTTTACAGAAGTCTGTGTAAATTACATCAATTTGATAGTTGGTTCTAAATGAATTAATCAAAAATTCTGTGAATGTGGTGAGATTGGTAGTGGTGGATCTGCCTTGCATGAAACCATGCTGGTAAGGAGATATATGTTTTTTAACGGAGCTAAAAATATGAATGAAAATAATCTTCTCAAACACCTTAGAGATGCTCGATATAATGGCTATAGGCCGATAGTTCGCAATATTTTCCTTATCTCCAGACTTGAAGACTGGTGTTATATATGTAAAAACATGTGGCACAGTCCTGTAAAAAAAAAAAAAATTAAAAGTGTATTGTTTAAATATTTGGAAATTTCTTTAAAATCATATACATAATTGGACTCTATTCTATTAATGGATTATTTAATTTTTATACTTAACATTTTATTTTAAAATCATTGTATGTTAATTTCTTTAAAATTTCTTATTAATAAATATGATTACCCATAAATTGCCTGTTTCCCTCGGCTCGCATTTCAAACGTCAATGAGCGTTCCAGTATTACTGTATTTCAGTGAAACAGGGTGATAATTTCATTTGTATATTATTGCCGGTAGTAATATCACAAGGCCAAACACTTGAAAATTCAACCAATGGGAACGTTTTCACGTTTCTTAAAACCAATGAATGCTTCGCAGTACGTCACGTGTCTGCGTTTTAACAAATCCTGTCATTATTTAACTGAGAATAAAGCTCTTGTGATTATTCCCGGTAATAGTCTGTGTAGCTTTTTATTTTTGATGACAGATGTTAGATATCAGATAGTTATCATCAACACAAGTAAAAAATGAGCAAAAAAAGTAGATTTATTGGCGTACCTGATGATGAAATAAAAAATAATCTAATTAAATATAACTTGAGTGTTCGATAAATTAGAAAATAATTCTTCAGTATCCTTCTCAACCTTGTTGCCATTTGGCAATAGCTACTGAAGTCCTACGGGCTTTCATGGCTATTGCCTGGCAACAAGTTTTCGAAAGATCTATCAAATTATTTTTAATTTATTCTCACTCTCTTGTTATATTATTACTGACAAAATCCCGTTACTCCGATAATACCCCGTTTCCTTGCTATCAAGTATACAAATAGTTGTTATTGTTTATAAGTGTCATTGTGACAGTTAATTAATATTTCAAGTTTCATTTTGTGTTGTATTTATTTTATCAAATACCATACGACTTTCTGATTTACTCTGATAAATTTTAATCTTTTAGCACTCATTTTTTTTCTTTTAAGGAAAATTACTCAAGCAAACAGATATTATGTAAAACTACTCTTCTTTCGCAGTCGGGATTTGTAATACTGTTTGCTTTCGTGTTTGTTGCTAAGCCAAAAAATCTTGCAAATTAAAAAATTATCGATAAAATCAGAAGGTTTTTTGATATTACCCCCGATAAATATTTATTTTACACGATTTTTTTTCCATAGCAACAAACACGAAAGCAAATTTTATGGTAAACCCCAACTTCGGAGGAGGAGTGGTTTTTACCTAATGTCAATTTGCTTAAGTGGTTTTGCAAAAAAATTGAGTGAATAAAAATAAAAATTTATCTGATAGAATTAGAATGGTTGTGGTATTTTATGAAATATATTCCAAAGACAACACAAAATGAAACGTAAAATAATAATTAACTGCCACACTGACATTTAAAAACAAAACAATTGATTGCTTACTTAGTAGCGGGAAATTTATCGGGATATCGGTAACGGGGTTTTATATGGGTTGCGGGATTTTATCACTATAATACTGTACCCCTATTGGTTGAACTTTCAAGACTTTTGCATCATGATTGATTAAAAACTAGTCGTAGGAACTTATCGCTGTGATAGACATGTCTCAAAGTTGATTGCCTGAAAATAAGTCACGTGACATATGAAATATATTCTCAGTTAAAACGTCGTATATCACAAATGAGTGAAATGTTATTAAACATGATGTTTAACACACGAGCGCACAAGCGCATGTGTGCTAATTCTCAATTGAAATATAATGTTCTATTGTAGGTCATAGCGTTCTATTGTATGGTGTGAAACCAGTCATTACTGGCCCATCCGAGGATTTGGTGTTTGTGGGGCAGACTCTGGAGTTGTCTTGCGCTGTGTTAGTGACCCACAACGTCCCCGATGACGCGCTACGCTGGACATCTCCGAGCAACGCCAGTGTCAATGTAAGTTTCCATTCAGAATATTACTATTACAAATAAGCCAAATGAGCCTCATTTAATTATATTGTAACGTTTCTTACGAGACACGGTTCGATGAAGTTATAGAACAGCAGTACTTTAATTAAAACTAACTGAACTATTTATATATTTATGTCCACACAACTATTTATCGCTATATAATTATAATAAATACCAAAATTACATTTATTTCTAGTGAACCCTATTTAATTTCAATTGCCCTTAGGGCCAATATTTCCATCTATGAATAAACTTCCGAAATAAGTTATTCGTCGTATAAATAAAAAAAATATGCATAAAAAAATGGCAGCTGGAACAATAAGTATCATTTGAGCCATGATTTCGATGCGATATTTTTCATTTATTCTGCGAATAATTTATTCGGTACTTTATTCGTAGATGTAAAGATCAGCCCTTATTATTCACCACGTACCTAGTAGATCTATACAGCTTATGCTCCTATCTTACCCGTGAGATGAGGGGTAACCTGAAAAGGGAGACAGACGTATATACTCTCTCTATTTTCCTAGGAAAAATAGTTACAGTGCGCAGGCGTTCCAGTACAAAATAAATATAAATATGAAATAAATGTGAATTAAAGAAAATAATATCAGTATTCATAATTAGGTTTGCAATTATATATATTAATTTCTTTATTAACAATACATTAAATATTATGGCGCGAAATTTAAGTTTCCGAAAAATAACTGAAGCGTTACACCGATAAATTACTAATAAAAATATTAATACTTAATATGCTACGTAACTGTACAATCAATGAATTAATGTACAATTAGTTTATATAGTAGATTAAAAATATTTACAATGTAATCACAATAAATTATAATTGTCTGTCAACTGAAAGAAATATGGAAATAATAAATTCATAATTGAATTTGTCCAGGAATAATGTATGTTAATGTTTAGGTAAAAACAGTTTGTATTTAAGATATTTATTGGTTTTTTTATGTAATCATATTTTTCGCTCAATAATTATGAAATCCAATTTTTAAAAATATATCTATAATTAATTTTACAATCTGTGTCTTATGATTATCTAATACATTTTGATTTTTTAAATGGTTTATGTAGTGTTCATTATTAAATACGTTTGGTGCACATTGTACAAATATTTTAAGAGCAAAACATTTTTTAATATTTTTATTTTTAAATAAATTTTCCTGATTGCCCCTAAAATATTTTTCTGCAGTTTTACGTACAGTAACGATGTCTTTTGTAAGATACAAAAGAACGCCACAATCTTTAATATTTATGAGCATACAATTTTTGTTGTTAGCGCACAAAAACTCCTAACGTCCCAACGGAGCATTTTTTTAATTAAAATTTTTTTTTTATGAATCCAACAATATATTCGACCACGTCTTCTACATATTTATTTAATAACCACATACAATTTTAATAGTCCTGACCGAATACTTTGACTGAGATTTCATTTGTCTCCGGATGTTGGATTCGTAATTTTTTTTTTTTGAGCTGACATGTAATATATCGAGTCCATTTGTCAAACAATTTGAATTTTTTAATAATTTTATCAGTTTTGACTAATAGTCTTTTATACGCTGTTTCGAATTGTTTGGCATTGGGATTGTTATTAAATCCCCCACGACTTATGGCACTAAAAATGTGTCTAAATAATCTTGACTTAGTTTAAATGTCAGTAAGTAACTCAGCTTGTCAATTTTATTTTCAAACAACTTTTTATTCGACATGGCCAATAAAATGTTACTTTGCCTGGACAATGCTTTAAACACAAAAGCACCTCACAAACTAACCATCACACGTGTACGCAATGGACAGTAAACCTAGCTTAAATTCCCGCTTTCGCCGTCAACCAATAGTATTCAAGAAACATGGGCATACGCCCTGTGTCCATTTGACCTAGGGTTTGACCTGCACTACAACAGCCGACGTCCCTAAAGCCAAGCATTCACTGTATAGATCTAGTAGGTATATGTTATTCACTCAATGACTTTGTAAATAGTTTGCGAAGTAATCATTTGTACTAAAATAGATATTTATTTAGCAAGTATATAATTAAGGGTTTTATGGACGAGACAGTTTCGGAGTCGAGTGAGCGTAACGAAGCAAGGCACTTAAATGGGCGAGTCAATAAAACCCTATTATGTACGTGTTATGTACATTATTTTATGATTGATCACATTACAGAATATTTTTCTTAACTTAGAATGTCGTTTATATTTGACACATAAGGTTACCATGAAAGAATATGATAATTTATAAATGTGCTTTTTTCTATTGTTTGGTTACCGAGTTGCTTATTGTATTTACTTTAATGAACTAGTCCATAAAGAACTACTTTATGAACGCTTAGTAATACCATAAACAAATGATAATACCGCTGAACATAAACAAATGTAACTATGGTACTGACACAGACCTAAATATTCTGATAAAGAAATTCCCCAATAAATGATTATTTATTCAAGGACTAAACTAAGATTGGTAAATACTAGTAAGTCGCAACATACAACCATGTATAATTCAAATTTATTTCTATAGACACGAGTACAAAATGTATAGAAATAGTGAATATATACAAAATAGTAACCACTTGCGGTTTGACCAGCTTCGCAGGTCTAACCTCTAGGCTCCGCGACACTGAAGAAGACTTCAAGTAAAACTATAGGAAAATAAATTGGCAGCTTCCTTAGATGCCTTCCATTTGTTACCAAACAATTGTCGAATGTCAGTACATCGGCGAAGAAAAGTCGTCACTCCGCTCTTCTGTTTCATGCCCCTACACCGGCGCAGACAGTTCGTTACTACGTGCCTTCCATTCATGTCGTTGTCGCTCAACTTCCTGCCCCTAAAATAATTAATTTTTTAATACCCAAAGGTTAGATTTATTAACACAATTGCCGAGCGTAATGATTTGTGATAAATAAGGTTCCTCATTCCGTTTTTCAAATTTTTGATCCTAAAATATTACTTTCAAACCTCCACAAACTAATTTTTAGTAATTTCCAGAAAAATAACTGGTAATCCTACTAATTTAAAAAAGAAGATGGGTCATTACTACGTTCCTTTCTCTTCTGAATCATACTTTTTTCGCGAGAACTATTATGATTCGAATCGTGAGCATTATGCTTAATTCAAGGTGATATAAATTTTATTATGCAACGTTAAGAACTTGTTTCAAATGAATCATGTTGAAGCGAATCATGATTTAGAGAATCACAATCATATATTGTATTGTAGAGTTAGTAGCATCACACATTTTTTTGCTGCACTTTTGATTGCTTTTTTGTAGTTTTAAACGTTTTGTTTATTATTGAACTAATGTTGTTTTGTGTGTAATCTTCTGCTCGTCTGTTTGGTGTTATTTATTTTCTCGAATTATAATTTGCGAGCATTAGATTTTGATCTAAAAAATTGTGAGTTTTTAATTTTTTCTTCGTTGCCTTAAAACTTAATTAAACAACTTTGTGCGGGTGTGCGAGACAGCGCCGTATCTTTTCTGGCGAAGATTCGTACCTTTACAAAAAATGTCTACAGTGTGCACTGTATGCAACAAAAAATATGAAATCAACTCATCAATAAAATGTTATAGTTGTGCTAATGTAATTCACACTGATTGTATGCAAATATCACAGGCTGATTCCCGATATCTTCGTGCAAGAACAAATATAAAATGGTTTTGTAATCCATGTGAAGCATCTGCCGAATTTAGATCATATGAATTTAGTGAATTGAAATCACTTTTACTCGGCATTCAAGAGCAGTTTAAAAAACTTGAAGCTGAAGTAAACTCACTAAAAAATAAAACAAAATTTGAAGAATCCCAACAATTTGATAATATTGTGGCTGAAATTAATGACCGCCATAATAGAGAAAAAAATATTATTGTTTTCAATCTCCCTGATGATGATTCCGCTGATGGTCGTAATAATGATAACTCTACAGTTAGAGAAATTTTAGAATTGACAATTTCACTTGTGCCTGTTTCCGACTGCAAGATTTATAGATTGGGAAATTTAGCAATGGGAAATCCAGACCACTTAAAATATCCTTCAAAGATTCATCTGAAGCACTAAATGTATTGAAAAATACTAAGAAGTTACACAACACTAAATTCAATAAAATAAAAATTGTGAGTGATAAAACCCCCAAACAAAGAGAATTTCTCCGTGAGCTAAATACTGAACTTCAAAGTCGTTTAAACAAGGTGAAAAAAATTTAGTGATTAAATACATAAATAATGTACCGCGTATTACTTCAAAAAACTAATGTCATCAAATCGGACTGTCTCAGTGTTTTACCAAAATGTGCGCGGCTTAAATACAAAAGTCTCTGAATTTTATTTAAATGTTCTTCCCACAAATTTTGATGTCCTTGTGCTCACAGAAACTTAAATAATAATGTGTTCCTGTATCTCTTCATGGGAGCATAGCTCCGGAATTCCACCGGTTTCAATGGCCGAATGTTTTACTTGCATTAACGATGTTGCTGATTGCCAGTCAACAGACAACTGCAAGGGACCGCCGGCTTATAGTGACCTCCGAATCACTCAGACCCATCTGTGGTCACTTGTCAGAGCTACGAATTATAATTATTTTTTATAATTCGAGATGTATCGTGCGGGACGCGAACCCCGACCGTCAGATTACAGACTGTAAACCTGAGCGCTCTTAGCCTCTTGACCACCAATGGCAGAAACTTGGCTTACCGATAATATTCTCAGTAGCGAACTGTTCGATCTGCGCTACAGTGTATTTCGTGCTGACCGTGACCACTGTCAAACTGGCAAAAGCAGAGGTGGTGGAGTGCTCATAGCTGTAAATGACTCTTTCACAGCTCAAGAAATTCACATTCCATGTGATATCATCAATATAGATTTTTTGTGTGTAAAACTGTTGTCACCGAATTCGGTTGTTCTCACATATATAATTGCTATTTATATTCCTCCTGATGTTAGTACTCATGATCGCTTATGCTTCTATGATTTCTTAAGTTCATTATTATTTCAAGAAGAAAACTATTTTCTTAATATCTTAATGTTTTTATATTTATTTATTTGTCAAAAAATATCACATGTCAACAACCAACATTATTCATCTTTTTTTTATATTGTACAAAGTAGGCGAACTACAAACTAAATTCAAAGTAGGCCAGCTACATTCTCCTCCTCGTCTCGTTAGAGACTTCTGTGGTGGCAGCTGGCTATGTAGCAGATTCTTCAGCTTTCAGTAGTACCACAATCTTTGAAACTGGTCGACGAAATATACCACCCTGAGTGGCGACATCCACAATACGCACACGATCGTCACGACCATGAATGACGGCAACGATTCTGTTTCGTGGCCATACATTTCGAGGAGCATTACAGTCTGAAATCAAAACAAGATCACCTACACAAACCTTACGGCCATTATCTGATGTCCATTTTGTGCGTGTTTGAAGGCTAGGCAAATATTCACGCATCCAACGTGACCAAAAATGATCAGTCAGTCTCTGTGCGATTCGCCACTGTTTTTGTAAATAAAGATCTTGGTCTGAGAATTCCCCTGTTCGCGGTAAGGGATTAGATGCGCCCAATAAAAAATGATTCGGCGTGAGCGCCTCCTCCTCGTTTGAATCTAGTGAGACGTGTGTTAAAGGTCGGCTGTTCACAATATTCTCTGCCTCCGTTATCAAGGTATTAAGAATTTCTTCTTTAGGCGCTCGAGACTTCAACGTTGCAAACAGAGCAGTTTTTACAGATCTAATTAAACGTTCCCATACTCCACCCATGTGTGGTGCTTCAGGTGGGTTGTATTTCCATTCTATTCCAAATAATGTAGCTTGGTCAGTCAATCGTTGATCGTCCAATATGTCTCTAACTGAATTTTTCAATTCCTTGTCGGCTCCTCGAAAATTCGTTCCGTTATCGGAATAGATCTGATTGGGATATCCACGTCTCGCTGCCATGCGACGTATAGCCATTACTGTCGAATCTGTAGAAAGTGAAGCAGCCAGTTCAATATGTACTGCTCGTGTGTTGAAGCAAGTAAATATCATTCCCCATCGCTTCTCATGTCGCCGACCAATAGTTATTTGCATCGGTCCAAAAAAATCGACTCCACAATATGTAAATGGTCGACAATGATGTTGCAGTCGTGAAGATGGCAATCCAGCCATCATGGGCTGTTCACAGCGGGCTCGTCGTGCTCTGCAGGTCACACATTTTGCTATAATACTTCTAACTAAAACTCTTAGTCGAAAGATGTAGTAGTTTTGACGAATTTCGTTCACCAGTGTTTCGGAATTGTGATGACCCAATTCTTTGTGTTTATCTTCCACTATTAGTCGTGCAATACGTTGTCCATCAATGATTATCGGTCTTTTCAGCTCCAAAGGCAAATCTCTTCCTGCTTCAAGACGACTTCTAACACGTAACAAGTCTGTTTCATCTAATTCGGGATTTAATTGCCGTAATTTACTCACAGGTTTCAAATTTTGTCCATTTTTTATCGAAGCAATTTCATTCGGAAAGCTCTCTGATTGAACTCTTCGTAGAATTAAGATTTTTGCGCGTTTTACATGTTCTGGAGTTAAATGATTACTTATTTTTCTGCATTTCTCGGTAAACAAAATAGCCCTGGCTAAACTTCTAACTAAAGAACGCC
Organism: Poecilus cupreus; assembly: GCA_963942605.1. Taxonomy (NCBI): domain Eukaryota; kingdom Metazoa; phylum Arthropoda; class Insecta; order Coleoptera; family Carabidae; genus Poecilus; species Poecilus cupreus. Next base: position 34,799,817 of record OZ012713.1, read on the forward strand.
AGTTAGAAAATCTAGACTCATCAATAATCTTCTCGGGTTGTTCTACGATCGCCAAAATTATTTGTCGTTGGGGCTTTTCTTCATTATCGGGCTGTGACTTTATTGAAGGCCAGTTATTCTCAGAGTTGCGAAGAAACTCAGGACCAATGATCCACCTTGAATACGCCAGATCAATATTACTATCAGCTCTTGTTGCTTCATCTGCTACATTCATATATCCAGGTAACCATCGCCATTCTTCTGGTTGGGTTAGTTCATCTATTTCAAGCAATCGATTAGATACGAATGGTTGGTTTTGTCGAGGGTTATTATTGATCCATAACCAATCAGTCCAGAAAACCCGCTTCGCTATTTTCACGTCATGTTCCTTTTCAATATTAGCACCAAGACACGCACCCATCAATGCTGCCTGAAGTTCTAATTTTGGTATTGTGGAAGGCTTTAATGGTGCTACACGACTTTTCGCAGCGACAAAGGCTACCTTATTTTCACGTCGTAAATATGCAACCGCCGCGTAAGCTTGTTCTAAAACGTCGACGAATACATGAAGTTGAAAATTACTCATATTACTAAAACCGTAGCATCTGGGTATGGAAAAATTTTGACATTTTTTCATATCTTGCAGCCAGCGAAACCAAATCTGTGAAGCTTTCTCATTAAGTTGCTCATCCCATTGGGTTCCACTACGCCATATATCTTGCAGCAAAATTTTTCCTCTAATAAGGAAGGGGCTCAGCATTCCAAGAGGATCAAAAATAGACATGATCACTTTCAGCATCTCGCGTTTAGTCGGTCTTCGTAACCCTTCAACTACTTCCCTTTTCACTTTCTTTAGACTGTGATCAAAGCCTAGTCGGTCTGTGGCTGGATTCCAGATTAAGCCCAAAGTTCTCTCGACGGGTTCTGTCGGTTGTGTGGATTGTAGAAGATTGACAGTGCCTGTTGTCAACTGTTGTGGTAAGACGCTAGGTTTGTTAGAAGTCCAACCACAAATATTAAATCCTCCTGCTTCATGAATTTTGATAACGTCTGAAACTAGTTGTTTCATCTCCTCCTCAGTGTCAACGCTATCCAAATAATCATCGACATAATGTCTTTTCTTAATCGCCATCACTGCACGAGGATGAGTAAAGGCATATTCTTCAGCATTATGACGTAAAACAAAAGTAGCAGTACATGGAGATGATGTTGCACCAAATATCATGAAGGTCATCTTGTAGACACGAGGGGGTTTTTCTTGTTCCATCCCTCGCCGCAGAAAAAACTGAGCTTTTTGATCTTCATCTCTATTTTCACTTGAAGAAACATCTCTCTTATGTCAGCTGTAACTGCCACAGCACGTTCTCTGAATCGAAATAAAACACCAATCAATGAATTTAGAAGATCTGGGCCAGACAATAGTTCAGTGTTGAGAGATATACCCTTAGTCTCTGCTTTCGCATCGAAAACCAATCGAAGTGTCCCTGGTTTATTTGGATTTCTTACTCCGAAGTGCGGTAGAAACCAAATCCTTTTTCCTGTCAAATTGCCAAATACTTCCTCAGCATAATTCTTCTCTAACATATTGGAGATCTGCTTTGAATAATCTGCAGCAAAGGTAGGATCTGAGTCCATCATTTTCTCAATAATTGTGAGTCTGTGTTCTGCGCAACTTCTATTATTTGGTAATTGAATGTCATCAGTCCTCCATAACAGTCCTGTTTCCTATCGATCTCCAATGCGTTTGTTCTTTGTTTTTAAAATATTCAACGCACGGCGTTCCTCAACTGATCGTCTTTTACAATCTTCATGTTTAATTCTCATATTGTCGAAACTGAAGAAACTCTTCACCAGATCATGTAACTCAGTATCTTCCCGTACATGCAAGGTAAATTCAGGGCAATTGTTTATAAAGTTTGAGACGAAACCATGAAGTACCCATCCAAGGCGAGTTAGCGATGCAACAGGCTCATTTTTTCTTCCTTCTTGTAATTTTCTGCTGACAATCAGATGCCAATAATCTTGACCAATGAGCAGCGTAGGTTGTCCCTTAAATGTCTGAATAGGGATTTTCTTCAAATGTTCAAAGCGAGCTAAGACTGTCTCATCAATGGTCTGTGTAGGCAAAGTCAGGTTGTCTACCGTGCGTACTCGATCTAATCGATAATCTCCTTCAGGTGACCGTAGAGTCAACGACACGATTTGATTAATCGACTTGGTCTCATCTCCCACAGCTCCTTGAAGATGAAGCTCAGCTTCTGATCCCTGTGCTCCGACTTCTTTGGCTATCTGTCGTTCCACCAAAGTGACAGTGGAGCCTTCATCGAGAAGAGCATAAGTATTCACACTTCCGGCAGGACCTTCGACGACGATTGGCAGGACCTTCAGTAAAACTTGTTTGTTCTGCGTAGCCCAAACATTAGCAGTAACCTCGGACGTATGTATTTTCTTCTGATTTTTAGATTCAGGCCAATCATCGCGATGAAGTAAGAAATGATGACCGCCCTTGCAAGTTAAGCATCTTCTTTTCGACTTACATCTATCTCGGCGATGTTTCGAACTTAGGCATATAAAACACAACCTTTTTTGACAAATCCACTCCCAGCGTTTGTTTACATCTTCATTGCGAAATGTAGCACACTTGTCTATTCCGTGATCCTTTTTCGCACAGAAATAGCAGCTTATCTGAGTACTCTTTTTGTCACGCGCCTCAGAAGCCATGTTGAACGATGTTTCTTTTATTCCAAGCGAAGAGTCAGGTCTATCTTCATTTTCAGTCATCCCGAAGACAGGTCGTTTCGAAATAAAAAAACTACTGGTTTCGTTGTTCTTTGTGGCAACTCTACCGCGCCAGCATTGCAGATACGTTGTGCTTCTTCCATGAGATAGTCGGCTAGTACGCTTAATCTAGGCTGGTATCTATCTTTTCTAGCGTTGTAATCCAGCCAACGGTAGATAAGAGGCTCGGTCAACTTGTTCATGATCTCAGATATGAAATCGTTGCTATGCAAATGCCCAAGATTTCTGGTCGCTTCTATGGCAGCCACACAGTTGGAGACCTTGGTTGCAAGCATAACTAGCTCAGAGCGCGTACCTGTTAGTTTTGGTATTTTCTTCATCTCGCCAATTAGTTTATGCAAAATCAAGTCTGGTCTTCCAAATCTCATCTCAAGAGTCTTCATCACCTCATCAGCTGAAGTTGCTGTAATCAGTCGAGCAGCTACCGCCTCCCAGGCCTCACCATGAAGGCACCTCTGAAGCCGCGCTACATTCTCTTCGTCCGAGTACTGTCCTATTCTAGTTGTAGTAGCGAAGGCATTCTTAAATCTTAACCAGTCAAGAGGATCACCAGAGAATGCAGGCAAGTCTCGGGCAGAGAGACGTCCTAGAAGCTTCTCGCCAGAATTAGATGACAGCTTTAATGCTGATGTGATGGCTCGGGTGAGATCACTGATATCGTTGGCAGGTTTGTTGGCTTGAGTATGCTCAATTTCTTCGTTGACTTGTAGCTGATCATCGTTTATATTTTTGCTGTCGTCCATCCATTGCTGCACCCTCGATCGGTTTGATAACTGAGATGACATTTCGGCGTCTTCTAACTGTGCAAGCTCTTCATTTAATCGTGCTTCAATTAAAGCTTTCTTCGCAGATTGTCTTCGTTCTTCAAAAATTTTCTCTTGTTCGATCTTTTGTGCTTCTAACTCTGCTTTTTCCCTCGCAGCTCGCGCCTCCAATAATCGTCGTCGAGACGACGCGTTACTGCAAATGGTGTTCCCGGTTCTTGTTTTCTCATGATGGGTATCTAAAGTTTCACCTGATCGGTACTTTTCTTGATTTTTATTTGCTAATCTCTCACTTCGACGTACATTATTCATATCATTATCCATATCCGGCTCGAAGGACCATATATTTCAAGAAGAAAACTATTTTCTTAATATTTTAATGTTTTTATATTTATTTATTTGTCAAAAAATATCACATGTCAACAACCAGCATTATTCATCTTTTTTTTATATTGTACAAAGTAGGCGAACTACAAACTAAATTCAAAGTAGGCCAGCTACAATTATCTTTCATATGTAAATTTAATGTTTTGATTATTGGGGACTTTAATATTACAAATTTAAAAGAATATTATATTTCAAAAATATCAGATACTAACGTCAGTTATTTTCTTAATTTTGTAAATATACTAAACATGGTCCAATATAATTATATTTCCAATTTCTATAACAGAATATTAGATGTTGTTATTTCCAACATAAGTTGCAGTGTTGTAAATGAGATAACAAATCTAGTACGGGAAGATAAACACCACCCATCGCTGTTAATTGAGTTTTCGTTCAATAATTTTCCTTACAATAATTTAATAGAAAATCAGTCAGTCATGTACAATTTCAAAAGTGGAAATTACTCTCTTTTATATCAATTACTTTCCGAACAAGACTGGTCTATTTTAGAAAATTATAATAATGTAAACTTGGCTGTTGATAAATTTTATGAAATACTATATATCATCATAGATATTTGTATTCCAAAATTTATTGTACGTCCTAAAAAATATCCTGTTTCTTCTGAATTTATACATAATATAAAATTAAAACATCGCCTGAGGAAACAATATAATAAACATGGTTCTTTGAATAACTTAGAAATGTTCAAAAATGTGCGTTCTAAAGTAAAATTATTAATAAAGCAATGCTACAGAAATTATGTTAATAATGTTGAAAATAGTATTGTGTCTGATGCAAAAAATTTCTTTCAGTTTATTAATTCGAAGAAATCAGCAAACAAAATTCCTTCTACCATGCACTATGATAATCAATCCCTCACTAACGGATCTGATATTGCAGAGGCTTTTGCAAAAATTTTTAAAAGTGTCTATAATACTGACAACATTGTTGTTAACAATATTCATCAGATTTCACCGGTCTTAAATAATGTGGTAAATATTAATTGCATTTCATTGGATGATATCTTGCTGGCAATTAAATCATTAAAAAGTACAAAATCTGTTGGACCAGATAATATTCTTATATATATTTTTAAAGGTTGTGATGATATTTTCATTCATCCACTTCTTGTTTTATTTAATTTAAGTTTAAAAAATGAAATTTTTTCGGATAAATGGAAATTTTCTAAAATATATCCTTTGTTTAAATCTGGTAATAAAACTCAGATTACAAATTATCGCCCCATATCTTGTTTAAACTCCGTTGCAAAAATTTTTGAATCAATTTTATTTAAAAATATTCAATTTCAAAAACAAAGTCTAATAAGTTCTGCTCAACATGGTTTTGTTAAATCTAGATCAACAGTGTCCAACCTTGCAAATTTTGTGCAATATATTTATGATGCTTTTGAAAATAAATATCAGGTAGATGCGATTTACACAGATTTCAAGAAAGTTTTTGACTCTGTTGTCCACAGCGCTTTACTTCATAAATTGGAACATAGGTTTCTCCCCTGCTTTACTTGATCTATGTCAATCGTATTTAACTGGTGTGACAAACCAGATTTGTCACCTTTCTTTTCTTCCTACAAAAATAAACATTTGTATAGGTTATAAACATTTTACATTTAAGCAACTAACTTACCTCAAAGTAATTACTGTATTGTAAATGTTCACTTTTATTATTGATGTTCATATTCAATTCCTATTGCCTCAACTCATGTAAATATGTTGTTACTTAGGTTAATTAATTAAGAAAAGAATCTGAAATTTAAATTGTCACATAAACACATTCACGTAACCATACTTTATGTCTACACGTCAAATCTGACAGTTACTTTATTGCGAAAGAAAGGTCGAACTTCCAAAATGCGGCCGTTTCCCAACAGATGGCTCGCGCTGTCTTTAATTACCTCTCGAGTACACTTACCAATGCCGAATTGATAACTCGACAGAAAAGGTATAAATAAAATGTCTTATGTGTAATGTTGAAAGGCCATATTAACTCGACTTGTTTGTCAGTTAATGTCAAGTGTCGAAAGACCAGGGTTCAATAATTAATAACTCGACTTGTCCGTCAGTTATTAAATAATATTTTTCTCAAATATGTCGAATGCTGAAATTGTAGTGTTCACCTGATTCAAGAGCTCGATTTGCCTGTCAGTTTTTATATCATCTTTGTTCTCCAGAACATATTCGCCTAGACTTGCACTGTCGGACGAATTGTGAAAGTTTTTTTTACCCAAAGAAACAAATCAAGTCACCTACACATATTTGCGATTCATCTAGACTTGCACTGTCAGGTGAATCTCCTCTACATATCCAAGGTATTTCCTTACATCCTCACCATATTTCAGATTCACTGCAAAATGTTCAAATAAATTTTAAGCTAACCTTAAAATTGTAACTTACCTTTTGAACAATAATAATTAATTTTATTTACCATTATTAAAACAAATGTCTTTATTTCACTAAAAACTCGTTCACGGAGAGACCGGACCTATTCAGGATAGTTGATTTTACATTCACTCAGATTAGTTACATGGCGCCCGAAGAATCTACATAATCAGCTGTCAGTGAAGTTTAGTTTTGTTCTATCATTGAGAAATCATCCGTTGGCAAATTCAAACCTCCCTAGACATAATTTTGACGGCGGGAATTTTAAATCTACAAAAATTTAAATACTTACCTGCTGTTTTTCTCTCATGTCACATATTTGTGATATTACAAAGTTATTCATTATTTCACTAAAAACTAATTTTACAAATTGGCGCCCGAACAGGGACGCTAGTATTTTATATTTTATGGTAGTATTTTAGTATTTTATGCTAGTATTTTGTGTTTTTACACTGGGAGAATACAACATGTTCTGTGTAATGGCTTTAAATCTACAAACTTTATAGCTTACTCGGGTGTTCCTCAAGGGTCTGTACTTGGCCCTTTATTATTCGTTCTTTTTGTTAATGACATTACGAGTGTAGTGAAATTTTCAAAGTATCTATTGTATGCTGATGACTTTAAAATATTTAATACAATACATAATATTTCTGATTGTTATCATTTGCAGGAAGACTTAAATGCTATTTACTTGTGGTCATTAAATAATTACTTGCAATTCAATATAGAAAATTGTTTTGTAATAACTTTTTCTAGAAAAGCTGTGAACATTTATTTTGATTATTTAATGAATAATGTAAATATTACAAGAGTCACTTTCATAAAAGATTTAGGCATTTTACTTGATGCTAAATTAAATTTCATATTTCATGTTGAATATATTGTTAACAAAGGCTTGAGAACCTTAGGTTTCATTTTAAGATGTACTTCCGAGTTTCAAAATATTTTATGTCTCAAAACTCTGTTTTTTTCACATGTTCTGAGTAAAATTGAATATGGTGACATCATATGGAACCCTACTCAGCAATATTTAATAAATTCTCTAGAGAACATACAAAAAAAATTTTGCAAATTTGTATATTTTAGAATATTTAAATTGTAGCCAAATCTGAGTTATGAGACATTACTTTCTATATTTAATTTAGACTCACTGGAATCACGACGTACAAAACATTTAATACTATTTTTATATGAAATTGTTAATAGTCATATTGATGATAGTGATTTGCTCAGTATGCTAAATTTTTACGTAAATGTCTGTAATACCAGAAGTACGGACACTTTTTACTGCAATTCGTCTCGTACTTGTTACCATTTTAACGCACCTATTAACAAAATGTGTCATTGTTATAATTTATTTTGTAACTCTCTTGATTTTTCTTTAGATGTTAATGAATGTAAGAAGGTTCTTAATAACTTATTGTAAGCTACTCAAATGTTAAATGTTCATATATGTATATTAATTCTACAATATTTCGCTTTGTTTTTTCGTGATATTATTGTGTAATTGGGCTTCTGCCTGTTGAATAATAAAGTTAAAAAAAAAAATAAGATGAAAAAACACGCCTATTATTGTTTTTCTTAGATCCGAACTAGTGTACGTTCTGCAAATATGGAACTTCATTTATGCTATCTATACGCATATAGTATATATTATTACACAATATTATTAACAATTCCTGTATTTCATGCCACTTCCAGAAACGAAATAACTTTCAATTGTATCATTCATAGAACATAGAATAAATTACGAAATGAAATATCCTTTACGACAAATGTGCACTATTTTCAACAATACTTCATTTAATCTAGACCTTTTTTTATTCATTTGGTGTATTTAAGGGAACATTGTTTATGTATTACAAATAATAACTAAGATGATAGTTATTCTTTCTAGTTTTCTTGTAATTTTGCTTCTATTTTCTATCATTATATATGTAATTATTGTTTAGATTAGGTTGTAAACCTGTTTTTTTTTTCGTATCTCTAGTTCGTCTGCATTATTATTTCTACTCATTCTGTAAAGTTAGTTACAAATTGTAATTGGGATTTTTTTATCCTATTGGAACGATTACAATTAAAATAAATTTAATAGATGGCTGAAGGTGAGTTATAACTCTTAAAATCATATCGAGGCTGGTCTCCAACACAATGTTTTTAAAATTTAGTAATAACTCGAAATATGCACGTTCATCCCTCGCCCCTCGATCACTTGTCTACATCTAATCTCAATATCTGATTCTTCTCAGCGTGTTTCCCCAGGCGTACAAGATCCTCTTTCAACCTCCAGAGTGAAGTAATCACGATCTTCATTTTTACCCTGCCGATTTCCTTGTGCGACCTCATGATTAATAGATAAGTTAAAGCAGCGAGGCCAATTCAAAAAAAGTCTCCACATTTGTTACGAAAAAGTGACAAGATTAAGAAAATCGAAAATAAATCCATTATTTATTCTTTTTATTAAAAGAACATCACAGAAGAAATTGATTATTACAAATATTTAAAATGAGAACTAACCAGAGAAAAAAAAATAGTTTTTAACTACACTCTTTTTTCATTGAAAAGCTTCTCTAAAAATAAATTAAATAATATGTAGAATAGAATAACATCGCGATCTTTACATTTTAACATATCTTTATCATCCGCATCCATTTTAATTTGTCGAAAATTAGAAAATGAGCCATGTAACAATTTTTGAAGCTAATCGATAAAACAGTGAACTGTTACAATCAAAATCAGACTCAGCAATTAAATGATAAGAGAGAGAGAGAGCTATTCTAAACTGTATTTGTGTGAAAGCCAAATAAACTATTACACATTCATCAACTAATCTACACATCCTAGGGTCATCTAGTTACAAGTAGTCAAGTTTTATAATAATTTTTTTAAAAAGGTCAAAGAAAGTAAGACTGTTTGAGAAAGTAAAAATTCACCAGATTTTACTCAAATTAAATGGTTTTTAGCCAATTACCAAAATTTCAAAAAATCAGGTGAAACATCAACAAACCTGGCAACACCGAATTTAAGTAAAATTCACAGCGACAAGTGACTTTTCCAACACAAAGAAACGAATTGAGAAATTGATATCCACGGGGCCCAAACGGCGGCGCCACTGACTCGTGGGCGGGAGATTTGAAATTTATAGCGCTTTAAATTTTATGGATTCAGAAAGAGATGTTCGATGCAAGATCATATATTCACAATCAGAAACTTGATAGAAAAGACGATGGGAGAAAATAGCAGACTATATATAAACTTCGTAGATCTAGAGAAAGCATTCGACCGAGTACCGAGGAAAATGATGAGCAAGCGATAAACTGCTAACAGCCATAAAGAGCATATATAGAGAAACAGCAAATTATATTAGAACTGGCAACGAAAACTCAAAAGAATTAAAAACTACAAAAGGACTGGGATAAGGAGGATCTTTAAGCCCACTGATATTCATAATATTCCCAGACAAGATATCAAGAACAGAAAGAAAAAAATGGAAATTAAATACTACAATCTACAAAGAAAGATAATATTAGAAGATCACTTAGAAATTTTTGCAAAAAACGAAGAAGACATGCAGTACCATCTAGATTATCTGGAATAAGGAACTAATCAAGCACAACATGGTAATAAACCTGGATAAAACGAAAGTAATGGTGATAACAAAGAAAGATACAAGAACAAACTAGACACTAAATGGAAAAGAAATACAACAGGTTCAGACAAGCAGCAACAAATAGCAAAGGAATTATAAACCAGGAAATTAACATGAGGATACAGTCAGTAAACAGAATCTACCATACAATAAATAAAATAATATGAAGTCATAAATATATAACAATAGACAAAGAAGACATTATACAAAACAGTGTACAGACACCAACATTGATTTATGGAAGCGAAGTATAGATGGTTACTAACCAAACAACTAAATGTGAAATACAGGCGGCTGAAATGAAATTTTTTGAGAAGAATTGAAGGAATTACAAAATTAGACAAAGTAAGAAATGAACGTACAATGTAAAAGCTACAAATTGCAAGCATCCGTAATATCATAGAAAAAAAAACAACTAGCATGATTTAGAAACCTAACAAAAATGCCAGAAAACAGACAAGCAAAAGTAATTTGAATTGCAAGAATAACATCGAAGAGGAAGGGTGGAACTTCAGCAAAGATATGGGACGATAACATAGAGGAAGTAGTAAACAGGAATAAAATTAACTACTGCGAATCTACAAAGAAAGCAAAGAACAGGAAGGAATAGAAAGATTTTATTAATAAATTACTGTAAATAAAACAACTAATAATAATAATATCGACACTCGAAACGATTAAAAAGAAATTTAGAAAGATTATAATAATAAACTTTGTAGCAATATCAGTACAAATAGAGACTACGTGTTTGATCTTCTCAGGCGAAGAGCTGAATACAATGGAGAGTGGCCAACGCATTCGGAAGCTTTGCTGTAGTCGCAAAAAATACCAATAGGTTTCCATTTACTGTAAGGAAACAAATTATAGTCCTGTAAAGACATTGCAAAGTATCATTAGTAAAGATATTCAGTTAGAAATCGAATTTGTTACGAGATATTATTCTTTTACCTCGCACATATTTTAAATGTTAATGCAAACGAACTACACTTATTAACACAACTTCCGTCACCCGTTTCGTGAATGGGAATTATTTTGTTGATTTTGAATTTACAAATGAATAATGTGCGTCAGAGGTTTAGTGAGAAGATGGACTACAGTTTTTATTATAAAAATTGATATGTCATCCGTATCAACTGAAGTTTTACTTCTTAATTTATACTTTACTATATTCAATAATTCCGAACGATTCACTAGGTGGATACCAACGAGTGTAGATGCACTATATTTAATGTTTTTGTTTCCATTAGCTTCTGTTGTGACTTGCTAAATCTGTATTGGAACATTGAGTCGTGCATTATTAGGAATTATTAAACCAAACTAAAACCTGGTAATGATCGTCACTTGCCACTCATCTTTATTTAGTTTAAAATTAATTAGATTCCATGTGGTTGATAATACGGTGCTTTTGTACTTGATACCGACTAATTATGTTTCTGTTTCGCTATGTTATAAACGTGTGTTTTTAGGATAAACACTTTCCAAACGAATGATAGATTTTTAATTGTTACTTGAATTAATGATACCCGTTATAAAAGTTAGTAAAGTAAAATAAAATCACACCAATAAATAAGTAAATGATTCATCTAGTAATGGGCACTATCGAATTATTGGATAGTTGACAACAATTCGAATAATTCGATACCTGAAAAATTAATCAAATAAATGAATAAATATTTTTTCGATAGATTTTTTTATTCAAAAGTTCAAATATATATTTACATACTTTCAAAAATCAAAGTAACATGCAAACAAATAAATACTGCATTTGTAGCAGTCACTAGCTACTTATTTATTAATTTTTATGTTAAATATATCAAGTAAGCCACTGCTATATTTATTTTCTAGCCTACTGTTATAAAGTTGGCTTAGTTAACTTGGTAAATGAAAATAGTAAACAAGTCAGTCTGTTTTATATAACTCGATCAGTCAACAGATATTTACAATTTGTAATAGTGTCAAACTAATAAATATTATATACCTTTTTCTACAATTTCATTGCCTTGATTCAAGCATTTTTTTACACAAATGAAGGCTAGAACCAGTCTCTACATATGTACCAGCGAATTTAAGCTACTGACTCATTAGCGTAAGCGAGTTTAATAGAGGGAGTGGAACTGTGGAGTAAAGATTTTGGCATGTGTTGTATAAAATTTTGAAAAATTCGGCAAACTAAGTGAGCCGAACCGACCTATAACACTACATCCAGGATCAAAGTTTTTAAAAATAAATTATTTGAATGAATGAAATTATTCGAATAAAGCATTCGATAGTCCGAACCATTCAATTACTAATCATTCGATGGTCAAATTTATTCGATAGTGCCCATCACTAGACTCATCATCTATATTTAACTAAAGAACCTCTGCCCATTCGTCATTTTGAATATCGTTTTCAAAATTATTTACAGTGCATGTATTTCAGTTTCGAATGTTGCTGCATGAAATCACGCATATTAGTGTTTACTAAAATACTGTATCGTTTTACTCGTTACTCAAATTGGGTGAAGTTGAAAGAATAACACACAAGTTTTATTATAACTAAGAAAAATGAGTTATTTATTTACTCTTATTTATTTAATATTTCACAATACTGATACTACAATTATTTACACAAGCACTATTTAATTCTAAAGAATTATTTATGTATTACATTATCTGTACACACTGACAGTTTATCACGTTCATCCGACAACCCCTTATACGAGTATACTTGTGTATTGCGGCCTCTGGAATGTTCTAAGCCTTTCGGGAAGCTACGTCAAACGGCAGAGCATATTGATCGGGTGTGACGTCATTATGACAACAGGTTTCAACAGCCCATACCCGTTACAATATCTTTGTGGTCTGATTTAAAATTTCAATGTACGTTAGAGGCATTATTGATTAAACTTGTAGAATAATGATCATGGTAATGTAACAAGTAACAAAGAATTAGTTTACATTCTTAATATACAAGTGTGAAATAACTATTATATTTTACAAGGAGTATTTAACAAAAAATTTGTGTTAAATCTCCTTCGCATTGTTTGTAAATATTTATTCATTATTAATTTTAAAATTATTATTTCTTACAGGAAATAATTCCAAATGTGAAACGAATTAATTTGGCCTACGGAAAAGTGTTGGTTAGTACACTTATATTGGGCAACGTGAAGATAAATGATAACGGTAGCTACTCCTGTCACCTGGATAACGCTACAGCGAACAAGTTCATCAGTGTTTACGGTAATGTTCACATGTTTTAGAATGTAGTTAGAAAGCATGTATTCTGATACTGTTTCTGGACTGGTAAGAACTGGTGTTTTCAAGTTGAAATCAATATTTACTAATTTTTAAACATTTTAGTTGAAAAAAGACTATAAATGCCAATTTAATATCAAAGTAACAATTCCATAGAAAATTCAACAAAAATATTTTACTGCAATATTATAGGATTCCAGAATATCTAACATTTGCTACTACAACAAAAAATAATAAATTGTAGTACTTAGTATTAAATTAAAAATAAAATGCATAAAAAACCTGTATTTACTGAAAATCTGACCTGAATAATTTAATTCTGGATATTGTTGTCTTGCTAATCCGACTTCTGCTCATTGCCATTACACTAAAAATATTACAATGTCATATAAATATGTCAACTTCACGGGCCCGTGAAGTTGGAATTACAACATTATGATGTCACAAAATACAATTATAATTTTGTGCTAATTATTTAATATTTTTTGCCATTTAGCTGTAATTGTTTTATTTCATAATAATATGCTATTAAAAAATGTTACTCCAACTTAACGCCGGAGGTATCACAAAATCAAATTTAGAACATATTTATTTTTTGCTAATCTATTACCTAATTCTTGCTGTTTGTTAAAAAAATTGCTGTTTTTTTTTGTTTAAATTTCAGGGCTTACTACAAATTAGCATTTTTTATAAAAGTTTCAAGTTTATTTTATATGTTACAAAAGGTGTAATATAAATTATGATTAGTAACAGACGCAAAATTAAATTATCTACAAGATTTGCTTGAAGTATTTTATTCTACGATCAATAGAATTTATTAAATCAAGTGAAAGACTTCTAGGCGGGGTGCAATATTTTATGTGGTGACGATATTTGTAGTAAATTGAGAATAATATAAAGTTGATATTTTCACCCTCTGCCCCTAAATATTATTTTTACAGCAGTACTGTTTTATAGGGCAACCCTTTCATAAATTACCCTAAAAAAATTCAGGTGACAAGAACGTGTTTGTGGGCAGAATGCAAAATTTTGTGTGTTGATGCAATTTGTAGTAAATCTAAATTTAGTTTTTTTACCCTCTTCCCCTATATATGTTTTCTATAGTAGTACTGAATATAATCTATAACATTAATATTTAGTAAAGAAAAATACATATAAATACTCTTCTACGTTGAATTCCATGGTATATTACATTCATTTGCCGTCTTCTTAAAATTGTGAACAGAATAATTTTCGTTGCTAACTTCACACCGGTAAAATGTACGTCTTATTGCTGCTGAAATAAATGTACCTAACTATTGGTATTGTAAATAAAATTACTTATTACTAGAATTAAATATTAAGTTGTACATTATTTATATGATTAATGTGTTCGTGATTTCTGAGAAATTATTTGAACAAGTTAATAATCGTTATACCTGCCTCAATTCATCTGTCAAACTTAAATAATACGACTATTTGTATGTTTTGTTACCATGGCACTCTAAAAATATCTAAAACTATTCATTTAATTTTATGTCTATCTCATGATAGAAATATATTACATAAATAAGTAGCTCATTTGGTGCAGTTTTTGTTTCTGAACATTTTTTTTTTTTTTGTATTTAAACTTTTATTCTATATTTCATAGGGAACGAACTATCGCCCAATGACGATGGAATGAGATCTTTGTGAAATTAATATAAATTGGAAGGTCTTAGGATCTTAAGCTAGACAATTGTTTACAATGATGGACTTTTTATTTGCAATCAGCAATCTGTTTAATGTGTTCTTACATTTATTTTACATATAATGACAAAAAAATATAATAGAGACGATACTGCCATAATTTTTTTGTTTAATCGGTTCTACATCTTATTTATATACACAACTTCCATACAGTCTTCAAAATTCAAAAAATTTACATACTAATAGATTAAATACCTGCATGTTGTTACGTTTGTAACGTACGGGTTCGGTGAAGTTTAATAATCAATTATTAAAACAACTATTAAAAGTTACGAAAAGTTGATTTACTAACACTTATATTTATTTAAACTACTGATTTATTTTTACACACTTATTAATAAACACAAAATAACGATTAATCAATATTAAACTAAGAATATTACACAAGAAATATTTATTTACACTATTTATATTCACTACGCAAACGTTTTATTTAATTCCACTTGATTCGATACTTTCTGATCTGCGTGTCTGAGTCGAATTGCCTCCTGTGTAGGCTAGCGGCTTTATTATGTGTCCTGTTGGTAATCGAGAATAGTCTCGATGCTTCTGCCCTGGAACAGCACTAGAACCTACTAGAACGACGACTCATCGTTGCGCGCCGACTGTCCAGGGTCGTACTGGCCCGTTACAATATATAATCTACTGGTATGACGTCATTGGAGACATGCAAACTATATTTTTACTAGTTTCTCGTGCGCAGTACATCCTAAATTATTTTTGTAGAGATTAAAATTCTACATGAAAATCAATCACAGACAGATACAAAATTACTTTTAAATAATGCAAACTTTTAATTTCTGTC
Source organism: Poecilus cupreus (assembly GCA_963942605.1). NCBI lineage: Eukaryota > Metazoa > Arthropoda > Insecta > Coleoptera > Carabidae > Poecilus > Poecilus cupreus. The sequence goes on from OZ012713.1 coordinate 34,815,566, forward strand.
AAAATATGCCGGGACTAAAACTATGAAATAGTAAATTTATAAATTTTCATGTTAAATTTCTGAGGTTACATACACAGTTAAAACAAAAATTGTTTATCTAATTCCGTTTTGTAAAGTTGAATTTTACCTAACCTTCTGACGTTATGAAATGTCACTTTTTACATAATTTATATGAAATAGTTTTGTAATAGTATATTACATAACGAGAGAAGTTAGAAGAAATTTACGCACGAGTGAAAAAATTGACACACGAGCCGCGTAGCGGCGAGTTTGTAATTTCACGAGGGCGTAATTGCTTTACATCTCGAGTTTTGTACTATACTTTTTCTACGACCACTCAATACTATTTCTAAATTAAAAACAATATTCAAATAGTTAGAAATTTATTATGCTTTTTTGTTTTCTCTAATCCATGAATTTTTGATACACAAATTCATATCGTTCTCGAGATTTTGTCACCAAAAGATTATTTGTTGCACTTTTAGCTTCAGCTTGTATCTCCAGTGGTGTTCCAATTGAAATATCACTGTCGCTTGACATTTCTTACTTAAAATATTAATAAATATAAGTAAAGGATAATAATATTTAGTAGTATATATTTACCTCACAATAAAATACAGATTATAAACTATAGATGCAGATGGGAGACTATAAAATATTACCAGTTTACATGTAATAATCACACACATAACCTAAATGTCAAACAAGCTTTGTTTGTGTTTATAAAAATAAACGACAATTATTGAGCGTAGGGATACATGACGAAACATAGTCCCCTCTACATATATTATTGAAATATTTATTGGTGTCATAATTAGTTATAAAATTTTATCAGTTAGCCTTTGAATCCATAACATTTAAATCTAAGATTTGATGCATCAAATTTTAATTATATTGGTAATGTGACAGTCAGTAATGCCAACTTAAATTTCATTTTCAAGTGTTACGTAATGAACATTACGTAACACTTGAATGAACATTGTAGTTTGTTCTGTAATGACATACTTTCAGTAGTGGTCGTAGAAAAAAATCTTTACGTAACTGATGCCCAGTTTTTCAATCGACTGTTATAGTGACTGCTACATTTATCCTCTTGTTAAAGTGAAAATTTTGTTTATCATTAGATTGTTACGTTGACAACCACATAAATATTAAGTAAACAACAGGTTAACTTAACAGGTAGAAATTTCGCCCGTTAAGAAAATAACAAGCAGGTTAAATATAAATAATTTTTTTTTTTTGACAATGGCGAATTTAAATATCAACGTATTTTCTGATGATTCTGATAAAGAAATAATATATGTTATAAATGTGATATACAGGAATATAGTCATTATACTGCACAACGAAGGTCAGATCATATGAACTTTTGGGACGATACAGATTTCAAAGGTACAATTTCAAATATTTTAGTTCAATTTTTACCTCCCACCACATCCTGTAAGGGAGATATAGGAATTATGCTAAAAATTGGGTAGTGATGGTACAGTGGATGAGCACGTTTTAGAGTCTCTAGAATACGATTTGAATAGTTCCGCGATGATGTCTCTGTGTCTGCCAATTGTATCCCCATTGGAAAAGCTGATTAGTTTTTGGTGATAATTCAATAGCCGGAAGTGGTAGTTTACTTGAAGCCCTATCAAGCTATTTTAAAATATATGAATAAATTATGGTTTAATGAAAATTTTGTTATTAGAATAATGTTTTAAATATTATTATCTACAATTATTGTTTGAAACATTTTCATTTTACTGTCACCATTTACGAATTATAACACGTTAAAGAAAATTATATTTTGATATATTCGTTTCCATCTGCTAATCTGTGTTTTTTGAAAAAACAAAACAACGGTTGAAAAATGTCATTTTTTGACATGTGTCATAATATTGTTACGATAGACCCCGTACAGAGATACGATGGGGGTTGCCATTTTGTAGGGGCATGTCAATAAATGACATGGAAACTAAAATAAATAAATAAGAACAGTTGTTAATATGAAAATAAAAAGGATTGATTGAGAGTGTCAAAAGATATATTAAATGTATATATTCGTTATTTAATAAAATACCTTCATATCAGTTGTGTGTTTCAATATAAGGAACGTAGAATCGTAACAATTGGTGTCAGAAGTGGGATTCTTGGAAAGAAACAGTGACATACTTTATGGCTGATAGTGAAGGTGTTGTGACACGCGGAAAACTAAAAGAAATGGATATGGATAAGAAGTTTGAAGAAATGCAACTAATGATACAGCAACTGATGTTACAAGTGACAGAAAATTCCAAAGATGTCGTAGAGAAGATTGAGAAACAAACAGAAGGAATATCAAGAAATATAGATGAGAAGCTGGACAAGAAAGTCGAAGAAATTACAAAAAAAATTGAAGAAAAATTTGTGCTTTATGCTGAAGAAAATTCCAAAGTAGTTGATGAACAATTACATAAAATGAATGAAAAATTTTTAGAACAATCAGAGAAAATATGTGAAATACAATCTGAATTAAATAGATTGAAAACAACAGGAATTTCAACATCACAAGTTACATGTAAAAAACTGAAACCCCCAACATATGATGGACAGATCACTTGGGAGACTTATAAAATTCAATTTGAAATGACTGCGAATTTAAACGGGTGGACCGATACAGAACGTGCTACAGGACTTGCGCTTGCGTTGAGAGGTCAAGCACTAGAAATTCTGCAAACAATTCCTTTAGCAGATAAAGAGAATTATCAAACATTGGTAAATGCGTTAGAAATAAGATATGGCAATCAACACATGAAACAAGTACATCATAGTCAATTAAAATCGCGTGTACAGAAATTAAATGAAAATCTACAAGAGTACGAGGCTGATATTGAACGACTTGTTAGACTTGCATATGGCGATATACCTTCTGAGCTATTTCAGCAATTAGCAACTCAAGCATTCATCGATGGTATTAGAGATCAAGAAATGCAGCAGACGGTGCGAATGGGTCGCCATGTCAAATGTAGTGATGCTTTGATCCATGCATTAGAATTTGAAGCCGCTAGACAGGCGGCAAGAGGCTATCCAAGGGTAAGAGAAATTAAATATAAAGAATCAGAACTCAGCGAAGTTCTAGATGGAATTAAAACATTAGTTAAACTTTTCGAGGAAAACAAGGTGTCCCCAAGAAGTAAAAAACTCGTCTGCTGGAATTGTCAAGAGGAAGGGCATGTACGCTCAAATTGCAGGTACAAACGATTCCGAAGGGATGAGAACCAAGAACATAACCAGGGAAACCAATAAAGGTCAGCACTATGGGGCGCGTGTTGGCTGACTACAAAAATGGCCCTAAAACTTTCTCAATTTCACGTTTATGTCACGAAACAAATAATTTGATGGTGGATGGATTTATTAATAAACAACCATGTCAAATGACAATAGATACTGGGGCAAATGTTTCCATCATCAAGATAAATTGGTTGAAAGACGTTTCTATTGATCCTACTGATGACGGTTATCAAATTCAAACTGCAACAGGAGAATGTGCTCCTGTTTATGGATCTATTCTCGTGAATTTGAAAATTGGTAGAAAGGAATTTATACATCGAGTATTAGTTGCTGAAATTTTAGATGATTTTATACTTGGCATTGATTTTATGAAACATCATGGTTTAATACTTGACCTGAAAGAAAAATGTTTAAAATTCGACAATGAAGAGATAAGTCTTCATTTACCAGATATATCACCAGCGACAAGAGTACTCAGAATAAATAGTAATATTGAAATTCCACCTTTCACTGAGAAAATTGTGATGGCTGAGATGGAAAATCCACCAACGAGTTATCAAGATGGAATCGTTGAACTCGCAAATAACAATAAATTATTGAAGAAGGGTTTGTTACTAGCTAAAACATTAATCAGAATAAATCAACTTGTGCCAGTCCGAATAGGGAACACAAACAAATTTCCCGTTTCTCTAAAAAAAGGTACAGAGGTTGCTAGCTGTGAACCTATAGTTTGGGTGGCAAGTCTCGAAAATAACCAACAGGTTGAGGAACCAATTGAAGCTCTACCTCAGGAATTGGAGAAACTCGTTCTAATGGGATCTAAATATCTAACTCAAACCGAATCAATTAAGGTGCGAGAGTTAATCAAAACGAATAGATCGATATTTGCTTTGACTGATACTGACTACTCTGGCACAAATATAACTCAACACAGGATCAACACACAAGACTCAGCACCCATTAAGCAGCCGCCAAGAAGATTACCTTTAGCGAAACGAGAGGAAACTGAAAAATTACTAAAAAATATGCTGGATCAGGGAATTATAGAACCATCTTTAAGTCCTTGGGCCTCTCCAGTAGTTCTTGTTGCAAAGAAAGATGGAACAACGCGCTTCTGCATAGATTATCGAAAACTAAATAATGTAACAAAGAAAGACAGCTATCCATTACCTAGGATTGACGATACATTAGATATGTTAACTGATGCTAAATGGTTTTCCACGCTAGACTTGAAAAGTGGTTACTGGCAAGTAAACATGCATCCTGACGATAAAGAGAAAACGGCTTTTACAACAGGTTCTGGACTTTGGCAATTTAATGTGATGCCTTTTGGATTGTGTAATGCACCAGCTACTTTTGAAAGACTAATGGAACTCGTTCTCAGAGGGTTGTCATTTCAAACATGTCTAATTTATTTGGATGACATTATTGTGGTAGGGAGAACATTTGAAGAACATCTGCGAAATTTGTCCGATGTCTTTCAACGTTTGAACACTGCCAATTTAAAGTTGAGTCCCAAGAAGTGTATTATATTCCAGAAAAAGGTTAAATATCTGGGTCATGTGGTATCGGATACTGGAATTTCTACCGACCCTGATAAAATTGAGGCCGTGAAAAATTGGCCAATACCAAAAAAAAAAGCACGATGTTCGAAGTTTTATTGGACTTTGTACATATTACAGAAAATTTGTTAAGAATTTTGCTGATGTAGCGAAACCTCTCTATAAGCTAACAGAAGATAATACTAAATTTGAGTGGAACCACCAATGTCAACAATCTTTCAATAAGTTAAAAGAACTGCTTATAAGTACACCAATCCTCTCCTACCCAAGAACTACAGGAAAATACATTTTGGACACAGATGCTAGTAATTCAGGGATAGGAGGAATTCTTTCTCAAATTCAGGACGGTGAAGAACGTGTAATTGCATACTTCAGTAAAGTTCTGTCAAAGCCTGAGAAAAATTATTGTGTTACTAGAAGAGAACTTCTTGCAATTGTAAAGTCCGTACAGTATTTTCATAAATATCTATATGGAAAAGAGTTCTGTTTGCGAACGGATCATGCAGCTCTTCAGTGGCTTTTAAAGTTTAAGAATCCTGAAGGACAAGTGGCAAGATGGATAGAGCGACTCCAAGAATATGACTTTCAAACGGAACATCGACAAGGAAAATTACATGGAAATGCAGATGCTTTGTCCAGAAGACCATGCAATGGAAATTGTCGGCACTGTTTTCGAGCAGAGATGAAAGATAATCAGATTCCAGTGAAACGCACGACAGTAATAAGTTCTTGGGATCCTGAACGAATTAGGAAAGAACAACAGGAGGATGATGATATAGGACATATACTGGCCTGGAAGGAAAAAGGAATTCGACCGACGTGGGCAGAAATATCAGATAAAAATCCGATATTGAAAAGTTACTGGGCCCAGTGGGATTCATTAAGAATAAATGAAGGATTACTGCTACGAGAATGGGAAAATACAGCTGGTACAGCAACTTGCATGCAGCTGGTGTTGCCGAAAACTCGTGTTGCAGAAGTATTGCGAGAAGTACATGATGGTACATCTGGAGGTCATTTAGGTATCAATAAAACTTTAGCAAAAATACGGGAGAGGTTTTATTGGTTAAAATGTCGCCAAGATGTAGAAAATTGGTGTAAGAGATGTACCAAATGTGTGTCAGTCAAAGGGCCACAACGAAGAACGAGAGGGACAATGCAACAGTATAATGTTGGTAGTCCATTTGAAAGGATTGCAGTAGACGTAGTAGGCCCGTTTCCAGAAACTGAGAATGGAAACAAATTTATCTTAGTCGCCATGGATTATTTCAGTAAATGGCCAGAAGCCTACGCGATTCCAAATCAAGAAGCAGAAACTATAGCTAATGTTCTTTTAATGGGTCTCATTTGTCGATTTGGAGTGCCTTTGGAAATTCATTCGGATCAAGGTAGAAATTTTGAAAGTAAATTATTTCAAGCTTTATGTAAATTACTTGGCATGCGAAAGACCCGTACCACACCATTACACCCACAATCTGACGGAATGGTCGAAAGGTTTAATCGAACCCTCGAAAAACATCTAGCCAAAGTAGTTTCTGCACATCAGCATGATTGGGACAAGCATCTGCCAATATTCTTGATGGCCTACCGCTCCGCGATTCATAACACAACTGGACATACCCCATCACGAATAATTTTCAGAAGAGATATTCGTTTACCCTGTGACATTGAATTTGGATGTTGTAGAAGACAAGAAACTACAGTGGAATACATACAAGATTTACAAAATAAATTGGGCGATATCCATGACTTGGTACGACAAAATTTAAAACTTGCGAGCGACAGAATGAAAACACGGTATGACATCCGAGCTGATAAGTCAGGCTATAATGGGGATGATTTAGTTTGGCTTTATAATCCATACAGACGGCGAGGGTTGTCTCCGAAACTTCAATCACTGTGGGAAGGGCCGTATCGTGTGATCAAACGTATAAACGATGTTGTATACCGCATACGAAAATCACCTCGCGGAAAAATGAAAGTGGTACACATTGACCGTCTTACACCGTTCCATGGCCATAATGAAGATTCTGTTCGGGACGAACAGAGTTGAAGGGGGAGCAGTGTTACGATAGACCCCGTACAGAGATACGATGGGGGTTGCCATTTTGTAGGGGCATGTCAATAAATGACATGGAAACTAAAATAAATAAATAAGAACAGTTGTTAATATGTAAATAAAAAGGATTGATTGAGAGTGTCAAAAGATATATTAAATGTATATATTCGTTATTTAATAAAATACCTTCATATCAGTTGTGTGTTTCAATTTAAGGAACGTAGAATCGTAACAATATTTTGAAGGGATGAGCGCTTCTTGATAGTTGCGGTCCGTGTTCATGCATTGTTCGTTAACAAATCTATGGCGGGAGGTATTATGATGCCCACAACAGATTTTTTCCTTATCCTTTGTTGATCATAAGTGCTCTTTTGGCAAATTGACATGTACAAGCATACTCAAAATGTGCATGTAAAATTGTAACCTACTGGTAACTAACTAACGCATACATTTTGTTTGAAAAACGCAGTCACACATAACAGTCAGTTTAACAGCCACATTATAGTTATGTTATTGGTAACTAACAGAAACTTTAACAGACGATTGAAAAACCGGGCATGAGTTACGTAAAGAATTTTAAACAACCGATATTCAGTTAAATCAAATGCCGAGTAGATGCCTTCTTTAATAATAAATAAAATAATTTGTTGCTTGTCAAATATTGGCAATGAATAATTTGGAAGGTATAGGAATGAAAATAAGGAATTAGATCAAATATTGTACGTAATAAGTTATGAAAAACGATATTGTTTAACTCTCTTAATTTGCAAAACTCGCTATGCTCGTTTTGGCAAAAATGCAGCTCGTTAAACAATATCGCTCTTTTCATAACTGATTACATAAATAACTATATATATATATATATATATATATATATATATATATATATATATATATATATATATATATATATATATCACCAATGACGTCATGCTAGTAGACTCAACTTACATATATTTGCTGTGATATCAGCACTTACAATAGGAAAGAACCGCACTATTATTTGGATATGGATGTCTAATCATAAACGGAGTATAATTACTGTAATAATATATTGTACAACGTGCATGGAAAGGTACCCATTTCCTACGAGTATGTAAGTTTGTAGCATGAGGCGCAAATCAAACGACTATGAAATGGACATTCCATGGGAGTTGTACACTATACTTTTTCTACGATCACGATCTTATTTCCTAATTGATGTATTTTTAATAATAAATTTGTCCGCTTTCACCATTATAATATTTAAAAATTCTAAATAAGTATCCTAGCAATGGAACCTGTACTGAAATGAACTGATCTGTATTGAAATACTCAAAAAACAAATTCATTTCGCACGATGCAAGCAATGTACCTCATATCCCTAGCAACAATAAACATACAATGAGCAGATTTCTAAGTGGTCGTAGAAAAAATATTTAGTACACGAATAAATACTAATAAATTGAATACTCACTATAAAAAACTCGCGTATTTTGAGAAATGATCAATAGGCACAACAAAACAACAACGCGAGGACTCGCGCCGTGAGAGAAACGCTCACGCGGTCTGTAAGTGTTGGACAAATTCTGTCTGGAAATTGCTGGGACGAATAATTGTTGCTCAGGTTGCATTTATAAGTAGAACTGATACATAAACTCAGCTAGCTGTACCTGTATCTCAGCCATATTTGAAAGAATGGCAACTTTAACATAAGTGTGAGAGAAATGCTTATAGCGCGAGTGCTCCAGGGTTAATAAAAGAATACAGTAAAAATTAAAAAAGTGAACAAAATTTATGTTACATAGGTATTTATTACTATTATTCTTATCTTAATTGAAAGTTATCAGATATTTGCTGACCTGACTTTTATTGTTGTAAAATGTAACATAGCTACAAGGTGAAAACGTTTATATATGTATACAACTATTTGATAATTCCGTTACGTAAGCAGTCTAAATTTCAATGGTTTGTAGAGTAAAAAAAAAAAAATATAAGAAAACATGTGATGTACAGAAACAATTAATAAATATAGATGTTTTTTTAATAATTCCAATCGCAAAAAAATATGCTATATACAGGTTGTTCAATTTAAGTGTGCCGCCATTGCTATCTCGAGAACTATAAGAGCTACGAGGTCGGTTAAATTAGTAAACAATTTCTATATTATAAGACAATTAAAATGAGAGAAACAAGAATTTTTTTACACCAGTGGTTCTCAAAATGCGGGGAGCAACTTTCTTATTTTAAATGGCAACCTATTTTTTTATTTGCTTATTTGATTCAGTATTTTTTTCAGAATTCAATGATATTCACATGTAATGCCCAAACAATACAAAATATTTGAGAAAAATGCAAAATTAAAAATGTATCATTTTTATTTAAAGTTTGCCATGGAAGAAAACAAATAAATCAAACAATTGTTAATATTAGTTTTTTGAAGTTACAGCTTTTGCAATTATTTCTGCATTTGATTTATTGTTGGCAAACTTTGTATGGGCATATGTAAAAAAATGATACATTTCTAAATTTGCATTTTTCTCAAATATTTTGTATTATTTAGTCATTACATTAGAATATCATTGAATTCAGAAAAAAAATACTGAATCGAATAAGCAAATAAAAAAATAGGTTGACATTTAAAATAAGAAAATTGCACCCCATATTTTGAGAACCACTGTTAAAAAAAAATAATTTTTAAACTCATCAAAATATTAAAATAAAAATTGTTTGCTGATTTAACCAACCTTGTAGTTCTCATAGTTCTCGAGATAGCAATGGTGGCACACTTAAATTGAACACCCTGTATACCTCACTTTTCTACCTTGTGTGGTGACCACATTAGATTTTTAAGCTACCTTCGTGTTAAAAATGTAAGATTTACTACATATTATTGAATGGAAATATGTTAATTTCTAGACAAATTTGATTTCGGACCCACCATAACTACTTTGCACTACAATGTCGCTTACGTTGGACAACCATTCGCGGTACAGTGTAACGTGAGTGTCGACCACAACGCGGAGCTCCCGGTCCTGTCCTGGACGACGCCGAACGAAACACTAGGCCGAGCTAAGGTATACTTTACACTAATTACGCCATTTAGTGCTCTTAACGCATGATGTGCACTGCAGATCATGGGTACAGAATATAATACAAGTGTTCGCAACACGCATGGCCGAAAGCTTTTACAAATTGACAATGTCACATATGATGATGGAGGGAATTACACATGTTCTGTGTCTGCCTTTACAAATAGAAGGAAACATGTAACAACAAATATTATAGTCAAGAGTAAGTTGTGCTCTAGTCGTGCCTTGCAGGGAACTCACAGATATAATGAATTAAATTTTAGGAGGCGTGAAACCTAGAATTGTAAGGAGCAACTTTGTCAAAGAAGAGAAGGACGTATTAGTCGAGGGGACCGTGGACCTGACATGTTTTGCTGAAGGAGACCCTGAACCCATGATCACTTGGATGAAGGTGCACCAACTATAGTCTTTTTATTATAATTACAATAAATATTTGATTAGAATGCGTGCAAATAATATTCTTTTGTGTTAGAAGGATCTAAAATATAATTGGTAAAAAAATATTCCGCATACTAAAGTAAAACATGTGCTATGAAGTTCGAATACAAGAATTGAACAAGCGCGGCAAAATACCAGGGTGGGAACAAAAAAAATATTTTCGAAACAAAACATACAGAAAACCAATTGTAATTTTTTTATTTACTGTGAATACTTTTATATCCAAGGAGTCAAAGTTTTTTTAATTACACCGTGCAACAGATTTAAAGTTATGTCATTACACATGAGCAAGACCATATGTCCCAAAAATTAGACGCGTAAGGGGATTTCGAATTCTTTAAACCGCTTGCTTGTATCACAAGGTTTTTTTTTTAAATCAATATTATTTTTTTTTAATGTACTTTTGAGCTATTCAAGATATATTTTTAATAATTCATCTTTATTAATTTTGGATATTTTCAGATGATTCTTTGACGAATCGAAAGCATAACAAGTAATATTTCAAAATGATTACACGTTTGTATCATTCTTGTAAAGTCAAGTTAACTGAAAAAAAAGTATATCGTGATATCAAGGAAAAAATTGTATTTTGTTGAAATGGCAAATAAACATGATATGATAAACATAAAAATAGATTTAGAAATGGTAATTCTGTTGATAAAGACGCATTTAATAGAAATTCTCCAGAACAAACGGAGGAAAATTTGTTAATGTTCGAAATAATTATCTTTTGTTAACATAACTTCAAATCAAAATAAAACTTGAACAGACGTTTCTCGTATTTTATTTTGAATATTTTACAACAAAATGGGCCAAAATATGAACATACTGGTTAAGTGTAGGTCAAAATAAAAAAAAAACTCCGCATTTTTCGACTGTAACTCTCCACGTTCAGATGGTATTACCTCTTATCTATTGATCAGGATAATAAAAACGCGTAATCGAGGTAGAAATGTAATCAAAATGCAGCCTAATGTTACTATTACTACTACCAGTCGAATACTTTTTCCTTACTTAGACGCATAATCGTTTTGAAAGATTACTTTTTAAGCTTTCGAGTCGTCAAAAATCAACTAAAAATCACCAAAATTGCAAAAGATGTGAATTTTTAAAAATAACCCTTGAATAGCTAAAAATAATGTTTTTTTAAAACTTCAATATTGATTTTAATAAATCCTGTCGTGACACAAGCAAGCAGTTTGAAGGAATCGAAAGGGACAAAATCTGGTTTTTAGGACATATGTTCTTGCTCATGTGTGATGACATAACTTTAAATTTATTGCACGTTGTTATATATCCTCTACCATTAAAATATTATTGGCGTTTCCAAAATTAAAATTTTCAAAAGGTTTTCTCAAAATTGGATAATTTATTTGTATTTTAAAATCTACAAGTTTATTGCAAAGACGGGCATACTCATTCCTAAATTTTACTTCTTATTGTAAATTATTATTTACTTCAAACCAATTATAGTCTTATGCAAAGTTATTTACTTCCAAACAAATTATGGTCGAACGGGTGAATTGTACTCGTCTTCCTGGCGTATGGTTCTCATTAAAATCTGAACCGTTTTAGGATTCCAGTGACATAAGGAGTGGTGGGAACATTGACATAACCTCGAACAACACGCAATTCACTGTTCGCTTTGTCCGGAAGATTGACGCAGGACGTTACACTTGCAGAGCGCAAAATCCATTTGGAGAAGATTCTCGCGCCGTGAACCTGAACGTGATCACAGGTAATTTTTAACTTTTTCGCAGATGATTCCACAATTGAAATGTATTTATTGTTTTGTGTATAACCTACACATTTTCATGAAACTTAACATTTTAACGTTTCGTTAGTGAATATTTTCACGTTTGCGAGTTAATGAACTAACGCATACACATTCATTCACCAATCTACATAATCCGGAAACATTGTGAATGGAATAGAAAACATGTAAGTGACGTACATACCGTGGACAAAGACGCGTATTTTGCTGGATCACCTGCCAGAGTTGAAGTCAATCGCTTCTGTGTGAAACAAGTAGAAACCAATGTTGACATGCGACACATTGTATAGAGTCAGCATCGACTCGTACTTCAGTTCCAACTTTTTCTGATTAACTGTCTGGATGATTTAAAAAGAAATATTGTATTTTCTTTTGCCTCGCGATGATATAGTGTATACCTCTACAAACCGATATGAGTCCGCGCCAGAAATGAACGTCAACTCCACCCATCCAAGTACATAACGAATGGCGTGTAGCTATTTATTGTGACCTATTAGTAAAGTGACAGTTCAGAAAAGAAATATTCAATTCAAATTGACAGTCTGGTTGCTAGAACATGTCGAATGAAAGAGGCAAGAGTAAGAATGAAGTGGAACTGGGCATAAAAAGAATTCGCCATTTAACTTTTGTTACTTAATGTACAGACATCACTAGTGGTAACGAAATTGTAGCTCTCAGGGACTTCAATCGGTTTGTCGAGGTATACAATGTTCACGAACAATTTACAATGGAACTAATACCACAAACATATTGATGCCATTAATTTTTTAAATATTGTTAATACTTTACTTTAATTGAAAATTCTGTTTTCAACATTACCTAAATATTTTTATTTTCAGAAGTAGGAAGTAGATGGTACATTGCATTTATAATTTGTATGCTTATTCTAATTGCTACAGTAGCAGGTTTATTAATACGAAGGTCATATAGGACAAAGGTAAAATTTCACCAAATATCATAAATGTAAATAAATGGCGTCATTGCATTTTGTTACAGAAACGTCGCAATGCAATAATTAAGGGAAATGTTATTCATTTCAAAGACGGACAAATTCATTATTTTAATCCATTTTTAAATGTGGCAGAGCAAGCGACGCTGCTGCCCTACGACACTAAGTGGGAAATACCACGAAACAAAGTGGAATTAGGTAACTGTAGTTTGATGTTGACCAATGTCTTATTATAAAATGCATTTCCTTTCAGGTCGTAATTTGGGTTCGGGTTGTTTTGGACTTGTGGTGGAAGCCACAGTTGCCAACTTTTTTGAGGGAGAACCCGAGAGAACTGTCGCTGTCAAGATGCTTCACCCGCACTCGAATTTCAAGGATTTAAATATGTTAATAAGTGAACTGAAAATAATGATTCACCTGGAAGAACACGACAACTTGGTAAATCTGCTGGGGGCTTGCACAGAAAACCTTGGGGAAAGTAAATACATGGAAGTGAGGGACTTTTATAAACATGAATTTCATACATTGTTAATCATTTTCAGAAAGACTTCTAGTTGTACTCGAATATTGTAGTCATGGTAATCTGCGAAATTACCTCCTGGAAAATCGCTATAACTTTGTCAACTTAATAGATCCAGATACGGAACTCATTTGTTTTCCTGATGCTGATTCCTTACAAGGTAATATGATTAATATATATTTGTTGCTTATACTCTAAAATATACAATCTTAACTTACTTTACATTCTTGGATTAATATGATTTCGAATTCTTACTGTTGTATTTCATAGTACATTTTCATTCTAATATTCAAGAATAAATAGTTTATTTTCTGTTACTCTATAAAAAATCTAATTGTGTTAAATCCCTATCTATTGTTCTCCAAATCGGACATTTAATTACTGTACTATAACCTGTGAATTGTGAGCAGAAGCTCCGCCCTACCGAAACTACATATTTTGTATTTTACGAAGTGCAATGTGTCTAAAATATCTGCAATATCATTTCGTTACATATGTAAATATCTAGAGCTATTTAAATTTTCGTTAATTATGATTGGGCCTATTAGTGGAATTCTTAGTATACCACATCATACAATGAAATTTCATTCGATGGCGAGATCCTATTATTAATTATTAAATTTTTTCCAAAGCAGCCTACGATTCCCTTTTTTTATTTCAATCTTATTATAAATAAAAAATTTCGTTAATTTTTCAATTAATTATAAAAATTTATTATTACTGTATTATATAACTATATATATATATATATATATATATATATATATATATATATATATATATATATATATATTTATTTATTTATTTAATAATGACATTAACGTCTTCATATTCTGAAACCGGTAAACTATTGATATTAGCTTAGATGATACTCATAACATCGCTAGGAATGGTAATAGCTGTAATCATGCTTCCCGTTATTCATTTTTAAATTAATATGTGCGACCTTTTTGTCAAGTATATAAGTCTTTGAATGTAATGTACGCAAGCAGTGATACGAATAATGCTTTTGCCTTTCCCCGTCTAAGATGTGTTGGCATCACTGGAAGCGTGGCGCGCTACGTCTAGTTATAATTCCTCATAGCCTTAAGTCAATGCGGATCCTCATTTTCTCTTTATCAATGCGCATCTCTAGTTCTGCCATCTATCTCTTGACAATGTGTTTATTCGTGACAAAATAAATTATAAAGTATATTCAAATTTAATATATAACTGCGTTGTTGTGTGAAAGGAGTGTGCAATTAAAAATAAAAATAAAAGGAATGTTTGTGAATAAGTGTTGTGTTTGTACAGTGGATGATGGTGCTCACTGCTCGAGCAGCGAGCCGCCGCCAGCGCCGCCCCCGAGGCTGTGCACGCTGCAGCTGCTGCACTGGGCGCTGCAAGCTGCACACGGCATGGAGTTCCTCGCTGCCAAACAGACTCTGCACGGAGACCTGGCGGCGAGGAACCTTCTGTTGGCGGACAATTTCATCGTCAAAATCAGCGATTTTGGTCTGTCCAAGACTCTGAGCTCTGGATATTACAAGAAAGAATCTCAAGTGAGTAGTTAGTTGTGTGACGTTGTTTGTATGAGCGTATGGTGTATGTGTGGTTGAAACAGTGTCCGCTGCCAATCAAGTGGATGGCGATCGAGTCCATCCGCGACAAGACGTTCTCCACGCAGTCCGACGTGTGGGCGTTCGGCGTGGTCCTGTGGGAGCTGTTCAGTCTGGCGCGGGTCCCGTACGCCGAGCTGGAGCCGGACGTCGGCTTCTACCGAAAGCTGGAGAGTGGCTACCGCTTGGAGCGTCCCGAGTACTCGACCCGGGAACTGTAAGTCGCGTGCGCATGCGCAGTGGATGTGACGTTGTAACGATGTGTGTGTAGCTACCAGGTGATGCGCGAGTGCTGGAGTGCGCAGCCGCAGTGCAGGCCCAGCTTCGCGAGCCTCGCCCGCACGCTGGCCGACTTGCTGCGGGTCCCCAGCACGGTGCACGTCGACGCAGCTGATGACAGGACGACCCCGGAGCGCTCATCCTCTGCAGCGAGCGTTCTGGCCGCGGAGCCGGGCGACTGCGTGGCGCTGGACATCGACGTCCTCATCACTACTGACACCTTATGAAAATAAGAACCTTGAAATACTGTTATATTATTTATAAAGTTAAATAATCGTTCTAGATTTATTTTCAATCCAATAAATTGTGCAATAAGTACTAATAATATTGAGTATGGCACTGCCCTGTTTGCACGTGTTACAGATTGTGTTGACGCCTGCTGCGCAGTGTAACAGCTACTCTGCACTAAGTACCAATGAGTACTGACAAGTGTTTATTTTACTTGACCATAATACTAACTGAAATAATGGAACATTAAGAGGTTGGTACAATTGTTTAAAATAAGAAGTTTGTTTAAATATTTCTCTTAACGCACTTGCCCCCTAAAATTTTCAGTAGCCCCCTGGTTGGCCCCCCCGACTTTTAGGGTCAATCTAAAAAATTTTGAGGTTGGTACATTTGTTTAAAATAAGAAGTTTGTTTAAATATTTCTCTCAAGATAAAAAAAAAACTAGTGAAAATTCATTACTATAAAAATAAAATCTAATCTATTATAATAAATTAGAGTTCCCTGTGTCAACGTAAAATCTAAAACTTGCTTTTTGTGAAATCTTAACTATAAATTTTGTGATTGAAATATTCACACGCTCTCCAACTCATTTGTTCATTTCCATTTACTGCAGTGTTGCAAACTATATTGAAATTCAAATTCAAATAATAGTGAGTCTAGAGGGCATAAAAAAACTATTTGAGAATTAGATATCTGCAAGAAACGAAATTCTCGTCTGTTCCTCTAAAGTTTCGCTTAGATTCAATGACCTTGGGCATTTAAGTTTGTTGGCTTTCTGGCAGAAAATTTTAAAATATCTAGTAAGTCAGGTTGCATAGGTAATATTATTAAAACACATTTTGGGATAATTAGTATAATATACTTTGTGACGGACGCGCTGCCTCGATGTAACGCGAAGTCATCTTGTTTTCCTGTTATAGCAGTAGAGGGTCTAGGGAGCCAGAAGCTCGAGTGGAGGAGGGTAGGATCTTCTCTGAAAGAGTCGAGAAGTTCACAACAGTCTATATTTACGAACACAGTTACAAATAATTTAAGGTTCAATAAACAGGAGGTTGGTAACATTGGCGTTAGTTACTAGATGTCAAATTGATACCTAATTTCAAAAACGTTAATTTCTTTTTTTAAACTTAATAATAAACTAAAAACAAGTGCAGTAAGACAAACAATAAACGCAGTAGTTCCAAAATTTGTAAAAGTTTTGCTAGGCTATTTTGGGTAAGAGTATGGAGTTCTTTCATACAAACGGCCAGCGCGCTCATAGTTAAGCACTGCTAGTGTGCTCAGCATTTAACTTAATTAAAGAGTTGTTTTTGTGCTGACTCGCTACAAAGTTAAGCAGTGTTTCTAACGGTATCAAAAGTAAATAATAAATTATGGCAACTATTGAAGAAATAAGAACTCCAATGAATGCGTGGATGGAAGAAATGCAAAAGTCAATGGATCGTTTAATTAAAACAGTCGAAAATAAAACATAATACGAAAAACTACAAAACGAACTCGAGCAAAAAGGATCACAAATTGAGTCCCTAGAAAGAAAAACACAAGAAAAGAATATAATATGCTATGGGATTGTAGAAGATAGAGGCGAAATCCTTGAAGAAAAAATGTTACAATTATACACTGAAACTACAAGATATTTCCCCAACTCAATTAACAAATTTTATACAATTATAATAAGTTTTGAAAAAATAATGTCAATTCTCAAGTG
This sequence comes from Poecilus cupreus, assembly GCA_963942605.1. Taxonomy (NCBI): domain Eukaryota; kingdom Metazoa; phylum Arthropoda; class Insecta; order Coleoptera; family Carabidae; genus Poecilus; species Poecilus cupreus. Next base: position 34,833,011 of record OZ012713.1, read on the forward strand.
TCAAAATGATGGTTTTTTACACTAAACAATCATTTTGAATTTCGAAGCCGTTACCATTACAACAGCCGCGAAATTCAATTTCGCGGTCTGTATTGTGGCTGCCAAATGCTTATTTCACATCCGGATGTATAAAAAAATATTGTATGTAAAAACAGAATTATAATACATGAAAGAAAAATAACAGCAAATAATATTTAGAATAAATTAGCACATTCCACCAAGAGTCAAACATTAGGTGAAGCTACAACTGAAGCACTACTACACAACGAAACCTTACAATAATTTCCGATTTACAAGAAATACGCGCACCAGCTTAACTCGATAGCTACATCCCTCACTGTTCTGATTGGCTGTACTAATACAAGTATTTTGACTTAAACTAAATGCACTTTTCTACTATGCTGTCATCTGTGAAATGAAAGAAATGAAACAACACGTATATCCCGCCACTCTAACGGATATTTGTATTAATTAACATAGGCTTTGTAGTAAATATTATGTTGCGTTTTTAAAATGTGGATTTTGAGCCTGGCTTTAAAAGTAATGCTATATGTTTTTTAACATTTGGCGTAAAATGTATGAAGCGTCAAACTATATTATTTGAATAAATACATAATAAAGAAGAAAAGGGCTTTATATTCCGTAATTTACCATGGTTTCAATAGTTCATGTTATCAACGGATTTGTTTCCAAACCCTCTTCTGCTCGTAAAGTAACAGTGACACACAAAAACATACTCAATATTTGAATGCAGTAGAATATTTATTTAAGAATTGTTTTTATACAATATTAATGAAATATTTAGAGATGTCATTTGGAAATTGTCATTCAGCCAAAATGTCTGCAAAACTGGAATCTGCAAAAACATTCATAACATTAATATAAATCGTCAGACAACGCAGCCGTACTAAATTCCCGTCATTAAATGATATATTTTACAACTATTCGACTGTAATAATTTTAGATATGGTTAAAGATCAAACATACGCTACGAAGTTCGTATGCCAAAAAAGAAGCAAATGCACTAAAATATCAGTGCGGAAATCAAATAGTAACACTTAAAATACAACATTAAATGTAGTTTATTTTATAGTATGAGCACAAACTAAGGAGTGAAATATAATTATTATACATTATTATCATAAAAATATAATTACTTTGTAGTAAATTTTTAAAAGTTTCAATCATTCAAATTTTGTTACGTATAATTCTTTTAAAGTGTAGAACTCAAAATATCTTAAAAATTACTTATGCATAGAATAATCTTTAATTTAAAAAATTATAAATTTTTCAGTTTTGAAAAACGGTTTATTTTTCAGAAAACCATTTGTATTATTTTGAAGGTTTGAAAATTACTTTTCCAAACTTGATATACATATTTTATGATAACGGATATATGGTTACAATACTTACACTATTTTTGTACAAAACTGTAAACAATAGTAGTGTCATTTATTAGAATAACACTGTATTGTTTCAACTAGGACATTTTAGTCATAGGGCTAAATACCACTATTTTTATATGATATGATTAACCTTAAATTGATTGACACAGTAACTACTATTGTTGATCATATACTCACTAGTTTAAACAGTGGGGCTCTGGAGCTCGTGTTGGCGACGGGTCGCCTTCAAAGTCTCGACGTGGGCGTCAACTTTCAACGGCCGAGTGTGGCCGTCGTGCTTCACAGTCTCGACATGCGCGGCTACTTTCAGGTCCACGGCGGCTGCAGCCTGCAATGTGTCCGCAATGAGGAACATGTCTGCCGTAATCAATTGTATTACGTAACTAACAAGTCAGTTTGAAACGATATTGCTGAATATATGAGATTGAAAAATTTATAATCAAGCACTAGACAACGTGAGATATGAATGTCGTTCTCAATATGAATTAGGTAATGTGTCTATATTATTAAAGCTTTGTATTACTTTGTTCTTTTATCAAATTATACTATAAGAATTAAGAACATGGTAATGTTTTTACAGATCTTTTCCATGTTAGCTCATGTTTTTTATATTTCGGGTAATAAATTTTTATTTTCACAGATCCTACACCTAAGCACCTCTCAAAGCAAAGTTGTATTTAATAGGACAACCACGATACTGAAAAAATGCGCATACAATTTAGTAGGTCCATTACTGTTTGTAATAAATAATATTTTCTCATCGTGATTCTTTCCAGGAAAATTACAAATATTCAAGTTATATCCCGTATTCAAGATAGGTGACAAATCAGTAGCAGTATTTATAGACTTGTATCCAATAGTACCGTGGATCTTCAAAATCATCGAAATGCTTCTTAAAGATAGATTTACTTGCTTTTTAATTGATTTCAATGCTTCTTAATTGGACTGTTACGGAATTCGAAGGGTTGTAAACAACTAATTGCTATCGTATCTTAGTGATAGACAACAAGATGTGGTAAATAACAAAATTTCCTTTCTTCTACCGATTCATCATAGAGTGCCGCAGGGTTCTGTGCCGTTTTTATATATTCTGTACGTTACGAAAACGACTTGCCAAATAATGTAAATTCCAGTGGTACTCTACTATGTGCTGACGACATGTCTTTAATTGCAAATAACATTAACTCTGAAGCAGTGCAAGAACAGTGTGCTAACATATTATGAGAAGCCAATATATGGTTTAGTGCGAACAAACTTCATCTCAAATTAAAAATTAAACCAAAATTATTAATTTTAATCTAAGAAGTACCGATAAACAATATGATGGAAACTACACTCCTAGAACTCGTCATGGACCCGCCATTATCTTGGATTGCCCGTTTAGTTTACAAAAAAGAGCTGATAGAACATTAAATAATAAACATTGTAAGCATCCTTGTAGAGATTTATTTAAAAATTCAAACATTTTAACATTGCCATCTTTGTACATTTACAATAGTTTAGTTTATATTAAATTATATTTGAAAATGAAGACCGATTTGCAAAGTAGTCATAGTTATAATACAACAAATAATAGAAAGTTAACTATACCTCAGAATCGTTTGCAAATATTTAAGACAGGCCCTATCTACAGCTGTATAAATTAATGTAATAAATTAAAAAGTCTTTAATAAATCACAGTTTTCATACAGTTGACGAATTTATTTATACTATAATTTATGTATGTGTATGTGCTTATTATCGTTTTTATTATTGTATTGCTTTAAATTGCTTTATCCTGTGTATTGATTAGGCTACAAATGTTTGTATATTACTATTATTGATTAAATCACTCTCTATTTCCACCTCACGCAACCTTACAACTACTTACACTGATGTTTATAAAATATTTAATTTTAATTAATTTTTGTTACATTACTATGATAGTAGTTTTCGATTGGAATACTGAAAACACATTGTTTACACCTGGCACTTTTTTTAGATCATAAGAATATGCTATTCCCCCATGCTATTCTGTACTAGGTGTTTCTCAATTTCGAACACTATAAATTTTCCTTGTAATTCATTTTGTAAAGTGCTTTTATAAGAATATATCAACATATAAAAATAGAGGAATATATGGATATAAACGCATATAATTTTATAAATTGCCCATTTACCTCACACTTATTTATTTAAATCGGAAGCTTATTTGAATGTTCATTTTACTATGTCTATATTTATTATATTGTACCGAATCGTGTCCAGAAGATGAATTAGAAATTAAGTGGTAGTCGGAATTTGGACAGGAAATAATCAAACTTCAATGATCATTGCCGACGTTTCGGAAAGTTATATTTCCATCATGTAAGATTTACAAAATTCAAAGTTAGTGGTACGTACCATCAGTAGATCACTTAAATTATATTTAAAACATTGCTTGCCCGCCTCTGTGGCTTAGTGGTCTAGACTACTAGCTACGGACCCAGAGGTCCCGGGTTCGATTCCCGGACTGGGCTGGCACCAAACAGTGTTTGCAGCTGAGTACAGCGCCGACACTTCCATCTTCATATCACTTATCACCAAAACGGTGTCTGCTGCTGAGTACAGCGCAGATACTTCCATTGTCATATCACCCATCACCCCGGCTAATAACCAAAGCAGTTGAAGCCGTATCATTTATAAAAAAAAAAAACATTGTTTTATACAGAAATACATGTGGTAAATGTGAACAAAATCAATAACAACCAGGAAATATTTTGAACAGGTGTTGATCGTAGGCGAGCTATTGAGTGACTGAACCAACTAATTAATAACCACACGATGGAACCAAACAAAAGAAGAAGAATCAGCAACCATGTTTTCAATGCGGTACATTTGTATTTAAATTGTTCAAAATATTTGAATAAAAACTACTTAGATTTTCTACATCTGTTCTTAAATTGATATTCGTTTTATTTAATTGTATATGGATCATCTCTAAAAATAATCTTTTATTTAAATTTTTTTCTGTATCCAATATTGTTACATTTTCAAAATTAAATATGTGACCTAAGTTAAAACTTAATGCTGTTTTATCTGAGTTAGATTAGACTCCATTGCAATCTTTACACATGATTTTATATTATGTGTAGGGAGTAGACATACATGGAATTTTATCTTTTAGTTTTGTGAAAATGGAATACAAAGTTTTTGTATTATACATAGAAATTTTTAAGTTGTCTGTCTCCAGTATTCTGCATGGTGTTAACTTTGGAATATATGGTATTTAAAATGTATTACTGGATCCTGGTTATTAATTGCTGTTCGTGGACCATCTTGTGTGACATCGTAAATAATTTTCCTTATGAGGCCTCTCGGGTAATCTTTGCGAGCTAAGTTTTGTTCTAATTTCTTCATATTTTCTTTGATGAACTGTGGATGGCAAATATTTTGGATTCTGTGTTTTTATGCCTTAAATGAGACTGATTTTCTGTTTCATTGAATGACCGGAGTGATAGTTTAAGATTATGTTTGACGATGTTTGTTTTTCACACCAATCAGTCCAAACAGAACCATCATCTTGTTTTATCAACATTAAATCCAAAAAAGGTAAACGCTTATCCCTTTCACATTCTAACGTAAATTGAATGTGTTTGTTAAATTTGTTCACGTACTGTAATATTTTATCTTTAAAGTTTTTTTGGGATAGTTAAAATGTTATCATCCACGTATAATTTCAAGAAAGGAATATGAACAGGGAAATTATTTACAATGTCAGACAAAATCTTATTCATCACTAAATTCGCAAAAATAGGAGATGCTGGGTTACCCATAGCTCTACCAAATAATTGCTGATAAAACCTACCATCAAATGAGAAGTAACTGCTGTCAAAACAAAATTCAACTATTTTTTTGAACATTTCTAAGTTAATATTAGTAAAATCTTAATGATCTATTAATAATAATAATAATCAGTTATGTTCTATTTCCTGTAAGACCAGTTGTTTGGGTATATTTGTGAACAAGGATATGACATCTAAAGAAACTAATATATAATTGTCAGGTAATTTAATATCTTTAATGAATTCAACAAAATCAAAAGAGTTTTTAAGTTAAATTGAATCAGGGGAAGAAAATTGTTTAAAATTTGTGTTATAAATTTAGCTAATTTATATGTTGGTGAATCTATACTGCAAACTACAGGTCTCACAGGAATGGGTGGTGCTTTATTGGGTCTTGGGCAAACCATAAATTCTGGGAGCATTAGCATTGTGTAATTTCAGTTGATGATTGGTTGTATCATCAATCATGTCTCTCTCATGGAGTTCCTTAACTAACTTGTTGTTTAAATTTTGAAACTTATTCGTCGGATCTTTAACAATTAGCTTATAAGTAAGTGAGTCATTCAATAGCTCGTCCATTTTACTTTTATAATTACATTGACAAATCCACGTATTTAATTTTACCGTATAAGAAGTCATTTCTTGAGAAAAAAGTTGCATTTATCATTCGGACACTGACTTGTATGTCATCATATTCATCGCCATAATTTGATGAATTTGTTGCCAAAATTTGTATTTTTTATTTTGAAGTAAATACATAGTAGATGGTAGCACTTGTCAATTGCTCGCAAATGTCAAAATCGTTTTTTAATGGCAAACGATAAAAATCTGTTGTAGGCAGCACAATACCTTCCGCCATAGATTTCTTATCGAACAATGCAGGAACACGGACCACCACTACCAAGAAACGCTCATTCCTTCAAAAAATATGACACACGCTAAAAATGACATTTTTCCACCGTTATTTTGTTTTATAAAAAACACAGGTTAGCAGATTTAAACGAAAATATCAAAATATAATTTTTCTTTAACGTGTAGTTATTCGTATATGGTGACAGTAAGAGGAAAATGTTTCAAACCATAATTGTAGATAATATTTGAAACATTAATAACAAAATTTTCATTAAACCACAATTTACTGTGATATTTTCAAATAACTTGATAGGGCTTTAAGTAAACTACCACTTCCGGTTATTGGATTATCATTAAAGGGGATAGGGAAAATGTAAGGAAAAAATGCAAACGCAATATTCCAGTCTTGATTCACACTGTTCTAAACATTTATTCAAATGCGACCGGTTTCGGCCATGTAATGGCCATTATCAAGCATACCGGCGAGACTGTACAGAAAATACAAAACCAGGAATAAATACAAGTAACAAGCATAAATACAACAACAAAAAATATATATAACTACTTACACTAAAAAACTACAAGGAAACTGTCCACAGGTAACAAAATAAACATAATAAAATCAAACAAATTTTGATAAAATTATACAATAATTTTATCAAAATTATACAATAATTTTATCAAAATTTGTTTGATTTTATTATGTTTATTTTGTTACCTGTGGACAGTTTCCTTGTAGTTTTTTAGTGTAAGTAGTTATATATATTTTTTGTTGTTGTATTTATGCTTGTTACTTGTATTTATTCCTGGTTTTGTATTTTCTGTACAGTCTCGCCGGTATGCTTGATAATGGCCATTACATGGCCGAAACCGGTCGCATTTGAATAAATGTTTAGAACAGTGTGAATCAAGACTGGAATATTGCGTTTGCATTTTGTCCTTACATTTTCCCTCAAACTCACATCTTCACACTTGGGCGTATCCCGTTCATCTTAAAGGGGATACAATTGAAATATACAAAATATCAAAATTTTCAGTTTAATAGTTTATGAGAAACCGTATCTCCAGAGATCCACACAGACTGACAGACAGACACACACACAGACATCATCGCGAAACTATTACAATCGTGTTCTATGGACCCTAAAACGTGCTCATCCACTGGAAACTAACTACTCAATTTTTAGCATGATTCCTATACCTCCCTCACAGGATGTGGCGGGAGGTAAAAATAACGTAGGTCATTGGAAGAGCAAACCTTGAATAGAAGAGAAAGATTAAAGAATCTTAAAAGAAAGGCTCCAAATGAAAATGAGACACACAAAGTGTAGCACTATCATTCTATGATATAGGTTTAGCATGTATAGTAACGCGAAGTAGTGATTCTCTAATGTTTAATGTTGGTAGTATTTGTTTCTGTAACGTAATGTCATTTCTGTCCAAGGTAAAACTCGCAACATATTCTGGTGACACGAACGGACTAAATACTAAATACAGTGGGCTAACATCACTGGAACGCTGACTGACGTAGAGAGTGCGAGTCGAGAGAGACAGGCAATATGAGCAACCTATTTTTGTCGTACAGTCATTTAGCAATTTAATAAGAAAATATAAAGAAATTAGCTTACAGTGATTTTGAAATCAAATGTTTGATATAAAAATTAAATAATCCATTTTTATAGAAATGAGTTTTCTCAACTACTGTGTATGTGAATTGAAAGGACTTTTCAAATAATTGAATAATATACTGTTAAATATTACTTATCACTTTCGGTCAAAATTTAGCAACATGTTTTTATATAGCAACTGCTCTAAAAACAAGGGTAACTCGCACCATCTATCTCTCTCAGGCTCGGTTATAGCTTTCATAAAAGCCTACAAATGCGCGTTCCAGTATTATTATATTTCAGTGGGTAGCATAAACCCTAAAACACAATTAACCAACAATTAAACTTCTCCCATATTCCACATTCCTACATGCTCGTCTGGGATCATTCGTTCACGCAACAAATCATCAATTATACCCAACCACTTATTCCTCGCAATCATTCACCCTCAATCACAACTGCATATATTACACGAAAAAAAAAAATAATAATCTGATGTGGGCAGCACATAACCTCCCGCCCAATACTACTCTTAAACGGTACAAAATAGTACTTGATGATACAGAAACATACCTTCTTATGAAGCGAGATTTTAGTTTTTAATTGTTGTTTAAATCTACGCTAGGTATATTTCTATTTTCTAAGTGTGGCACTAGTTGTGTCTGCGAGTTTTGTCGCCGCGCGATCTGGCCATCTGGTCTTGCCGTTCTGACGTTCGAGCTGAGTGGTTGTGCTTCGTTTGTTTCAATTTATTGTTAGCAACCACGTGGTGATTTCATTTGTAGATGTTGTTAGGTGAGATTTATTTTGTTTAATCTTTTTCTGTTTCAGATTTACCCTTTGCTATATTTAAATTCATGTTTGTATATTAATATTTAATTTCTTAATATTTGTATAATTTCAATTGTACATTTGTTTGGTTATGATTTAATTTATATTTTTTTAAACTGCTTGCGTATCAAAGCGCAGGATGTGTTTAACTATGTTTTTCTAATGTAAATATGTTTGTACGAATGGATTTATACAACAAATAACACAAAATAAAACTGCCAACGCTCCTTCTTGAGGACTAAATAAATAAACAATTTAAAGTGGTTTTCTTTCCTTACGTTTCCCGTTTGATCACTCGACACCAAGAACCCCTTTTTGTTACAGTGGGTTGCACTTTTTGGAGATATAGCTGTGAAAATTTTAATTGTTTAATTTAAATTTCTTCCACTCTCTCCATACATAAAATAGTCTAAATTTGTAAATGCTTGCAATTGCAAAGGCATTATTTATTAATAAGTAATTAAACAATTACGAAAACAAACACTAAGTAACAAAACTATCTGTCACCTGTATCATTTGTTTGCATTTATTTATTGCATAGCCTACTTCAATATTGTAAAATTATTTCTGATTTTTCATACCATTTTTCTCCAAATAATTGTTATACAACCTCATGTTATATTTATATCATTGAAATCAGAAAAAAATTCTCTATCTAAAGGACTAAAAATTTATATTGGTTACTATTTAAAAATATATAATTTTATTCTATCGTTTGAGAACCACTGATTTAATTTTCTGTTCGTCATTTCTATTAAATAGGGCCGTTTTTTCTGGTCACTTTTTGTATATAACATTTTTCTCTAAAGTCATTTAGTTCGACCAAAAATGCGCTGGTTGTTTTAAAGGAAACACGCTGTATATCATATTTTTGATATATAGTGCAAGTGACATTAACATAGTATTTTGATCTGGTTGTTAGGAGAAAGATAAGTAACATTTTATCCGCTGTTAAAACGATAATAGTTATTTGCAAAACTAGAGAGGAAAGCGCTTCTTTTTCTCCCTCAAGTTCGAAGTTTGCCTCATGAGCGCAGCGAGTGAGGCATTTCGAATGAGAGTGAAAGAAGAGATTTCCTCTCGTGTTGGACACAACATTTTTTTCACGACATGTTTCTAAAAACGTTGTGCTCGGACCTAAAATACACTTTGAGATCACAACTGACAGACTGACACGTTAAATGTTGGGTTATCAGACACAAGGCGGTGTAGCAGTGTTGCCAATGAACCAATCTTAAAAATCTTCAATAAGTAGTCAAATTGAGGTGTAATAAGAAAAAGAAGAATATATGACATAATTGTAAGCCAATTTAAAGTATGTATATCACTAAAATAAGGATTTTCAATAAAATTAGGAATTTTCTTATAATTTTTATAATATATTTTTTGTAAATAACATTCATATTGGTAACACTTCTATATTTTCCTCACTAGAGAGGAACAACGTATTTTCCTCACTATTTCGGGAGAAGAAAGGTGAGGTTTCCTGGTATGTCGTAAAAAAATAACTTTATCAACATTAAACTAGATTTTCGATTGTTGACACAATGAACAAAAATTCAAAATACGTTATTGCATTTTGACAAGCATTTGACAAATACTAGAAAAAACATTACGTTCGTTGAAATTAGATAAAGAGAATTTCTGAATTAACAACAATACGAATAACTGCACAAATTTCGATCAGATCTCTTCTTCTTTCTCGTTATTTGTCCGCAATACCGCTGGATGTCACTGGTGTTATCAAAATTCTACGCTTTTTCGAATGTCACAATATTTATGTATCCAACAAAATTAAAACGTGATTATTTATCTAAATTGTAGCCATTACTATTTTACATCTTTTGCTATAACAATTTTTGTTGTTAATCAATTCTTAGTTGAGATATGCCCAAAAAACTGTTTTGAATTTCAAATACACTGCCACTTCCGGTTGGTTCCTGGCTAAACGGTACAAAATATCGAAAAATAATTCAAATAAAAATTGTATCCAATACTATTCTACATATTTTATATCTTAACAAATTTTATCATAAAACTGTTTTGTTTTAAATAAAATACCATTTCCAGAGGGTTCTGGCTAAACGGTACAAAATAACGAAAAAAGATTTAAATAAAAATTGTAGCCAATACTACTCTACATCTTTTATGTCCTTACAAATTTTGTCATAACTCATTTATTAGCTGAGATATGCCTAAAATACTGCTTTGGACTTCAAGAAAACTACCACTTCCGGTTGAGGTATTGCTACCACAGTTTAACCAATTTACAACTAGGTTCTTTGAGGCTAAATATGAAATTTGGTATTGATAAATTTGATAGATTTTGAGTTATTGTTACGTTTATATGCACGCGAAAAACATGGGAATTTTTTTTGTTTTAAGGACCTTTATTTTATTTTAGGGATGTTAAATGTCATAATTATTGAATTGAATTGCAGAAAAATTATTTGGTTTAGTTTGATGGGTCCTGAAAATTATTTAAATATTAATAACGAAAGAAAACGCGAAAAAAATTAGATGAAAAAATTTATGAAATTCACAAATATAAATAAATAATAAAAACATTTACAAATATTCTAAAAATAAATAACCCTAGAATTAATCTTTATATTTAATTACATGGCAGCCTGTGCCAATAGTATATTCTTAATAAGGATACAAAAAATATTTTCTTAGAATTATAAATAAATATAAATATATTGTTACGATTCTACGTTCCTTATTTTGAAACACACAACTGATATGAAGGTATTTTATTAAATAACGAATATATACATTTAATATATCTTTTAACACTGTCAATCAATCCTCTATTTATATATTAACAACTGTTCTTATTTATTTATTTTAGTTTCCATGTCATTTATTGACATGCCCCTACAAATGGCAACCCCCATCGTATCTCTGTACGGAGTCTATCGTAACAATAACATCACGACTTTTACCCATTAAGGCCCGATTGTACAAATGCGAGTTCAGCTGAAGCTTAGCTAAACTGAAGTTTAACTGAACTTAAGTTTAACATTTTGATCTGTTGTACAAATCGTGTTTACATTGAGCTTAGCTAAACTACAGAGAGCAATGTTTTTATATGGTTAGTAGATGCCACGTATGCGCGTTTTGCAGAATTTTGAGAATAAAGTAAAGTGCTGACAGATGTCAAATGTTGAATTAACTTCAATAAATACAAAAAAAGGGTAATTTATATTACTAAATAATAGTAAAAATATTATTTTAGATTGGAATACAATGCTTTCTGTAGAGATTATCGTGTAGCATAGATATCAATATATATGGAAGTGGTGTTCGCCAAGAACCTGGATAAATTATGAGTGTTAAAGAGGCAGCCAAGTTATCTCAAAAGAAGAAACTTTGTTGATGAACTTGGTCAAAATATACAAAAGTATTTTAGAATGTCAGGATTCACATTATACTGTTCTGTAGGGTGTAATATTTCTTGACATACTACCCAGAATCCTCGCCAGAATCATATCATTTGGCTCAACTATGACTTTGTACTGTTGTACTAATTTATTTGTAACTGAACTAATAACAAATTACCAAAAATGACTTAACATAAAGATTTCATTTTGCCCAAAGGTATGTGAATCTGATGACATAATAAATATAGAAAAATATTTCAAATAAAATTTGTAGGTTAGGATATTATTCTACATGTTTTTAATTTCAATGAAATTTACTCTATCTCATTTATTTACTAAGATATGCACAAAAACCTTGATAGGCCTTCAAATAATCTAGCATTTATTGTTGATGAATTGTTCCCAAAAATCTAATCAATTCATAACAAGAACATATTACCTTCCTTACACATAGGATGTAAAAATTATGAATATTCCTTTGTATGATTTTAACTGGTTCAAGCGATATGATTCTGAGCTCGTATTCTCTAAAATAAACATTCTCAATTTTTTTTTTTAACTAAATCTCTGAACTCATTCCATTGTCTAATTAAGTTTTCATGAAGACGAAATACTTGAACACGGTGTCGATCCATTATATATACCAGCTCTAACATGTCTTCATCTGTATCATGGAATCTTTACATATTTTATATAGTAACAATAAAATTACGAAGTTAGAGAATAGAAAGGAATATTCATTAAAAATAACACAAAATAGAGGTTCGATTCAGTTAAATAAAGCTTAAGCCTTCAAATTCGGCGGCTCAAATTGAACCAAGCTTAAACTTCCGTGCAGTACTAAACTCGTATTGTACAACTCATGTTTTTGAAAAACTGAAGTTCATTTGCAGTTTAAGATTAAACCAGGCTTAAACTCGCTATGTACAATTGGGCCTAAGAGTGTGGCACTCTGCTAACGCAGATCTCGGTAGGTGATATATTTTTGCGTATGAAATAAATTAAATTGGCAACTGTCGGCAGTGGGATTCGAAGTGAGGATCTCTCGATCCACAGTCCGTTGCGTTACCACGGAGCTATTTACCCAATTTATACAAAATTTGTGAAACTTTATTTGACAGGACCCTATATTGTTGACGTTAAACACTAAAAATGGCAGTACACAACAATGGTAACGTCTCAAACATCTGAAACAACACAAAATAATGATTATTTGACAGTTAAATAACCTCAAAATGTGAAAACAGTTTATAACTGAGCTTCATATCTCATAGGGATTTTTCGGTTTCATTTTGTAAAGTTCCACAACCTGTTCGAGGTTTAGTTTTGGTTTTCCGGTTGGTTTCTGCGCTTTTTCGGGCGGCCTTGAAGACTCTCATTCGGATTCTGATTGGTCGGTTGTTTCGGAAGAAACAATTAAGGGGTGTTTTCGTCTGATTGTTTCTTCCAGTTCTTCGTTTCGAGACCAACAGTAGTCGATGCAGAATTTAATTTCCTACATGATTGCTTTGTCACATTTTCTTGTAAAATACTCTAAAAAATATTGGGGCACCCAAAACTGTTTTATGAAATCATGCAACATTTGGTGTTTAAGATTTTTGTTAGTAGTAAATTTAGACCCAATTTAAACATGAACTAAACAAGATAAATTATTGGTCTAGACAGTTTTAAATGCAGAATTTAATTCACTATATGATTTATTTGAAGTATTTTCCTGTAAAATACTCAAGAGAGCAATAGCGGCCAAAAAACAAAACACAAAAAATATTCTGGCCTTACACTCCTACGTATATCCACACACCCGGGCCTTTACCAAAAACATTTTTATTATTTACTTGTTTTTCTTTAACTCCAATATATCCACTACAATTGGTAGCTCCACACCTACACTCCTTTTTCTCTTCTCCGATGCACTACAAATTATAATTAAAGGTGAGTTCATTACCATTTGGAAGATCAATTATTTTAAAAACAACTTCACGAAGTGACAGTTGAGCATCGACTGTAATGGCGACCTCTACTACACTTTAATAAAAAGACATTCAAGAAAAACTGTCACGTAGGCCACTGAAGACAAGACAAAACAAAATGGCGACTCAATTACTCATCGAATAAATATTTGTCACTTGTTTTGTTTGGGATACTTTTTCAATTTGGAGGACAAACAATGATTAAAAATTCATAACAATTCCAGCAGTAATTATCTGTTTAGATTCTTTCGTAATTATGTCAGATGTCAAAGAGTTGTTTTACGGTTAGATTTATAGGGTTGTTGGGGCTTTACCGGCGGCCTTTTCGTTTCAAAATGGCTGTGAGGCTAGCCTCCAAGTTCGACTAAATATTTAAACAGTTCTATCCAAAAACTAGTGACTTAAAACAGCGATAAAAACATCAGTTTTTTGTATGTTACAAACAAAAATTAATAAGATATTTCTGAAGTTGTTCTACTTTATTGGCAGCCATTTTATTTCAAAATGGCTATGAAGGTAAACATGTTATTCAAAGAAATATCTGGAGAGTTCTGTTACGAAAATAGTGAAAGAAAATCGCGAAAACAGAAACAAAATTCAATGAGATATTTCTGGAGTCGTTTCGAGTTTTACCGGCGGCCATTTTGTTTCAAAATGGCCATAAGCCTAGCCTCCAAGTTCGACTAAATATTTGAATAGTTCTGTCCAAAAAAATAGTGACTTAAAACAGCAAATAAAAGCGTTAGAGTTTTGAAGGTCCCAAACAAAAATTCAATGAGATATTTCTGAAGTTTTTCCAATTTCTCGACAGTTAGTGAATTTAGTGACGTTATCCGATCAGATATATGGATAGTTCTGTGCAGGAAATAGCGGCCGAAAAAGTGTTAGTTTATTTTAAATTGCAAACAAAATTTGAAGAAAATTCTTGAGTTGTTTTAAGCTTTACATACCGCCATTTTGTTTCAAAATGGCTGTGAGGCTAAACACATAATCCATTTTGACATCTGTATAGTTTTTCCCGAAAATAGCTGTAGAAAAACGCGATAAAAATAATGAAACAGTTTGTACACAAAATGGCGGAAAACAAACAAGAGAAAACACAAACATTTCTAACCTTTTGGACCAGCGTCTATCATCTTATCCTTATCAATATTATTTTTCCTTGATTACTTCTCCAACGAATTCAATGACAAATGAGCCTTTTTTAACGGGCGCTAATGTCTTTAAGCCCCAGCCACGACCAGAGGTCTTAAACGGGCCACAGGGGCCTAGAGGCGCTTCTCAAAGGACTGGCTGCAACAACGAGGCCCAGCAGCACAACAATGTTTTTAATTTCATGTGATGTGAGAAGTAAGTTTCAGCCTCTCATTGGCTGTAGTTTTCACCTCGAAATTGCAGTGCTGCGTATCTTTAGACAACAAAAGCGAGTAGGACGGCTAATTTTTTGGATTGAAATCTTGTTCATTAAAAATAAATACCAAAAAGCGAGTATAACGGCTACAGTTTGTAGGGCTGTCCTAAATTTATTTATTTCAGATGCTTGCCAAACATAAATAGCACAAAATTTTGTATAATGGCTTGAGTTTGTAAGACAATCCTAAATGTTTATTTTTTAAAAAGCTAGTATAAAAATAAATGATAATAAAGGCGAGTATAACGGCTAGAGTTTGTAATTTGTATTTATTTAAGATGCTAGCCAAAAATAAATAGTAACGAAAGCGTGTATAACAGCTAGAATTTACAGAGCTGTCACAAATTTTTATTTAAGAAGCTAACTAAACATAAATTGTAATAAAATCGAGTATAACGGCTAGGACTAGAGTTTGTAGGGCTGTCCCAAATATTTCATTAAAAGATAATTTAAATAATAAATAAGTGGTGTTCTATACTACTTTGTCTGTTACAATTTAAATTTCTCTTTTACTAAATTCAATATTCTTGTCCCTCATATTCTTCATTTTTTTTTTGTTGGTTCTTGTTGTTTTTTTGGAACTCTCTACGCCTCTTGGCAGACAACCCTTTCAGCTGCAGAGTAGGATATCGTCGGATGACACGGTAAGTCAATTACCTATGTTAGGGGTCAAGGTACGGTCATTAATTAACTATTCAGTTTGTAACGATTCAATCTCATGATCTTACTTGAAACCAATTAGAATCTTTTAACGGCTTTTTGGTCACTTCCAGCCAGTCTTTCTTAAGAATCAGTGCGAGATTGTTTATTGAGTTTAAACCAATTTTTGGGAACTATTAGTCAATTGGATCAGAGGAGACACAACATATGATTGTTTATTGGCACCTGCCGGATTTTAAGATCCACACATTTCTTAACCACTTTAATCTTGATTGAAACATTAGCTTGTTTGTAACCACCCCAGTGCCGTACCTTCCCTTACATATGTGATGACTGACGTGACCATCCTTTGTTTTATTTGTTGGATATTTATTGCGAGCTCATCATATGCATATTGGCTGAGGCAATCGCTCATCAGTTTGGAGCTGTGTCGATCGCTCCGGGTCGAGCATTTCCGGTCGGCGGTCGCCATCTTCCAAACCGCCAAGCGCTTCGGCTCCGATCGTCGTCCATCGCCAAACACTTCCGCTTGTGGAGGGGACGCCACTAATCGACAGCTGACGAGTTGAGCGACGGTTAACTAGTTACCAGTTACGCCTTACTTACCAGTGTGAGTTTAGACACTGCGTATTTGTTTATCGTTGTAATTGATTAATTTGTTATTGTATATTGACGGTAGTCCGTTGTGAAGATCTGATCCTTGCACTGTGACTACTAAAATCCGTGGCCGGTGTGTTCCACGCCATCGCCTAATCATATTTGTATATATCAGCGCGACGTGATATTCGTCTGGTCGACCATTCGGTGCCCGCGTCTCCGTTGTGCCCTAGCCCTAGTTGCTCCGTCGTGAACTACTCGCTGCGCGATCTTATTACCACCTTCCCCGCGCACACCTCGGTGTGATCAGATTCTGAACGCGATCTACGCGATCATTTTTGTTATACTTATCGTTATTACCCATAAGAACATTGTAATTCATAAATCAATTTTACACCTATATTTAAATAAAACCAAACTTTTCCTATTCCCTGTCCTTGGTTTGCTAATCAACCCCCACAGGTTGAACCATCTTAGGCTCGATTAGCTGGCGCCCCTTGCATTTGAGCAGCGCACCCCGACTCCGCTGTAGCTCGCCGCGGTTCACCTTTTCCAGGGAGCAACATCGTAGCCCGTAGCTTGAGCCTACACCAATTCATTTCAATTGAGTTTGCAGTGACCGGGCAATGAACCAAGCGCCGTAGAACCACATTGCGTTTCACTACCGCCCATAATATGATAAACATATTTATGTTTAAATAATTAAAAACGTTTTTGTCGTTAGCTAAATCACAGTTTAGTTCGAAGAATAAAATACTCAATATCCGAATAGTAATGCAGCTATTAAATGTATAATAAACAACAATACAACAATTATAGAAATTAATTGCATTTTAACAAAAAATCTGATGTGGGCGGCACATAACCTCCCGCATAAAACCTGAAGAATATTGGAATAATTTTGAAAGGTAATACAAATAAATATACTTTTTGATTAATAAGTAGATGCATTGTTGCAGTCAATACACTGTACATTACTGTAATCAAATGTATACAGCAGGGTGTAAATCAAAAAGCGGGCCATAGCGTTTAACATGGGAAATCAGTTTTTCCGTGCCCAAAAGTTCATAAATGGTTTTAGATGAAAATGGTTCAAATAAAAATTGCAGGGAATTTAAATCTACATCTAAGTCATTAATCATATTTTATTTAACACGTCTTGTAATCCGTAAAATCGACTTTAAAGTTTTATGATTATTGCTCATTTGTAGTTTTGATACTAGTAGTGCCATACATGATTAAAGATTAGCACTAACCTAATGAACACATAAATTGCAGATATGGGACAACGTCACGTGTGACGTGACGGCGGGGGATGGGTGGAGGCGCTGGCTAGGCGGGGGCGGGGGATGCACTAGATACTGCTTACTTACTTATATCCATCTATTACCTAACTAGGAAGGTTCTAATGAAACTATGAAACTTTAATGATATTGAAGACTATCTACACTTTTAAAAAGTCTTAATTGTTATTCATTAAGCCACAATGATATTTTTTTAAATGTTGTGCCGTCATAGTAGAGGTGTTGCTGGATCTAAAACAGTAGAGATTTAAATAATTTTTGTTACATAAATGTTCTATTTTATTGTAATAATAATAATAAAATAAGTAAAAAAATATATGACTACAATTAATTACAATCTGTACTGTTTTAGATCCAGCAACACGTCTACTATGACGTCACAACATATTTTTAAAAATCATCGTGGCTTAATGAATAACAATTAAGACTTTCTAAAAGTGTAGGTAGTCTTCAATATAGATAAAGTTTCATAAAAAAATAAATTAAAAATGGTGAAAGACCCCATTGCTACAAAGTATATGGCAACCCGAATGTGTTACTTAAATAATTAGGAGGGTTCTAAACGGTAATAATAGATGGCAGCACTAGTATCAAAACTAGAAGATTGCGTTATTTAAGTCACGTATAATTGGTATCAAGTATTTGGCAACACGAATGTATTACTTTATTAAGAGGATTCCAATCGATAAGAATATATTGCAGTACTAGTTCCAAAACCAGAATTAACTTACACCGCATACAATTTATACCCAGTATTTATTTTATCGATAATAATCGAGTATTAAAAATAAAATACGTTACTTGAACATCATTTGAATTCATGCTTTCTTACTTTAGTCGATAATAATAATAAATGACAGCACAATTTTATATTACTTTACTTTATTCCACTATACACAATATTGTTAATGTTTATTTATTATTATTATTATAAATTCGAAACAAAGAATCCCACAATTGGCAACAATATTGAGAATATAATGTGTTATTAGCAATTGTCTAGTATTTGCGTTCAATTCGCGTCTAAACTAGAGGGAATAATAATGATTAAGTATTTTTATAAAACATTGGGCCCATTGCAGTGTGAAATTAATTCAATAAAAAATAATTATTGCAGATAAATACCCCATGTACGGACAATCAGAGATACAACAGTGTGATGTGTGTTGTTTACGTGTGGGGTGTATTGTTTTCGAGTTGATTTTAAAATTTTGTGACCTAAGCAAGGCATTTGATTGTGTGAATCTTTCTAGACTCTTAGATAAACTAGAACAACTAGGTATTCGTGGGGTTGCTCTCGAATGGATTGCTAACTTTTTGCAACATAGACATCAGTCTGTATCCATTAATCACTGTGATGGCGTATCGATAAATCGGACAATAAATTCAAACTTTCTGGAAATTAATGTCGGTCTTCCGCAAGGTACGGTGCTAGCACCTGTTCTGTTTACCCTCTACATTTATGATCTGACTTCTGTGTTTACTGAGGACTGCGTGCCCATTCTGTATGTACTCTTGTAGATAAGTGTAACCTCAATATACAATCATTGTCCTCTTGGTTGAATGAAAATAGCCTTTTCTTAAATGAAAGCAAAACAAACATTCTTAGATTTCACACACACCAAGATATTTATGAAAATAATATTGAGGTTCTGTTTGAAAACAAAACAATTATAAATGTTAGCAATACAAAAGTGCTTGGTCTCCATGTTAATGAAAACTTAAATGGAAAACCTCACTGCGACGATTTGATTAGTAAGCTCAACTCGGTATGTCACCAAATAAGACATTTGAAGCAATATTTAAATACACCCCAGCTTTTCAGTTTTTATCATGCGTATGTAGTATCTAGATTGAGATACGGCATCTGTTTCTGGAGCTGTTCCCCTGCCGCGGAAAAAGTCTTCATTTGCGAGAAAAGAGTGCTGCGTTGCTTGGTGGGTGCAGGTTACAATACTCCTTGTAGAAATCTATTCAAAAAACATCATATTCTTATACTTTACGATATTTATATATATGAAATCTGTCTTTTCGTTTTCAGCAACAAAGATAATTTTCTAAGGAATGCAGAAAAGCATGATTACAACACTAGGTCAAAAAATGATTTTGCTATACCTTGCTCAAGAATTAACATTGTCAAAAATGCTCCAAACAGAGCTGATCTACATATTTTCAATAAGCTACCTGATTCTGTAAAAATGGAAAATAATTTTGTAAAATTCAAAAATAAACTTGAATCTTTCTTACTGTCCCACAATTTCTATAATATAGAAGAATTTGTATCGCTCTGAAGTTTCTTTTATCTCGACATGTTCTATACACTGTACTGTGTCTAAAGAATAAATTATATTATTATTATTATTATTATTATTATTATTAATTAATATTTTTACTTAGATAGGTAGGAAAAATTACTTTTTTAGTTTAGAAATACTAAGGAAATAAATAAAGTATTCCGGAAATACTAGAAATAGGCTATAAATACATATTTATTAAGGAAATAATATGGAAATACAGTAGAAATACAAAAGAATTTCAGGAATATTGTAGGAAGTATGGAAATACTGGAAATAAATTGTAAAGTATTTCCAATTTTGGAAATCACTGTACAAATTTTAGGGTAGAGGTTGACCCCTCGGCCACACCCATAGTGGGTAAAAGGCGTGATGATATATTTTTTATTTATTTTAAAATTTCAATGTTGAGTTTATGATCTGATTAGATTTTGTTGTAATTTATCAACCGGAAGTGGTTCGTTCCCTATGAATTTTAGAACAAAAGTTGTCAATATAAAGAAGGTTCAGCAACAAAAACTGCACCAAATAAGCCTAAATTGTAAAACCGGAAGAGAAGATTCACTAAATACACAAAACAATAAATTCCATTTAAAAAAAAAAAAAATCAGCTGTGAAAAATGATTCAAATGAAAGGTGTTAGCAAAAATATTTGGAATATACAATGTTATTTGTAGTTTCCTTATACATGTTTCTAATTTTGAGAAAAACTTAATCACATATTTAAAAATATATTTCAATAACCTTAGTTACAAAAACTAAAATATTTTTAACATCTATACGTCAAATACTTCATCTGTCAATCTCAAACAAAGCGACTGTTTGTATGTTTTGTTTACCAGGGCACTCTGGAAACAACTAAAAATTATACATTTTATTTTACGTCTATCTCATGATGGAAATGTATCACATCAATAAATTCATCATCAAGGTTCATTTGGTG
The DNA here is from genome assembly GCA_963942605.1 of Poecilus cupreus. Classification (NCBI taxonomy): domain Eukaryota; kingdom Metazoa; phylum Arthropoda; class Insecta; order Coleoptera; family Carabidae; genus Poecilus; species Poecilus cupreus. Next base: position 34,854,075 of record OZ012713.1, read on the forward strand.
CTGTTTTTGTTGCTGAACATATTTTGTTATGACACTTTTGTTCTAAAATTCATAGGGAACGAACTATTGCCTAATGAAAATTTTATTTATTTTACAGAAGAAACAGAACGAAAGGCGTAGAAGTGTTTGAAACAAATTGGCGAATTAATACAATATTTATTGTAATGTAAATTATTTTTTATTTGTTTATGAAATTGTTATTTACCTTTACAGCCGCCTATGATTCTTTTTTTTCAATTTAATTTTATTATAACAAATATTGTTGTATTTTTGTTGTTAAGGAAAAAATATTTCTATTCAAATATATCATGAAAAATAAAAGTTGAAATTAATAACTCTTAAATATTTAGATTTAAAAAAAAATCACTATTTAAAAGTATCTTAAGAAAGTAAAAACCAGAATTTCGTATTATTTCATAAACCTAACAAAATTATAAGCGAAAAAAAAAATTAGTAAATCTATAATTTGTCAAATATGTCGTGACCTATGCATTCAATTAAAAAAACAATTACATGTTCAAACTAACCTACTAATGTGTTAACTTTTGTCAAATTTAACCAACCTTGTAATTCTTACGGTTCTCGAGATCCCAAGGCAACGTCTTTTACGTAACACACACACACACACACGCACACTCCTTCAAGTACATTTTTAATAAGATTTAGTTATCCAAAATTCGCGCACTCATGCACTTGCGCACTCTTACACTCACGCATTCACGCATTCGTACACTCGCGCACTGATGCACGCACATTTTTGTGAGGTTACTAGCTGTCAATCCACGGCCTCCAATGATACTAGTGGTGAGGGTGCCACAGGATTATTTGTATATGTATATTGTGATCATCTATTGGCCTCCCCGCGAGACTGTGAAACACATAATACTAATGTGGTGACTGTACCAAGAAGAATGATTCTGGTTATATTCTGTACAATATGGCTGTTACGAACGTTTATAAAAGCTCGTGGTAATAATCAGATATTTACATAAAACGAGTCAAGTTTATTTATTATATTAGTAAGGAACCAATATAATACAGTGGCGACGGGGAAAACAAATTTATTAGTACTTGTGGCAAGGTGTCAAAGTTAAAGAGTTAAAATAACAACGTAAAAATGAACCAAGTGATGGTGAGAAACAGTGTTGGTACACTTTCAGAATTTAATTTTGGAGATGACTGGTCTTTGTTTAATGAAAGATTAGAACAATACTTTATTGCGAATGAGATTGAAGAAGGGAAGAAAGCTGCAGTGTTGTTAACAGTTTTAGACATTAAAACTTACGCAATATTACGAGATATTTGTGACCCAAGAAAACCTAGTGAATTAACTTATGAAGAGCTGTGTTCTAAATTAAACAGTCAGTTTGATAAAAAAGTTTCAGTATTAAGACAACGTGCATATTTTTACGATTTAAAACAATTTACAAATGAAAGTATCAATGACTGGTATATAAGATTAAAGAAGGCAGCAGCTCAGTGTCAACTTGGTAGAAGGCTGGAAGATGTATTAGCAGATAAGTTCGTAGCGGGGTTACGACCAGGTCCAGTCTTAGACAGAATCTGCGAAGAAGATCGCAATAAAAAAATTTCAAGAATTATTAGAAATTGCTTTAAAAAAGAAGTAAGCTTGAAAGAAAGCGCACGCATGGAGCATGTCAACAAACTGAATACGGATCAGAAGAATTTATCGAAGTGGGTAAGGAAGGAGAGCGACCAAATAAAATCCAAAGATGCCAGACCAGGAGAAGGAAGAGGAGCCACAGGGACTAACGAGAAGAATTGCAACGCAAACAAAGAATTATTTACTGGTAAATTGGGCACGTATAAAAATAAGAAAATAGAGTTTGAAATAGATCCTAAAGTAAAACCTATATTTTGTAAACCGAGACCCATTCCCTTTGCATTCAAGGCGAAAGTAGAGGAGGAAATAGCTAGATTAGAGAAAGAAGGGGTAATTACTAAGGTTGAACAAACAGATTGGGGTACGCCTCTGGTGCCAGTTATGAAACCGGGAGGGAAAATTATACTTTGTGCGGATTATAAAACCACAGTTAATCGTTATTTAAATGATGTTCAATATCCATTGAATCGAATTTTCTAAGCTAGATATTTTAAATGCTTATAACCAATTTGAGTTAGGGGATGAAACAAGAGAATTGTTAGCGTGGAGTACTCATAAGGGATAATATTTAGTAAATCGGTTGCCGTTTGGAACAAAACCAGCTTGTATGTTATTCCAACGCGAGATAGAAAAAGTATTACAGGACGTTAATGGAACCACAGTTTTCCTAGACGATATAGTAGTTACGGGTAATACTAGGACGGAACATTTAAATAATTTAAGTAAAGTATTTAGTAAATTAAAGGAGGCAGGGTTAACACTGAATAAAAATAAATGTGAATTTTTTAAAGAAAGTATTTCATATTTGGGGCATGTAATTACTAAAGAAGGATTAAAGAAAAATGAGGAGAAAATTAAAGCTATTTTGCAGATTCCGGTACCAAAGTCGGTAAAAGAGGTAAGGGAATTTGCAGGATTGGTTAATTATTATGTAAAATTTTTTCCTTATTTAGCAACAGTTTTTGAACCATTGTATGCAGCATTCGATAAAGCTAAAGAAATAATTTCTTCAGATAATGTATTAGTACACTATAATCCAGAACTGCCAATCAGATTGTATTGCGATGCGTCGAATACAGGGTTAGGTGCAGTATTAGTGCATATATTTCCAAATAAAGTAGAACGACCTATTCGTTTTGCGTCTAGAACATTAACAGATGCAGAAAAGAAATATTCAGTTATACATAAGGAGGCATTAGCCATTTACTGGGGAGTAAATAAATTTTATCAATATTTAGCAGGTCGAAAAATTGAAATTGCGTCAGACCATAAGCCATTGCAGGCATTGTTTGGTGAGAATCGAGCGGCACCTCAAATGGCTGCGGGAAGATTGCAGAGATGGGCTGCGTATATAACGGAATTTAATTATACAATTCATTATGTCCAAGGTCCTAATAATATTGTAGCAGATTTTTTATCTAGAAATTCTTTAGCATGCAAAGACAAAGAAAGAGAGATAGACATAGATTATTGTAGTAATGTTTTAGAATCTCTTCCAATAAATAAAAGGGATATAAGATCAGAGCAGAGAAAAGATACAATCATAGATCAGGTTATTAAATGGGTAAACATAGAATGGCCGGATAGAGTTAGTGAAGAATTTAAAGCTTACTGGTGTCGCAGGCAGGAGTAATATGTAGAGGATGAGGTCCTAATACAGAATTATTATACCGCCAAAGTTTAGAAATAATTTATTACGAGAAATACATAATTCTCATTTGGGGATCATAAAAATGAAGGCGTTAGCTAGATCATGGTTTTGGTGGCCATCACTAGATAAAGAAATAGAACATATTGCCAAAACTTGTTCGTCATATTTGGAACTTAGAACTAAACCACACCCAAGTTCTTTATGTAAATGGCCAGATTTTTGTTTGCTGTGTTTTAATTCTAAGCAACTTGAAAGTGTGTTAATGCTGGACGACAATGGAATTACAGTGCAAGAACAGCTCAAATATTGCTTGTCTGAAATTGTAAGTATAGGCTGGTATCAGGAGCTCTGTTTTTGGATTTTGGGTATATTACGAGAAGTGTTTTAGTCATGCTACGTACTCTCTCTTATGTAGTTTTGAATTCTGTGCTTGTAATTTGTCAATATTATAAATTTGTTTTTTAATTTTACGGCTATTCCATCATAAGCTGGGAGTATCTTATATATATTCGATAGTATCTAAAACACAAAATGTATCCAATATACTTTATCTTAGATACATTCTATTTTATGTAAAACGTATCTTTAACTTTTCAAAACAATCTGCATTCTTTATCTTAAGAAAATATCTATCTTAAAAGGCATCTTTCATCTTATAAATTATCTTTTATCTTAAAAAAATTATATTTGTCTTAAAAAGTATCTTATATATTTACGGACTACTAACAGTCTGTGAAGTGTTACTTTTACAGCCTAGGCTGTAAAATTGTTTTACATAGCAACCAATCAACTGACGCATAGTAACCGTCAACAAATGAAAGTAACCTTCAAAATATTTATTAAAAATAACCACTAAATTAGTATTAATTGCAAATCACATTTTCACAGCGTCGGCAGCATTCCTTGCCTCGAATTCGCTGTAAATCTAGTATTTTGGTGTATAGTTAAACAATTAACTGTTACTTCAACTCTGTATTATTTATTCTTTCCACATGTGCCTGTGAAATATTTTGAAATATTTGATACATTTTTTAATTTTTTAGCTTTCTGTTATTTAAAATATTTAAAAGTTACTTACTCAGTTATTTTTTAAAAGTACTTAAATAAGATATTTAGAAATATCTAAAATATTTAAATGTATCTAATATTATATTATGATACAAGTGTATAAGTAAGCCCCCTGAGTAACTAAAGACGCTTTACGTATGTGTATCGTACACAATTTTTTCTACGATATAATGAAAAACCCCAAAAAATATTAAAAAAATATTTTTATTTATGAAGTAGGATCACAATATTAAATGAGAAGTTTGCCATGATAACAAAATTTTTGCAAATTTGGCGTGTTTAAAAATTTTAATCACTCGTTGCTTGGCAACCCGTGACTGCCCGTGACTAATGGGATCGTGTTACTAAACAACCGTTTTACAAACTTAGTATTTATATTAGATAAATTTATGAAATATTTGTGTCTTAAGATACTTAGATTATAAATTATTTAGATACATTCTTAAGTACCTTTAAAAAAATTATTTATAAATGTATTTAAATACTTTGATTATTTCACTCATTACAAATTTGACCAATCAGAATGTCTCATTTTCCATTGTTGTGCATTTTAGATAAGTGATTAAACAGCACCATGCTGTTTATTCGTGATTAAATTGAAGCTATTCAAATTTTGAACATTTTGAAGGCATATTTAGCTGGATAATTAATTGCAGAAGCAAGATAGTTACATGTTTTTACCTTTACTTGTATTCTATGTCATTAAACATGCTGAATTATTCAATTGAAGTAATTTTTATTTACAAATTTTTGACTTTTATATGAAAAATAAAAAAATATAGTTACACTATAACAACATAATTTTATGGTGTTTTTTTTATGTGTGTACCGATTTATTTATGTGAAAATGTGTCAAAATCAACGCTTTAGTACAATTTCTTCGGCAAATATTAAAGTTAATGCTATGAATTCATGAAATAATCTTGACAAATACCCCTCGTGCTAAAGAATTGAATGGATTAAATTTGATGTCTAGCTTATTTACAAAATTTTACTTTTAAAAAAGTGTTATCGTACATAATAATTTAAGATAAAATCCCTCGACCTGCGGTTTCGTGTTTTTTTTTTAAATTATTATGTACTCAAACACTTTTTAAGCAAAATTTTTTGCATAAGCTAGACATGTCAAATTTAATCGATTAAATTCTTAGCACTCGTGTTATAACTATTGATAAAATTTCGAAAGCGTGTATTACACGATGCGGTTTTTCTTTTCAAGTGATATTAAAGAGTTTTCTCTCACACACAATGACGAAAGTGTAAGAGAGATAGATGAATCGACAAAAAGAATATGTTACTTTTTCCAAAAAAATTTGGCCGAGAATATTGTTGCTTTATCGCATTGCCATCTATCCGCATGTTTTTCAATAGACGAATTAGCTATCAAATGTCATATTTAAATCACTTGAACAGAAAAACTTTATCGTGTAATGCACGCTTAAAAGATTTTCAGTATATTGTTCACACTCTAAATTTGAGCTTGAAAAAAATACTAATACCAATACGAGAATGGCAAAGACATATTCTCATTTAATACCAAAATGTTGTACTCCGTATTTTGAGAACCGCTAGTGGAAATTTTTTTTATGCATTACAATAATCTTGTAAAATAGAAGTTGTTTGCTAATTTAACCAATCTCGCAGCTTTTATAGTAAATGAAATAGACCAATTCAATACTACGTCACACTGAAATTCAATATGACGGTGCAGGGCAAACAAAGAGCTTTCATCTGTATGAAATGTCGAGTTTTTAGGGTTTTTTTATGAACATCTTGATTGTTTATATTTTTTATTAATAAATATAATAAAAAAATGCCTACTACTTGCATTGTTGTTGGCTACGGTAGTCTGTCAAACCGTGATAAAGTTTCTTTTCATTTCTGCAATAAAGAGTGATGATTTGACAGTGAGTAAAATTAATAACTAAACATTTTATAACAGGCAAGTATCAAGTGATAAGAACGAATAGATTTATTTACAAAAAATATTTATTCGATATATATGTTTAGATAAACCAGCATCACTGGAGGATAAAAAGCATCCTGATTGGATTCCTACCCAGAATATGGGCCACATTTAAAGATTGGTCACTAAAAACAGTGCTGATGTATGCAGGCAGAAACGGCTGGCGAAGAGACGAAGTTGCAGGCCCATCAACGGTTTGTTACTTAATTTTAATTTTCAGAATGAATCCATGATAAATTGAAGAAGTAATTTATGGAGCAGTTATGAGTACTGTTAAAAATTTCTTTTAAATATATTATGCATATTACATCCCCTACTGTCCGTGGATTTTAATTTACCGAAATGATTGGCATTTATAAATTATATCACAAATTTTACTAATATTTTTTCATTATGATTCTATAGCAATTTCAACAGCCACTCTGTTTGTTGAAGACCATTTACAAGAATATTCTCTTTCTGAGAATGTTTGATCTGTAATAGTATAAAATAAATATCTAAAAATAATGTACAATTATATTCAATACATACCTTGCGTAAAAGTTATTATTTTACAACTCATCTGTACGAATCCTACCTCAAATTATTTGGAGGCATTTAAGGACTTGTATGCCTTCATTTAAGAACTTGTATATTTGCTGTGACAACACATAACATGTAACTATGTCCATAGCAGCTACAGAGAGCACAACATCTATTCCAAACCCAAAGTCATGATCAAGATCAGTAAAATTTATTAATTTTAACTTCACCGTGTATCTCTGCGCAAAATCTGGTGTTCCTTCTTCAAATTCTGCAGATACGTGGACTTCATAACTGTGAAAAATAAAGTAATTTTGAATTTCTTGATATTTGTTATTTCTAGCTATTTGAAAACTTACCTGCATAAAAATATCACAGTTGATTAAAAAAAATAGTCGAAATGTGCTATTAAACAAGTAAATGCAATAAAAACACTGCAGAGTTATTTAAAAATATCTCTGAAGTTCAAACGATAGCCATATAAACAATGTTGATACAGTAATGTTTGCTCTTCGTCGCCATATTGGACATTTAAATGGTCACGTGTTCCGTGTTGCTCTATAGACACGGTTGCACACTTAAATTGAATACACTGTATATGTATTCCTATTTAATAGTTGTTTTATTTTGTTACCTCTTGAATCCTATTTTCCCGGATTTCTCCGCTGCCAAATGTATTAAATATGTGCCAAATTGTCTCTTCTCTTGATAATTTCCTGAAAATGTATAAAAAAAATTTTTGTTTATTTCTTTTCCTACATAAACAAAATTTTATTTTATTTTCACGTCTGCATAATTTGTGATTATTTGTCACTTTTTTGAGTTAAAGACTCAGAGTATTTGCAATCTCTGCGAACAAAAATTCACAAGTTATCACAGACATGTGTGTGATTAAATTCAAAAGATATGAAATCTGTGTGAAACCAAGTTTGACGAAATACTTTAATTTATTGTTTATATGCGTTGACACAGATTTACTTTCACAAGTAATATTATAGGATATTCTCTATTTCAGATTATTTCCAAGCCAGGAATTCCAATATTCATTTGTTCTTCTTGCCGCGCAACAGTCCAATCATTCTGCAAATTTAAAACAATGTGTTTGGAGAATTATAATCGCTTCAGACAATATACACAAATATTACAAGATAGCAGCGATCCACGAGGTCAGAAATTCACTAAGTTGCAAGTACAGATTGAAAAGCTTGATATGTTGATGGAACGAGAGCAGTACGTAGATAGTGAATTACATGTTAAAGAAGAAATCGAAGGCTTAGTGCAGTCATCGGAGGATCATGATCTGGGAACTATTGTAGATGATGACATTGATATCAAAGAAGAATTTTTTGCAGGCAGTGAAGATAAAGAATTTTATCTGAAACAAGTAAAATACGAATCGGCATCTGATAATGAACAAGGCAGCGAGTCAAGCAGTAGTGAAGAAGATAACCCACCGAACACTGCCGACATAGACAATGTGAATGCAACTTGTAACACAGATACAGGTGGAGGAGCACACACACGTAAATCTTATAAATGTTATATTTGTAACAATGAGTTCTCGCGTAAATTTAATTTGGTTGTACATTTGAAACAGCATGCTGGTATTAGAAATTTTATTTGTTCGGTTTGTGATAAGAAATTTGTACTGAAGTCTACTTTAATCAAACATATGAAAATTCATGTAGGAATTCGAGATCACAAATGTTCTGTTTGTGATAAGGAGTTTATACAGAAGTCTACTTTAACCAGACATATAAAAATTCATGTTGGAAATAGAGATCACAAATGTTCTGTTTGTGATAAGGAGTTTATACAGAAGTCTTCTTTAACCAGACATATAAAAATTCATGTTGGAATTAGAGATCACAAATGTTCTGTTTGTGGTAAGGAGTTTATACGAAAGACTAATTTAACCAAACATATGAAAATTCATATATAATTTTGAATTATTCCAACATTTGTTAAAATGTAAAAAAAATGAGCTATGTATTCTTTTGATATGCATATGAAGATACATGAAGATATTAGAAAATGTTGGTGTACTCTTTATACTTTGAAGTAAATTGAACGACACTACGAGACTTCATAGATAAGAGCGCTGCTCTGCATCCCTATTTACAGGTATGTACTAGTTTAGTATTAATGAGCTGGACTTACTCAAATTCATTCAATTCATAAGTTCAAGGTTGGAATAAAGCTAATGTAAAGTTACTTAAAATTGTATAAGGGAGCCTCCCTTATTTCATAAGGATAAGTATTGTATAACGAACTGAATTATTTTTGTTTCCTTTTTGATGGAATAGATGGTTCGGCACAATGTGTCTTACCATGTACATTGTTTCAGGTTAGTAAAGTTCAGGACTTTTCGTAAAAAAAAAAATATTTTTTAAAATTATATTTCTTTTATTTTATAAATCTATTGAGTTAAGCACAAACAATGATAAGCAATCTATATTTTTCAAAAAATTTGACAATTACCCGCCGTTTTAACTATATTATATGGGATCAATTTTTTTGAGTTGCATCAAAATAATGTATAATGCAATTGTACCTCTCATTTAAATTTTATTCCTTCAAATTTATACTCTACAAACGTAAACTGGTTTGCATATATACAGTGTGTCCCATTTAAGGTATAAATGCATTGGGATCTCGAGAACCGTAAGAGATACGAAGTTGATTAAATTAGATGAAAGTTGTCTCTTTACTAGGGCAGTTTGAACATGTATTTGTTTTTCCAATTGAACGCATAGGTCATTAGATAGTGGCTAAAATGTAAATTTTGCGATTTTCTTTTTTTGCTGATAACTTTGTTATATGACATAATACGAGATTCTGGTTTGCACTTTCTTATGACACTTTTTAATGGTGAATTTGCAGAAGTATTCAAAATAAATTTCATATCTAAACATTTACGAGTTACTTGTATCAACTTTTATTTTTTATATGGAGGTCATAGTAAGCCATGACATTTTTTAATAAAGATTTTTCTTTGCTTTTCAACTATATAAAACACAACTATATTAACGAAATTTGTTATTTATAATAAAATTGAATTGAAAAAATCTGATGTGGCCAGCACATAACCTCCCGCCCAATACTACTCTTAAACGGTACAAAATAGTATTTGATACAAAAACATACCTTCTTATTTGTTTATTTTCTATTTATATTAGAGAATTTAAATTTTCTTTCGAATATTTATTGAATTTTTTGACATATATTTCACTAAAAAAACAGCTTCACAATCACAATGACATGTGTCACATTTCGAAGAAAAAATTGAAAATTTTTAAATGTTTCCATGGTGTACTATAAATGCAAGATTTGTGAAATCTAATTTCTTTATAATTTAATTTTCTCTAAATCTAATGAAAATGTATCAAATTAGTATAATCAAAACACATGTAAAATTAAATATTCTTCAACTTTGAAAATAACATAAATTGTTGAAAATGAAAATTTAACTGTGTTTTTCACAAAAAACTGTTAAGGGCTTCAAGTAAACTTCTACTTCCGGTTGACCAATTTTATCCAAAATCTAATCAGCTCTTCATTTAAATATAAGAAGCAATAATTCACAAAATAGTATTATTTGGTATTATCGTATTTGAGTTATGCGAGACGAAAAAATTGCCTTAGACTACACACACACATACATACATACATACATACATACATACATACATACATACATACATACAGACAGACATCATCGCGAAAATAGTAAAATCGGATTGTAGGGACCTTAAAACGTGCTTATTCATTGAAAACTCACTACCCAATTTTTTGACCAAAAACAATACCTCCCTTACCTAGAGGTAGGCGGGAGGTAAAAAGTGAATCATAGGCTGCTATGAAAGAAAATAACAATTTTAGACAATTCAAAAATAATTTACGAAAACTTTGCCATAAATATTCTATTAATTGGCTATTTCGATTCAAGCACTTCTGCGCCTTTCATTCTTTTGTTCTATAACTTAAGAAAAACCTTCATGATCAATTTCCATATATTATTTTCCTCTCGTAAGTATGTGTTCGCATTACATCCGATGCCATCGATTCTTTAATTCATATATGGATGAACAGATGAAATTTCTGTACTTTAACCTAATAATTTAAATAATTATTATGTTATGCCATATTTGTTTATACATTCTTACCTGTATTATTATTTCATATTTTATAAAATTTGATGCTTATATGTGATACAGTATTTGTAATAGTGATTAATTCCTTTTCATAAGAATCAACTTTAAATTGTAAATATTAAGTTAATCTGTGCAAAATAGTAATTGTACAACTGAGGGTCTGAGTTCCAAAACTTGCCTTATCCATATCAAAAAAAAAAAAATGAGTTAAATATTCTATATGTTCAGTTTGTACTACTACATTTTTAATTATGCATTTTTCTCAAATATTTTGTAATATTTGGTCATTAAATGTGAATATCATTGAATTCAGAAAAAAATACTGAATCGAATAAGCAAATAAAAAAAGTAGGTTGCCATTTAAAATAAGAAAGTTGCACCCCGCATTTTGAGAACCACTGGTCTAAAAAAATTCTTGTTTCGCTCATTTTAATTGTCTTATAATATAGAAATTGTTTGCTAATTTAACCGACCTCGTAGCTCTTATAGTTCTCGAAATAGCAATAGTGTACCACTTAAAATGAACACCCTGTATATTGATACTGTCTCTTTTATAATTAAAACACTGTGTCACTGAACAGTATCTTTTGCTCTTACTAGTTGTTGTTCAATATCACATTCGTATACAATGATTATACACTACTATTAATATGATTTACTACTACACTAATACTTAAATACTGTCTCCATTTTAAATTATAATAAAAAGAGAATCTGAATAAAGTAAATATACTTGTAAATTTTAAAACAATTCTATTAACACTGATTTATGTAAATAATAAATTAATATAGTTTATAAATTTCTTTGCTGTCAATAGGTTACAAAACAGTGCGCATCTATTTTCTGAGAACGCTTTTAATATTTTTCGAGTATTTCGTTATAAATATCTCAAGTGCGAGTAAAAGTAACCATTTTAAAAATGTACTCGAGTACGAGTATAGAATACAATACTTGTACTCTCAATAGTACTTTCAAGTACATGAACTCGAGTACGTCTAGCTCTGCATATGAGACAGTTCGCGCTGGGTAGACATGTGAGATTTATAGTATAGTAACATATGCTATATTCTAATATAAAATAAAAATCATGAGCGAAATGACATGAAAATGTCCAAGAAAATAAAAGCAGCGACACCTCGACAACATCTACATCTGCTGCGTGTGACCCGCTCAACTTACAATGAACATGAAGTGATCAAGTAACTAGGTAAAAACAAAACAAAAACAAGTTACTATTTCAATGTTATGCAACCCTAGAAATATCTACAATGACATCGAACCCACCGTTCCACAAAGGAAAGAAGTCTCTCGTCATTTCAATGCGCCAGTCATAGTCTGTATCGTACTGAAGATTAGGTGTGAAGTTACACGTGCTTTAGCGTCCAGCGGCTGTGACTTGCACTTGTGCAGCTGTTCACTCGGCACCGGGATGTACACCTGGAGGATGAACTGTGAGTCGGTTAGCCAGTACCAGCACATTGCGGTACGCCTCTAGACAGGAGACAGTGCTGCCATTGGATGGTACTCTGTTTGGTCCGCCACGTGGAGCCGGGCCTGTGCGTGATGTCCTGGTGCGCAGAGTCGTAGTGCGCAGCCAATGAGCCTCGCGATACCGCCGCACAGCATATGTTACAGAAGTTGCTTCGCCGGCAGAAAAACCGTACAGGCAGACTAGCTTGGCGGGAGCGCAGCGCTCGCACCACCCACCGGCGCACGTCAACACTGCGTTGCAAGCTCGGCACCTCTCCCGCGGCCGCGCCGCCTGGAAGTTCCGCTTCAGATTAACGGTGAACGTGGTGCCGTCAAACGCGCCCAGCAGTCCGAGGAGGCCGTTGATGTCCAAGGTTAGCGACGAGTCCTCCTGGATCGCCAGGCAGCATCCCGGCGCCACTTGTCCTTTCTTCGATATCAGTGCAGTGTCGCGTTTGATGTTGAGGCTGTAGCTGTAGTTCGAGGCGCGGTTCGAACCTACCAAGCGCACCGCGTGGTAAATCTTTCCCGTGGCCACGCACACCTTGGTGTGCAGTAAGAAAAATACCTCGAAAGCCGAGATGATGTAGTTATGCACACTGGCCGTGGTGATGTCGTGGGTAAGACCGTAGGGGTCCGTGTGCTGCTCGCGGCAGTGAGCCAACATGGCCGTCCTGGGGCCCAGCCAGTCGCAGTGGGCGGAGCCGAGCACCGGACACATGTACCGGCGGTACTTACACACCGCCTCGTGCGCGATCTCTTCTGCCTCCTCAGCGAACGGCACCGTCTCGCGGCACCCGAGATCCCAGTTCCTCGCTCAAAACCTTGTACAGAAAAACACCATTTAATTAGTTTATAGTGAATAAACAACACAAGTCGTCAACAAAAATAAAAATAATAAAAAAAAAAAAATTTAGTGTCATTTGTGATTATGATAGTGTTACGTTTTTGTGTAAAAATAAAATTTAAATATTTAATTTCACACTGTTTTTTAACTACCCTTCATCTTTGTAAAGGCCGTGTGACACGTTGCATTCTTATTATTTTGTACATATTAATAGTTGTTTATTGTATAGCCTATTTCAATATTGTAAAATTATTTCTGATTGTTAATATCATTTTTCTCAAAATAATTGTTATACAACCTCATATCTTATTTATATCGTTGAAATCAGAAAAAATTTCTCTATCTAATTGACTAAAAATTTATGTAAGTTACTATTAAAAAATATATCATTTTATTCTATCATTTGAGAACCACTGGTATAATTTTCTGTTTATTTCTATTAAATAGGGCCCTTTTTCTTGGTCATTTTTTCATATAAAGTTTTTCTCTAAAGTCATTAGTACGCCGAAAAAAGCGCCAGTTTTAATGAAGGATACATTTATGTACAGGATGAGCCATCGCAATGCCCGCCTTCGATATCATCCTTGTCATTACAAATACAGTATAAATTTATTAATAAAATTTATTCGACTACGCAAGGAGCATCACGTAAAATTATTTTCACATATACAGAGTGTTACGTAAAGGCTTGGCGAGAATTGTCTGTCTTTTTTTAAATGGAACACGCTATAAATTTGTACATATTTTGAATTGTATTTTATACACCTATACGGACATATGCATTTTATTTTAGTTTTCCGTAGAGTTGTCAAGTTTTTCCCTTTTTAATTTCATTTTCATTTGTAATTTTTTATATAATATTATTGCTATTCATTTTACATATTATACACATTAATAAATAAATGTATATTTTATGAATATTCAGTAGTTATATCCGAAGTGCAAGGCGAATACCTGAATGTTTTTCCGAGCGCACGAATATGCACGAGGGAAAATATTCTGATTGTATTGGCAATGCACGAGGGATATATTAGACGAATATTTCTCGAGAACGATTTCAGTCATTATTTTAAGTTATTGAACGTCTGTCACATAAACGTCAGACTTGGATAAATATCAATTGTCATATTACGTTAAAAATGAGTCATCGGCGTTTTGAATGTAATTCTTTTGAAGAAATTGATTGAGAAATTGAAGATATTACCCCTTTTGTCCTTTAAAACGAATACATTAATCTATTCGTCAATGTGTTTACAATTATTATAAATTTTTCGAGGGAAATATTCAATAGTTAATCGATTAAATTTGACATGTCTAGTTTATGTATAAAATTTAGCTTAAAAGTGTTTAATTACATAATAATTTGAAAAAATCCCGAGACCGCACGTCGAGGGATTTTATCTTAAATTATTATGTACGATAACACTTTTTTAAAAACATAATTTTATAAATAAGCTAGACATCCAATTTAATCGATTCAATTATTTAGCATGAGGGGTATATGTCAAGATTATTTCATGAATTCATAGTATAAACTTTATTTTTTGGCGATAAAATTGTACTAAAACGTTGATTTTGACATTTCACATAAATAAATTGGTACACACAAGCAAAAGGCACCATAAAATTTTGTTGTTATATTGTAACTATAGCAAATTACTTGTTTTTCTTTTTACTTTTCAAATAAATGTCAAAACTTAATAAATAAAAATATCTTGAAATGAATAATTCAGCATGTTTAAAGATATAGAATACCAGTAAAGGTAAAGAACATGTAAGGATCTTGCTTCTGCAACTAATTATCCGACTAAATATGCCTTCAAAATGTTCAAAATTTGCATATAAAAGCTAGCTTCAATTTAATAGCGATTAAACAGCTTGGTGCTGTTTAATCACTTATCTAAAATGTACAACAATGGAAAATTTAACATTCAAATTGTAGTTATATCACGAGTGTTAAGAATTTAATCGATTAAATTTGATATGTCTAGCTTATGCATAAAATTTTGCTTAAAAAGTGTTTGAGTACATAATAATTTGAAATAATTTTATCTTAAATTATTATGTAATAAACTTTAATATTTGCCGAAGAAATTGTACTAAAACGTTGATTTTGAAACCTCCGTGAATTTGGCCCCCCAAATTAAAGCACCAATTTTGTAATTTAGCTGAAACATTAGTGCTACATTAGTGCTTTGTCATGGAATAAGAAATATAATTAGTGCTCTTTTTATTTGTAATATTTTTAAAAAACTATATCTGGGGGGCTGATTTCACGGTAGCCCACCAAAAGTAAGCACTAAATATAAAATTAAGTCAAATCAATAGTACTAAATTAGTGCTTTCCGGAATAAGAGGAATAAAAATTAATGCTCTTTTAATTATAGTAATTCTAATATGAGGGGCTGACTTCCCGGTAGCCCCTCCTTACCAAGCACTAAATTTAAAATTAACTTATATAAATAGTGCTAAATTAGTGCTTTCGCGTATAATAAGAATGAAAATTAGTGCTCTACTAGAAAACTGTAATTTTAATATTTTAATTATGATTGATAGTAACACTATTATAAAAGCAGTTTCTTTATAAATTTAGAATGAAGTAATGATCATTTAAACCTAGAATACGATGTTTTAATAATTTGTAGGGCAATTATGAGATTTTTCTTTCAAAGGTTTACAACAGCCTATAGACAAATGGTTTGTTTTTTAAACAGTGCTCCACGACCTACACTTTTGCTCCGGCAAATTGAAACGAATCGGAAATAAAAAAAACGGTTCTTTGAAATTAATGAAAAATGATGTAGATGAGGAAATAAGCCGTTGTATATTTATTAGGTGAAAAATGGATATGTTGGCTTAAAGTATATTTATTTATGAATTCATAAATTAGTCTACATTTGGCGACGTTTCGACCTAAATTGAGGTCATCTTCAAGTCTAAAATAAGTATAGATGAATAGTATCATACAAAAATGGCTGACAAGTTCTTTAAACTTACCTAAAAGTTATAAGTAGATAACAATTTTAATGTTGCATATTTACATTGTTTTTAAGTTAATAAATTGAAGGAAACGGTCACAAAGTAGCAAAGAACGAATTTAAGTTAAACAAAATTGATGGCTTTAAATTGTTGCTACTTTGCGCCTAAGTTGACGACCTTCCAACTCGGCGGAGTCAGTGAGACTGCCTGAATACAATAAAAATTAGTTTGACAAGACACCACAGTGTGTAAAATGTGAACTACACTAAAATAACAAGAAGAATAATATATTGAAAATTGACAGGAGCATTTGTCAGACCAGAGTGGCCTTTACACACTGTATTGGTTGCTCGCGGGAGTCAGCATGATACGAAGATAGTTGAAGTCGAGAGTTGTGGCCTATAAAGAAGACGCAAGAAATAAAATGTACAGTCAGAGAAGATTCAACCATAATGAAAGAAGACGCGTACAATGCTACAATTGTGGCGGAAACCATTACGCCAGGCAGTGTTGGCAACGAATTAACAATCAAAGAAGAGGCTACGAAGAACACGAGCGCTACAGAAGATATGAAGAGAATCACCGTGCTACGAGGTATGGATATCAACAAAATTACCCGGACGAACAAGAAAGAAGAATAGAAGAACCATTTGACATAGAAAAAGAGACAATAAAATGCTGGTTTAGAAAATTATTTAGAGCCCAGTTATTAGGTCAGGAGGAAGAAATATACAGAATTTTGGAACATCTTGGCGGCCTTCCGACCGATGAAGGCGTTTTAAGATGTTTCGGATGTCTGATGCCCAAGAAAAATTACTGCCTTTGTAAAAAAACGGAAGAACAAACAACTGAAATGGAAGTTGCTGTACCAGAACATACTGAAGACGAGAATGACCTGAAAGCGTTACAGAGACTGAGGTAATTCACGAGTGTGTTAGTTGTCTGCTCCCAAAACGGGGTTGCTGCATTTGTGCAGAGCAGGAAGAAAAACAACAGGAACCACAAGTAATTGCTGAAGAAGAATTCTGTGAGGGAAGAGCGGATGGATGGATAGATGTCGCGTGCGAAATATCTCATGAACGAGACGAGATATGTACACGAAACTTGAAATTTATAAGTTTCATAAAAATATGAAGAGCTGAATTGATTTTGAATGAAATTAACAAACCGGAAGAGGAAATTTAATGAACACAAAAAATTAAATTCCATTTGTGTAAAAATAGAATCAGCTGTGAAAAAAGATTCAAATGAAAGATGTTAGCCAAATTATTTGGAACATAAATTGTTATTTGCACTTTTATTGTACGTGCTTCTAATTTTCAGAAAAACTATATTATGTATTTATTATTACTCTATGTTTTGACATATTTAAAAAAAATGTTATTATACAGGATTTCAATAAAGTGAATCAAATTTACTCCACTATAACTCGCCATTTTCAAAATGGAACATCCTATATGTTATTATTCTGTTGTACGTCAATTTGTATTACCTTCGATTGTTATTAAGCTGTCGACGCAAATATATTGCGAAGAGTAAATTACTCACTTATAGACCGTCTGCAAATAAGGTTTCATAAGAACGGCAGTTACATTAAAAATATTTTGTAAATTAAACAAAACAATATCTATGGTATATTAGATTGAAAAATTAATTTAGTGAAAGATGATTAATAACTCCGAAATTATTGATTCTAGGTATAGTATACCCTTAATAATAATTGAAGGTAATACAAAATGACATACAACAGAATAATAATACATAGGTTGTTCCATTTGATAATGGCGAGTTATAGTCATTTGAAGTGGAGTTAATTTGATTCACTTTATTGAACACCTTGTATAATAACATTTTTTAAAAATATGTCACAACAAAAATATGTGCAGAAAAAAAATTCTTAAATTTTACTATTAAAATAACTTCAGTACGCCTTCATGAACCAATGCGTGTATTCAGTTTTTTTAGAGAAAATACGGAAAAATTTGACAACGCCGCGGAAAACTAAAACAAAATTCATATGTCGGTATAGGTGAATAAAATATATAAAAATATATATGGTGTTCCATTTAAAGAAAGACAAACAATTATCGCCAAGCCGTTACGTAACATCCTGTATATGTGAAAATAATTTTACGTTATGCTCCTTCTGTACTCAAATAAATTTTGTTAATAATTTTATGCTGTATTTCTAACGATAAGGGTGATATCTAAGACGGGTATTTCGAAGACTCATCCCAAAATTTCATTTAAAAGCCAAGGATGAAAAAAAATTAGCTTACAGTATATAATAATTAAAACGTCCATTATTATTTGACAGCAGCTACATTTTGTTTTTTTTTTTTTTGTTGCTTTTTTTATCCATAGCATAGACTTTTGTATATTAATAATAAAAAGAAACATTAACTTAAATTTCAAACGCAATATTTTCAAATTTTTTTATTATGTAAGGATATAAAACTAATTCATTGTTGCATTCAGTAAAAAATACGCTATCGAATAGGAATAAAATATATGTATAATCAAATTTCAAAAAATTTTACTTTGTGTTTTACTTGAGAACCACTAGTTTCAAAAATTTATTTTCATCTCTAATAAGATGTCCCCCTTGATCTCCTACAACTTTATTCTGTAGTATTTTTTTGTAACTATGATAATAAAGAAAATAATGCCGGTGATCGGTTTTGGTATTACACCCTGTATTTAGTTAAAATATAGTTAGCTAACACTGAGTTGTAAATTAACTTATAATTAAAAATTATATCGTTTTTCATAGCAATAGTTTGATAATTTATAGTTAAGTATTTTCATGTTTAATCAAGAATAAAGAAGGAAAGATACTAACAGATCCACAGGAAATTATGGAAAGATGGAAAATGTACTTTGAGGAACTACTAGAAGCACAAACAGAAAATATAGCATATGCTGAGGAGACGCAACAAATAGAAGATGATGGAAACGAAAAAGAAGAGGAAGAGATAACAGAAGAAGAAATACAAACAGCGATGAATAGATTAAAGATCGTAAAAGCGACAGGGCATGACGGAATTAAAGCGGAACAATTAAAATGTATGGGAGAGTCTGGAGAAATAATGCTAAAACTATTGCTAAATAGC
The DNA here is from genome assembly GCA_963942605.1 of Poecilus cupreus. Lineage (NCBI taxonomy): Eukaryota > Metazoa > Arthropoda > Insecta > Coleoptera > Carabidae > Poecilus > Poecilus cupreus. Next base: position 34,873,470 of record OZ012713.1, read on the forward strand.
GTATGGAAAACTGGAATCATCCCAAAAGACTGGAAAATCGCCATCATCATGCCAATACAGAAAAAAATGATAAGAGAGAATGTTCCAACTATAGAGGCATATCGCTGTTAAGCGTGGTAGAAAAACTCTATGAAATGATCCTGGAAAACCGGTTACGGCAAAAAATAGAAAAAGACATGGAAACATCACAGAGTGGCTTCAGGAAAGGACATTCTACGAACGATCATATCTTTACAATCCAGCAGCTCATTGAAAGAATGAACAAAATAAATAAAGAGATGTATCTATGTTTTGTAGACTTGAAGAAGGCGTTCGATATGGTGGCGAGGAGCTATATCTGGAAAGTACTGGAAGAAAGGAAAATAGGGAATAAACTACTACAGGCGATACAAAATATATATAAAGAAACTATAAATTATGTAAGAACACGGGGAGGAAAATCAAAAGAATTTATAACTGTCAATGGACTACGACAAGGAGGCTGCCTGAGCCCATTTCTGTTTGTAACTGTGCTAGATGAAGTACTGAAAAAGATAAAACCTAACCTAAAGAAACTACATGTTGGATATAATAATTTGAAACCGATATACATAACAGAATGTAGCTTTGCGGATGATCTTGTGATCTTCGGAAAAACAGAAAGTGATTTACAGTATAACCTGACAGTATGGAATAATGAGCTAAAAGAAGCGAACTTAGAGATAAATATTTCAAAAACAAAAATCATGATCACGACGAGAAATGACAAACACTGTAATATTAAAATAGATGGCATAAAAATAGAGCAGGTTAAAGAATACAAATATCTAGGAGTTATCATAACGCAAGAAGGTAAAATAGAGGAAGAGTTGAATAACAGATTAAGAGCAGCGAACAAAACCCTACATGCAGTCAACAAAGTTATACTACAAAACAAAATGGTAAAGCAAGAAACGCGGATGACAGTGTATAAGACAACATATTTACCAACCCTAATATATGGGAGCGAAATGTGGGTGTTAAACAAAAGACAAAAGCAAAAAATCCAAACAGCAGAAATGAAATATTTAAGGAGAGCTAAGGGGATAACCAAATTGGATAAAATAAGAAATGAACAAATAAGAACAGAATTGAATGTAAAAGAAGCAAACAAGACCATAGAGGAAAGAAAGCTTAATTGGTACGGACATTTAATCAGAATGGATAATAAGAAACAAGTGAAGACAATCTGGCAATCAAGGATACAAGGAAAACAGAAAGTAGGGAGACCACAAATGACATGGGACCAGCCGATAGACAAAATATTGCAGAGTAAAGAAATCACAAAAAAGAAGCGGACAAGAAAGCTGTGAACAGAAAAGAATGGAAAAAATTTACTGTAGGCTAGCGAGCCTGCATATCCTACACCAGAAATGGTAGAAAGGATGAAGATAATATATATATATATATATATATATATATATATATATATATATATATATATATAGATATATATATATATATATATATATATATATATATATATATATATATATATATATATATACAGGGTGTTCATTTTAAGTGGTACACTATTGCTATTTCGAGAACTATAAGAGCTACGAGGTCGGTTAAATTAGCTAACAATTTCTATATTATAAGACAATTAAAATGAGCGAAACAAGAATTTTTTTTTGACCAGTGGTTCTCAAAATGCAGGCTGCAATTTTCTTATTTTAAATGGCAACCTATATTTTTTATTTGCTTATTCGATTCAGTATTTTTTTCTGAATTCAATAATATTCACATGTAATAACCAAATAATACAAAATATTTGAGAAAAATTCAAAATTAAAAATGTATCATTTTATTTAAATTTGCATATACAAAGTTTGCCATGGAAGAAAACAAATAAATCAAATGCAGAAATAATTGAAAACATTGTAACTATGAGAATCATTATTAATTTTGTTGTTACAATACAGAAATATAGAGGTACACTTCAAAAAAGTAATATTAAAAATTGTTTGATTTATTTGTTTTCTTCCATGGCAAACTTTGCATATGCAAATTTAAATAAAAATGATACATTTTTATTTTGCATTTTTCTCAAATATTTTGTATTACTTGGTCATTACATGTGAATATCATTGAATTCAGAAAAAAATACTGAATCGAATAAGCTAATAAAAATATAGGTTGCCATTTAAAGTAAGAAAGTTGCACCCCGCATTTTGAGAACCACTGGTCTAAAAAAATTCGTGTTTCGCTCATTTTAATTGTCTTATAATATAGAAATTGTTTGCTAATTTAACCGACCTCGTAGCTCTTATAGTTCTCGAAATAGCAATAGTGTACCACTTAAAATGAACACCCTGTATATATATATATTTTCATGTTTAAGTTGGTATTATATTCTTTGCTAGTGCAAATTATTTATGTCAAAAATCTTCTTGACAGTTTTACCCTTTAAAATTCATTGCACATTAATTTACCTAATAGTGGGGTGTACTAATATATCATGCAATTCTTCTATAGCTAAAGCTTGTGAAAGAATCAAATTTGTCATAACCTTTTAAAAAAATTCAGTCTTTATTTTATTAGTTTCGGTCGTCTAAATTGGTTTTCGTCCCTGCTTTAAACGTTTATAACATAGTAATCATATTCCATATTTTTTTTTTGGGAACACCTTCTGACAATATGACAGATGATAAATTACAATTCAAATTAACTACGACTTAGTTAACCATACCTCAGACCTGTAGTAAAACTACAGGTTAAGTTATAACTACAGATAGAAAAACGCAAATCTTACATAATCACTGAAATATCTAGTTACTACTTACCAGAACGTTTAGCAGCGATTGAAAAACCGGCCCTAAATTATGTAATCAGTCGATCATTTTAATTTTTACAAGCAAAATATTAAAATTGCAAGCTAAATTTACGTTTTTTAAATGCCTGCTATTTTCATAAAAATAAAATTTTAAAAATTACATAATTTTTCATTAATTTCAAAAAACCGTTTTTTCATTTCCGATTCGTTTCAATTTGCCGAAGCAAAAGTGTAGGTCGTGGAGCACTGTTTAAAAAACAAACCATTTGTCAATAGGCTGTTGTAAACCTTTGAAAGAAAAATCTCATAATTGCCCTACAAATTATTAAAACATCGTATTCTAGATTTAAATGATCACTACTACATTCTAAATTTATAAAGAAACTGCTTTTATAATAGTGTTACTAAATGATGAAGCTAGTGAAAAATCAGCCAATCATAATTAAAATATTAAAATTACAGTTTTCTAGTAGAGCACTAATTTTCAATATTATTATATGCGAAAGCACTAATTTAGCACTATTTATATAAGTTAATTTTAAATTTAGTGCTTGGTAAGGAGCGGCTACCGGGAAGTCAGCCCCTCATATAAGAATTCCTATAATTAAAAGAGCACTAATTTTTATTCCTCTTATTCCGGAAAGCACTAATTTAGCACTATTGATTTGACTTAATTTTATATTTAGTGCCTAATTTTGGGAGGCTACCGTGAAATCAGCCCCAGATATAGTTTTTTAAAAATATTACAAATAAAAAGAGCACTAATTATATTTCTTATTCCATGACAAAGCACTAATGTAGCACTATTGCTTCAGCTAAATTACAAAATTGGTGCTTTAATTTGGGGGGCCAAATTCACGGAGATGATTTTGATACATTTTCACATAAATAAATTGGTACACTCATAAACAAAAATCACTATAAAATTATGTTGTTATAATGTAACTATAGCAGATTGTTTGTTTTTCTTTTTACTTGTCAAATAAATGTCAAAACTTAATAAATAAAAATATGTATTGAATGAAATAATCTACTATATTTAGGATTTTTCTATTTTCATAGTTTATAATTACATTTATACTAAAAAGTTTATCGAGTAACAAAAGAGGACTTGGTCTTGCCCTTTAAGCTAGCACGACCGCACGTATCGCGCAGCAACATAAACATTCTTCAACTTTACATTCGTTTTACTCGGAACCAGTCATTTAAAAAAAATTTACTGAAAAACATCTTTGATATGTGTACAACAACTTTGTCGCTATATATTAAGGTGTATCTCTTAACAACGAAAAGTTTTTCGCTGGTAGAAAATTTCCCTGCAAAAACATGAAATCGCGTTCCCATTTTGTTGTTTTTAATTAATATACACCACTTTGACATATAATCAGTCATACAGGTCATACAAAAATTTAAATGTGAGAGAATTATTGTTATATCTCAATAAATAGGGAAGACATCACGAAGTAAAGTTCAAAAATTATTAACGCAAATAAATTATAATTTTTATGTAAAATAAGGATTTTTGGCTCTTTGCACCAAGATTGATATTCGGGACTACCACCATTAAATTTGCCGGAAAATTTCCTATAAGAATATGTATGTTTCAACTATATAACCAAAAGTCTGGTGTAAGTGAAGCAGTGAACGCTATGATGCTTTGGATCTCCGACTAAATACTGCAAAATCAATAACTGGAATTTTATGTTTAAAACATTAAATATTTTAGTTTCCCCTGACAATATTTTAACAATTATAACTGTGAATAAATAAATATATCTCAACACATGTGACTCGTCAATTCTGTACCGCTTTCAAGATACTTTACTCAATTATCAAATTACAACAGATTCAAATAAAATACAAGCAATATTTATACTTACAGTACAATATAAGATACGGAAATCTTCCAAATTAAAATGAATATGTACGAATTATACACATAAACACTAATAACACTGTAAGAAGCACAAACACGAAATGACAATATAACTTGTTGCACAAGATGTCTGCAGCAGCAGCAGCAGAGAAGTGAACACAGCACAAAAGCAACAAGTGAAAATGAATTGACGCATTCTTCGATTTTGTTCGAGCGTCGGCGAATGAAGCAGATGTCGGGAATTTTGATGCCTGCGTGAGAAACTCTTTTTTGAGTGCAGTACTTTAGTATTTAGTTTTGGCAATGACGCCATTTATTTAAGGTCAAACATACGCTTCAAAGAACGAATCCTCTATTAAAAAGAAAACCGCAAATTCTGTATTCTTCATTTATTTTCATGTTCTTTATCCATCCTCCATCCGTCAAAATTTCATGGATTTTTTACAGTGTCTTGTACACATTGCAATGTCAGATGAAACGAATATTTTCGTTGGGTTCGTTCACTCTCATGAATTTTGTTTTGCAAATTCAAATTTGAATAAATTATTTCTTACAATTATTCTTATCGAAAAACAAAACAATTATTACTGTGAAGTCTTTGAACATTCTACATAGTATTTATATATGTGGATGGTAAGGATAGCTATAACATTATGCTATAAAAAATATTATTTGAAGTAGTTGGTCACAAATTAAGAACTTTGATACTGTGTCTCACATTCCCATGAACGACTAGAGTAATGCAAATAATTCGTATATTTATAAATATGCTCGTCTATAATAATAATAATAATAATAATAATTTATTAAGTTGAACAATACAAAAAGTACATAAACTTATGTCAAAGAATTACATGTATTATACACATTTTAGAAAATCTTGAAACTCTTTTACTGAGTAAAACGCATTATCAATTAATATCCCCTTAATAGCTAATTTAAATTTATTGAAATCCATAATTTTAATGTTGCTCGGAAGCGCATTAAATAAATTTATCCCTATTTGTACAGCTGTTTGTTTAGAAACATTTAATCTTACAAAATTTGGTCTTATTTTACCTTTATTTCTTGTATTATAATTGTGAAAATCACTGCTTAGTAACAGATCATTGATGTTCTCCTTAATATATAACAGACATTGTAGTATATAAATACAAGGTAAGGTTAACATGTTTAACCTGATAAATAGAGATCGACATGAGCATTTGTTATTTTTCTTACATATAATTCTTACAGAAGTTTTTTGTAGTTTGAAAATTTGTTCTGAATGAGAAGAATTTCCCCACAAAATACTACCATAGGAAAGAGTACTGTGTACAAAAGCATAATACAATGAACATATTGTTTCTGTAGATACATTATTAACAATCTTTCGCAACATAAAGTTAATTTTACTTAATTTGTTAGCTACAAAATTTATATGTTGTTTCCACCCTAAGTCTCCCTCAATGTATAAACCAAGAAATTTTACAGAGTGATTATTTTTATGCAGAGCAGAATTATTTACATTGCGGTTAACGCTAAAAATAAGATGTTGGGATTTAGACTCATTTAGAAGGAGTTTATTTGCAGAAAACCATTCATTTGCTTCGTTTTTAGTAAATTGAACTGTTGTATTACAGTATTACAGGGCATTCATAATTGCTCATATCGATATTAGTAAGGATATTATCTATACAACTTCCATTACCGAGATATGATAATCTAGTTATGTTACTATTAGAGAAGTGTACATTAAATCCCGCAATACAGTCAAGAAGTTTGTAGTAAATGGTATTATTTACATTAAAGTTTATGTTGAAATCTCCTGTAATAATGATATTATATTTCTTTCTACAACAGAAACTTAAAATCATATCTAATATATATCTAAATCCCCAACTGGTGATCGATATAACGTTATAATTATTCAGTTATTATCTACTAACTCTATTGCTGCTAGTTCACAATGAAGTTCTGTAGACAAGTTAATAATTTCTTCCATAACTTTAAATTTATAGTGTTTACTTATATATATATTATCACACCTACATGTTTCATAGTATTCCTGCAGTAGGCATTTGCTATCATGTAATTCTTTAAATTGTAATATTGCACTTCATTGGAATGTAGCCAATGCTCACAGATACATAATATGTCAACATTTATATTTGTTAGGAAGATTTCAAGCTCTTCTATTTTGTTTCTCATACACTGAACATTTAAGTGAAAAACACTAATTTTATCCAGTGGTTGGTCGAGAGGCTCTTCGTCGAAAAATATATTGTCGTATTACAACTCCTGCTGGCCAGAACTCGGGATCTTCTAGTTTGTCTTTAGCTTCGTAATTTATTCCCACCCTGAAACATGAATTTTCGCCTTTTGTTTCTAATTTAACACAAGTAACATTGTCGTTTGGTATTTTATTCTTTAGGTACTCTTCGATCACTGATACATTTGTATTTGGTTTAATTCGACCTATAAAAAACCATGCTTTTTTCCCAATACCCTCAAAATTACAATCTTTTGTGTTTTTTCCCACAATATTATTTTTTATTTTATTTGTGTATCTTCGTTTTGGCCCTGGAACCGTGGACCATTCATTATCGTTTTTCCTGGTAGTCTTTTCCTCTTTTTCATCAACATTTTGTGTTTGTAGGTTATTTTCTTCTGGTTTGTTTACATTTATATTTTTATTGCATGCTGGTGTCGACATCTCGCTTTTGCCTTTGGGGTTAATTTTGATTTGTTTATTCATTTGTTTTTGTTCGGGCAGGTTTGCGTCTTGATTATCGTTACCGGCCGATTTGCTGGTGTTGGACTCCGAAACAACTTGATCGCCCATTTTAACTGACTCATTTTCAAGTCCATCCGTATTTGTTTTTGATTTGCGTTTATTTTCCAAATATACAATTTTTTCCCTTAAAAGCATGTTCTTCTCTTCTATTTCATCCAACAATTTTTTTAAAAGCAAGTTTTCATTTTTTTTAAAAATTATTTTCTTCTCAGAAGAGATATCATCTTGAATTTCAATGATGCTGTCAGTAAGTTTACTTACACGTTGACAAGCGTGGCACGTCCAATCACTTGATTTATTAGTAACATCAATATCTGCACATTTGAAATGTGATACTAAAGAACACTGTGTGCAGGATACACCGTTAACAACTTTTCGGTTGCACATTATACATTTTTCATCTTTTAAAGCTTGCTCTTTTATAGAACTAGAATCATTGCTGGCACCATTGCCCGCCATGTTTACTTATAATGTACAACATACTAAGATTATTTTCCATTTGAACTTTCAGTTTTTGAAAAACAATTAAAAATGTACCAAAAAACACACTTTTTGTTACGTAACGGTTTGGCGAAAATTGTTTGTCCTTTTTTTGTTGGAACACCCTATATATTTTCATATATTTTGAATTGTATTTTATTCACCTATGCGCAGTGGTGAGATGTAGGGGGCTCGCGGGGGCTCGCGCGAGCCCTTTGTTAAATTATTCTATAATTTGCGAGCCCCTTGTTATCTGTACAAATGAGAAATCTTTGGAAGAATTTAGTGTGCATCCTTACGTAATTTTTTTTTTAAATAATCATCGTTCAGCTATAGTTCGTCCCAGAAGATTACGAAACGTGAATCAGGACGGGGTGTATAAGTATTTTCTTTTAGTTATTTCAGAGTGCTTTTTTATAAATGGCATTGTTATTTTTATTTTATAGAAATTTATAAACTTACATTGTTGACAGCTCTATCTATTCTTTATTAATATATTTTTTATGGTTATTTTATTTTATTATTATATACGTATATGTAATATATTATTTTTATTTATTATAAAAACATGTAATTAACATTCTTTTGTAATTGTAAATGAGCGAGCCCTTTGTTATAATTTCACAGCTCATCACTGCCTATACGGACATATGAATTTTGTTTTAGTTTTTCGCGGCGTTGTCAAGTTTTTCCGTTTTTCTCTAAAAAAGGCCGAATACAAGCATTACTTTATGAAGGCGTACTGAAGTTATTTTAATAGTAAAATTTAAGAGTTTTTTTCTATGCTTAAAACCAATTATTTCGGAGTTTTTTTTATCATTTTTCACTGAATTAATTTATTGAAACAAAAAGAATAGAATACCATGGAAATTATTTTGTTTTAATTTACAAAATATGTCTAATATAATCCTCATTCTTACGGAAATATATTTGCAGACAATTTATAAATGAGTAATTTATTCTTCGCAATATATTTGCGTTGACAGTTTCAAAACAGTTACGAATTAGCTCCATCATATTTTCTCGTGTAGTTGGTGCTGTCTGATAAACCGACTCCTTTACATAGGCCTCCCAAAAATAATTTAAATCTGTAAGATCCGAAGATCTAGCGGGCCAATTTCTTGGACCACCTTTTCCAATCCATTTTTTAGGAAATTTTTCATTTAAATAATGCCTAACCTGAAGACTGTTGGAACCACAATCTCCGGATAATATTGAAAGATAAACTTTCTAAATCTTTTATAAGATCAGGTTGTAAAAATTCATAATAATTTTGTCCGTTAATATGATGATGCGAATTCGTGACTGATTTGAAACTGTTGACGCAAATATTCTGCGAAGAGTCCATTACTAATTTATAAACCGTCTGCTCTGCAAATATGTTTCCGTAAGAATGGTGGTCACATTGAAAATATTTTGTAAATTAAAACAAAACAATATCCATGGTAAACTAGATTAATTTTTTAATTCAACAAATTAGTGAAAATGGTAAAAAACTACGAAATTATTGGTTTTAGTCATAGGATACCCTTAATAATAAATGAAGGTAATACAAAATGACACACAACAGAATAATAAAATAAAGGATGTTCCATTTGAAAATTACGAGTTATAGTCATAAATATTATTCAATTATTTGCGAATGATACAATAATATACATTGTTGGAAACGATACACACAAAATTAGTGAAATGTGCAATTTAGATTTAAGACCATTAAATGATTATTTCAAGGAAAATAAATTAAAAATAAATGCTGCGAAGAGTAAATTCATGGTTCTTCAAAAAAATAATGAAAATCTTGATAATGTTGTAATTGAATTAGATGATGTTAAGATTGATAGGGTTGCTGAAATAAATTACTTAGGTGTAGTTATTGACGACAAATTAAAATTTAAATAACACATTTCCAATCTAATTTAGAAATTGTCAAAATATTAACTATTTCCAAAGGATATCTAAGTCTCTCAGTAGATTTGAAAAATTATGTTTATATAATCGTAATATTTTACCACACTTTTATTACTGTTCCACAATATTGTTCCTGTGTTAAGCTGGTCAAATTGATAAACTCCAGAAATTGCAGAATAAAGCAATGAGAATTATATTAGGGTGTAATAGATTTACAAATGTAAATTGGTTGCTAAATCAACTACAATGTTTTCAAAAATCGAAGACAGTCTATGAAACATTTATATAAAAAATATAAAGACAATAAAAATTGTCAAATGTTTCATAAAATACAGTCTCAGAATAATAACAAAGTTATTAATTAATTTGAATTAATAACGCCTTTTACCCATTATGGGTGTGGCACTCTGCTTACGCAGATCTCGGTGGGTGATATATTTTTGCGTATGAAATGCGGTTACCAGCCGTCATGTCATAGCCCCCAAAGTTGTTAGTGGAGGGGGAACCACAGGGATAAATTCAAATTGGCAACTGTCGGCTGTGGGATTCGAACTGAGGATCTCACGATCCACAGTCCGATACGTTACCACGGAGCTACTTACCCCATATAAATAATTGAGTTAGGGCAAATTCAGTTATATTTAAAACGATGAAGAATATTGAAAACATTTGTATATATTTTGTACCGTTTAAAAAAAATTAAAATGTGCATGACGGGGAACGTGTTGCATACTTTAGATAAATAGTCCAAGAGCGGGCTGCAAGAACGTGGTCGATCGAGTAACAGAATGAAATGTTTTTAAACTGTTAGTACTCACAGCGATCATAACAAAAATCACTGTACGCTTGGGCACAAGTGGTTACAAACATTTATATGAGTGTAGAATTGAAATGTGGAACACAGGGATTTTAATGCATTTTTTTTATGTAGCTGTAAAATTTTACCTATTCACTTTACAGCAAAAGTGTCAATACCAAAGTTGTTCAGAATTTAAAAATTCTTGCAATAAAGCCCATATGGTTACCTAAGTATTAGTAATTCGCGATATATCAATCAAATTAAAATTAATATTTATTAGGAAAATTGTAACACGGCCATAGAAAATCAAACAAAAATTAAATACCAAACAAGGTAGGATTTAAAAAACATTTATAAAAAACAATTGACAATCGTCAAAAAAAACTTTTTGATACTTGAGTTTAAATCTCCTCTGTGAGATCTTTTATTTGATACCAAACAGGGTAGGAGTTAAATAGTATTTATGAAAAACAATTGACGATTGTCCAAAATAACTTCTGACACTTGAATTCAAATCTACTCCGCGAAACTTTTAATTTGATACCAAACACTGTAGTATTTAAATAACATTTATAAAAAAACTGACAATTGTCCAAAATAACTTTTTGACACTTGGGTTCAAATCTTCTGCGTAAAGACCTTTAATTTGATGCCAAACACGATAAAGTTTAAATAACATTTATAAAAAACAATTGACGATCGTTAAAAATTACTTTTTGACAATTTTAGATAAAAATAGTATATTCTACAACAAGTAATGGAATGGCACATATTGCATGCGAGCAAAAAGTTTGTAGCCCGAGCCAAAGGCGAGCGTGGGATAGGCCATTCCGTTACATGTTGTAGACTATACTTTCTATAAAAAGGTTTTGGAAATTATACAAAAATACAAATATAAAACTGTTGAAAACGTCAAACTCAAATAAATCAAATTAAAACAAACAGACATAACCATAGTAACTGAATCAAAATACTTCATATGTCGCGCTAATAAGCGGTTCTGATTCCTCGAAAATATTCCATACGCCGCGTATGGAATGTTAGTGATTCCAAACAATTTATAGTAGTGGAATGCCCAGTTTCCAAAACAGATTTATAGAAAGAAAATTCCGTAATTTATTATAAATATTTAAAACTATCTTCAAAATTATTTTTAACTATTTCATATTAGATGGGTAATTAAATTATTTAAATTTTACCGCCTAAAATGCTTATAAGCAACGAAATTGTCGAACAAGGGCATATGTAATTTTTTTTTAAGATGGAAAAATGAATCATCTATGCTGTGGAATGTGAAATACAATAAATACGTAAATAAAAAAACTCACAATTAAAAAATTTACAAAATACTAAATATGTTTGCTCAATTATTCTAAACACAAATAAATTTACCAAACTCATCTACCTTGTCTACAATGAAAGTAATGTATAATAAAAACTTCAAACTAAATTGTTGTTCAAAATGAACTGTCAATTCAATTGAAATCAACAAAAATTTCACAGTAGTAACTTCGGGTTTGATCCAACAAAAGCTACACACCCATAATATATTCAAAAATGCCCGCCTTATTTATTTAATATGTCGCACATCATGTGTAATAAAAATGTGAATTCATAAAAAGCACGTGTTCCCAAAGGATTTTTAAGTGCTTTTGAAGGTTTCACTCGAATCCGTCAAACCGTATAGGCTCTAGGTCTGCGTACAAATGATACATAAGCAGATGAATCTATAGATCCGGGATTAAGCCTTTTAGTATAAAAGATTTATTTATTACATTCTTGCATTATTTCCTGTGGAAATTTCGTAGAAGGTTGTAATGATATAATGGCGTATTTTAGAGTTCACATCATTCCATTTATTTCTGTTAAAAAAATAAATAAATCTTAGCCTGATCTGGAAATGTCAAATATTTTTCGTGTTTTTTCTAATTTTCCATGGCTGTGTTACATTTTTTTCTAATAAATATTGATTTTAATTTAATTGATATATCTTGAAATAATAACAATTAGGTAACCAAATGAGCCTTAATGCATGCATTTTTAAATTTTGAACAACTTTGGTATTGACACTTTTGCTGTAAAGTCAACAGGTACAAATTTACAGCAACATCAAAAAAATAGCATTGAAATCCCTATGTTCCACATTTCAATTCTACACCCATATAAATCTTTGTAACAACTTCTGCTAAGGTACACAGTGACTTGTGTTATGATCGCTGTGAGTACTATCAGTTTCAAAACATTTTATTCTGTTACTGGTTTTTTGCAGCCTGCTCTAGCACTGAAAGTCAAGAGTCAGCCTGGAAAGCGAAAACAAAATATTTTCAAGTTTGTGTTGAGAATATCATCTGTCAAACTTTAAATACAATGACAGTATTTTGAATATAAACTTTGTGTATTCTTTAGTGCTGATGCGATTGTGATCAAGAATATCTCATACAATTTACGTGGAGGTGGGGAACATATTTTCATTTAAAAATTCAAAGAAATTATGGAGAATTGATAATTAAAGGAGTTTGAATGCATTAAGTAACAGGTAGGACTATTTTATTCTTATTAAAATATTTCTGTCATCAGTATCAATTTACAATAAAATTAAGCTATTCATTTTCTTCTTTGTTATGAAATATATGTACATAAATACCATGTGAAATAAATTTGAAAGGAGAAAAATATTTCACAAATTAGACATACATATTAAACGTCAGGTGTACTACGGAGATAAAGAATTTTAGATATGCACTACTTGCTGTTGAAATAAATAATAGGAATAATCCATAGAATAATAATAAAATGTATGGAAGGAGTATAGACAAAAATAGTCTGTAACCAGCACAGCGTGAGAGAGATAGAGAGATGAAAGTCCACGCGTCACGTGACTTTCATTTCAAGATGACAAGAACTTGGTTTGACGTGTGAGTAGAATACTGTTTTGATATACAGGCTGGTCCATCGGTCTGTATTTTTTATTTTATTCGATTATTACAAATATTACCGAAATTTTTTCAGACGAAGTTTATTTTACATTAAAATGCCTATGTACCTGCAATATAAGTTTTTCTACCGGGTGTTCCATTTTCGCGCAATGATATGCAACTTTGTATTTTTAAATGGAACACCCTACATATTTTTGCAAAATTTTAAAGCTTCTTCATTTCCCTTTAAAACAGGTCTTATTCATTAAACTCTTAAAATGATCATTTCAGAAACTATTCACATTCTTATTATTAAAGAATCGTACACAGAAAGAATGCCATGAATGTGTTCAACAATCAAATTAGTTGCTGTCAGATCTTTAATAATTATTATTTGCTTTTTCATATAGTTTATCTGCTATTTGTTATATTTTATTTAGTTTGACGAATTGATGTTCAATTCGTACATTTTTATAACTTTATTTATTGTTTTAATTTCATATGGCACACTTTCCGTGTGCGATTTTTCATTAATAAAAACGTGAATAGTTTCTGTACTGATCGTTTTAGGACTATAATGAATAAGAACTGTTTTAAAGAGAAACAAATGTTCTATAAATTTTTGCAAAAATATATAGGTTTTCCATTTAAAATTATAAAGTAGCATATCATTGCGCGAAAATGGAACACCCGGTAGAAAAACATATGCTGCAGATGCGTTGGCATTTTAATATAAAATAAGTTTTGTTTGAAAAATTTTTCGGTAATATTTAAAATAATAGCATAAATTAAAAAATACAGACCAATGGATAACCCTGTAATTGTAAAAAAACAGGCTACAAAAGACGGTGTTCCATTTGACAGGTAAATATGTACTTTAGGTTAAAACACTGTATATATATATACATATTTATTACAGTTCTAAAAAAAATGTGGATTTAAGCAAGAAATGGATATTAACTATAAACGAGAAACCTAATGAGACTACATGAATTTGTGGGAAACATTTTCTTGATTTTTACATACAGCAGTTTAATGCCAAATATAAGAGATAGTCATATCCAAAATTAAGCAGTGGGAAAAGTACAGCACATGCCTACGACGTGACAGGTGGCATGAAAATGTCTCTCTTATATTGGTTACAGATTACTGTATTAAAATCATAGCCAACGCTCCATTCATATATATTATTAAATCTATGGCATAAACGGATGAAATATAGCTCAGAGATTGCTTAATATTAGTAGATAAAATGATTCAAATTTAATAATAAATAATCTGTTGTGAACACAATACCTCCCGCCACAGATTTCAAATAATGTAGGAACACGGACCAACACTAGCAAGAAACGCTTCATTCCTTCAAAAAGTTTCCAGTTATCACACATGTCAAAAATTACATTTTCCAAATGTAATGTTTTTTGATCAAAAGGGTTAGCAGAGAAAATGATTTCAAACAATAAATGTAGATAATAATATTTGAAATATTATTCTAAGAATGAAAATTGTTCAAACCATAATTTACTGAGATATATCAATATAACTTGATGTGGCTTCAAGTAAACTACCACATCCGGTTATTGGATTATTAACAAAAACTAATCAGCTTTTTCCTTAGAGGATACTGAATTTCAATCATATTGAATTAATAAATCTGCTCCATGGCTCCCCCTCCACTAACATCTTTGGGGCCTATGTAAAATCAGTTTTTTGTAAATAAAAAGTGCCCGGCAAAAAAAGTATGCTTCCAAATTTTATATCACAATACTGCCAATATCCCTGCATCTTATTTAATACAGAATAATTAATTTTTATACCGCAATTTAATGAAATTAATTAATATTAATAATTCCTAATTTTCCGCCCACTCTTTTTATTGTTACTGACGTATAGTGCCTGCAATTTGTTTTAAATATTTTAATCTGTCACTGTCAATTTCTGGCGATGAAAACCATTCGGCGTTCATTCCTGTGAAGTATTCAGATATTTGTCTTGCACTGCACCCCCATAATACATTCTAATAATATGTACACGGTTCTCGACATTTAATGTATTAATGATGACAGTGACAGATTAAAATATTTAAAACAAATTGCAAGCACTAGCTGTCAAAAGCAACAAAAAGAGTAGGCGGAAAATCGGGAATTATTATTATTAATTTCATTAAATTGCGGTATCAAAATAAATTAATCTGTACTAAATAAAATGTAGGGATATTGGCAGCATTTTGATATAAAATTTTGATGCACAATTTTTGCCGGACACTTTTTATTTACCAAAAAGTGATTTTACATGTTAATTGCCTATGCCAACATTTACGTGGGACACACGGTATGTATATACAGTGTGTCCCATTTAGGGTACGAATGCATTGGGATCTAGAGAACCGTAAGAGACACGAGATTGCATAAATTAGACGAAAGTTGCTTCTTTAGTAGGGCAGTTTGAACATGTATTTGTTTTTCCAATTGAATGCATAGATCACTAGATATTGCCAAAAATGTAAATTATGCGATTTTCTTTGTTTACTGATATCTTCGTTATATAACATAATACGAGATTTTGGTTTGACACTTTTTAATGGTGAATTTTCAGAAGGACTCTATTTTTTTATATATCTAAACATTTACGAGAGAAGATTATAGAGGTTGCTTTGGCTTTGTAGGTGGATCTGTATGAGGGGGTAGAGGGTGTTTGTAATGGTTTTTTTGTCGATGTTAATGGGGTGTTTGTGATTTGGATTAGAGATTATATTGCGACAGTGTTTTTTATGGGTTTTTTTATGTTTAGTACGTGATTAGAGTATTTGGGTGTTTAATTTGTACTTGAGTATAGGATGTTGTTTTTGTTTGAATATTTTTATGGTTGTTTCATGTGTTTGCTTATAATAGGTGTTTTTAGGGTGTCTGCGTTAGCACGTGCCTAGTGTTATGATGTTGATGTGATTTGTGCCATTAAGGTGTCTTTTGTAGATGCTAATGGTTTGTTCGAGATTTGGAATAGTGATTGTGGATGGTTGAGGTGTCTAGTACGTGATTAGAATATTATTGTTTTTTGTTTGAATATTTTCATGCTAGTACGTGATTGGAGTATAGGGTTCAGAGTATGATTTCGAGTATAGTTCTTATTTGTTTAGTATTATTTTGTATGATTCTTTAGTGTGTATTTGTGTATGGTTAACCGGTGTTTTGACTGTTCTGTATGCCCGAGAATTTTTGTTCAACCAGTGTTTAAAAATAACAGTGTATGATGAGAATATCTTATTCCGATATCGTGTGTGTACAACGCTACATTTAAGTAAAATGGCGGCCAATAACTGTAGTGAAATTAATAATCTACGAGCTATACAAAATATATGTGACAGTATACAGATGGAAGAAGATGATGAAGAAATGAGTAAAATGACAGATAATAATTGTAGTGAAATTAATAATCTACGAACGATACAGAATATATGTGATAGTATAATACAGAGGGAAGAAGAAGACGACGACGAAGAAAGACCCCTGCAAGCAGAAGTCAATGTTACTGAACAGAATGATTATAAAAAATATTTTTCCGTTATTTCTATCACAGAAAATCATGTACGAAGGTTTAATCTCACTGGCATACGGACAACGTTTCGTTTCGTTGATCCTCCAGCAAGTTCGGATCCTGTAAAATGGTTTAAAAATAGTTTGAAGAACCTGGTGAAATATATTACTAAATCAATTCCAGGATCTGATTTCGTGGGTATGATTTTACAGACTCCTCGTCTTGAAAATGGACCAATATGGTTTTCTTTTCGTCGTGCTGATCAACTCCACATTGACGTTGTATGGGCCACAATTAGCAACATTTTACAGAGCAATGCAAATATGTTTATTGATGGAGAGTTTGAGATAGAATTAACAAGAGTGGCTGTACCTGTCGGAAGAGGTAGAAATTTAAATGGCAAAGGATTATGTTATGCAGAGCTATGCAAACGGAAACATGGGATAATTGAAATAACAAATCATGATAACCTATGTTTACCAAGAGCGTTGGTTGTTGCTGAGTCTTGGATTAAAAAAGAAACAGAATTTAATGATATTAAAAAAAATTACCGAAATATGCAGACAGCAAAAGCACATGCACTACTTTTAAAGACTGGTATAAATATACCTTCCCACGGATCTGGTTTACAGGAACTCAAGGAATTTCAACGTTATTTTTCAAATTATAATATTGTTGTGTACGCGTATGGGAGTGATTGTGACGTTATTTTCGAGGGATCTAAAGACCTAAATTTACCTCGACTTAATTTGTTATACTATGATAATCATTATAATGTAATTAAAAGTTTGACTGCGGCTTTTTCGTCCTCATACTTTTGTAAGCCCTGCCATAAACCGTATAACATTCGCGGCAGACACCGTTGCGCAAACATATGTGCATACTGTCACCATGCTCCCAGCTGTTCGCCTGTTAACGAATCGCTTTTATGTAATAAGTGTCACCGACGATTCCGCGGTCAGAAATGTTTCGACAATCATAAAGGATTAGTATGTAATAATTTGAAGCAATGCACGACCTGTTTCAAACTGTACAATAGTGCTCAACAAAGACAGCATATGTGTGGAGAAATATTCTGTAAACTATGTTCAGATTATAAACCCGCAGGACACACGTGCTACATAGCTGTAGACAGAAAACCTAAAAAAGATAAAAAAACATTATTTATTTATTACGATTTTGAGACACGACAGGAGAAAATTAAGGACAATAATAAGATACACGAAGTGAATTTATGCGTAGCGCAACAATCATGCTCACATTGTGAGGGCATTTCCGATTTAAACTCACCATGTGCTTTATGCGGTACCCGACAGCATGTTTTCAAATTAAATCCTGTAGCATCTTTTGTACAATACGTATGTAACCCGCGACCGATGTTTGATAAAATCACATGTATTGCACACAACTCAAGAAGTTTCGACGCTCAATTTATTCTTAAATATTTAGTCGAGACTCTAATGTTAAAACCAAAATTAATTTTAAATGGTACAAAAATAATGTTACTGGAAATTAATTACAAAATTCGATTTATTGACTCAATTAACTATCTACCTATGTCTCTAGCTACATTACCTAAAGCAATGGATTTACCGAATTCTTTTAAAAAAGGATATTTCCCGCATTTATTCAATAGATACGAACACGAATTTTACGTGGGACCTCTACCAGCCATCGAATACTACGGTATCGAGAGTATGAGTGTAAATACCCGTAAAGAATTTCTCGAATGGTATGCTAATCAGATTCGTAATAATGTAATTTTTCGGATGGAACAGGAGATAGTTGATTACTGTATTTCTGATGTTGATATTTTACGACATGCGTGTGAAAAATTTAGAAAAACATTTATTCAAAATTGTAATGTATGTCCTTTTACAGAAGCAGTGACAATTGCTTCAGCGTGTAACCGTGTATTTCGAAGAAAATTTTTACAGCCAAACACAATAGGTATAATTCCTATTCGCGGCTATAGACTTACCGATAACCAATCGAAAATTGCATTACAATGGCTTATCAGAGAGGAGACTTTACGAAAAATACATATTGAACACGCTGGACATGGAAAAGAAATTATTTTATCAAATAATTCAAAAGTTGATGGATATTATGCTCCGGAACGGCTAGTGTTTGAATTTATGGGGTGTTTTTATCATGGATGTACATTATGTTACAGAACAGACCGTAATAATGAAAAAATTTATAATGATTCTAATGAAAGCTTAAATGCACGTTTTCAAAGAACGGAAAAAAAGTTGCAGAAATTACGAGAGTTACGCTATAATGTTATAGTAATGTGGGAATGTGAGTTTAGAAAACAATTAAAGGTTCTGGATAAAGAGACGCGTTCAAATTTAGAAAATCACCCAATGATAAATTATCTGCCTCTTAAGCCGCGAGATGCACTTTTCGGTGGAAGAACAGGAAACGTATCTCTTTATCGAAAAGTTCAAGACGGTGAAAAAATTAAATATGTTGATGTATGTAGCCTGTATCCGTATGTATGTAAATACGGGAAATATCCACTGGGGCATCCGGTAATATTTGTTGGCGACGAGTGTCAGAAAATATTAGGTCCGCGTAATGATATTACTAAAGTGGAGGGGATAATTAAATGTAAAGTATTACCCCCTGACAACTTATTTCATCCCGTATTACCCAGAAAAGTGCATGGTAAATTGATGTTTTCATTATGCCGTACATGCTGAGACGAACTTAATCAGAATGATTGTGTACATACGGTCGAAGAAAGACAGTTTGTCGGTACATGGGTGGTAGATGAAGTGCAGCGAGCGATAAAACTTGGTTATAAAATTTTACATGTATACGAAATATGGCAATATGATGTAACAGTCTACAATAGAGACAGTAAATCAGGAGGGCTATTTGTGAAATATATTGACAACTTCTTAAAAATTAAACAGGAAGCCACAGGATATCCTATAGAGTGTGTTGACGATATAAGTAAAGAACGTTATATTGAGGAGTATCTACAGAAGGAGGGCGTTTCATTGAATCCACAAAACATTGAAAAAAATGCTGGAAAAAGATCACTGGCCAAGCTAATGTTGAATTCATTCTGGGGTAATTATTATAAGAATTTATCAATATTGTTTATAGATAACTAATTTTAATTTGAAACAGGTAAATTCGCTCAATCCGAGAATAGACCGCGTTCCACAATCGTATCATCACCACAAGAATTGTATGATCTACTAGCTAACCCATCAATCACCGTGAACAGGATTATTCCGGCCGGTGAGCATATGATGTATGTCAACTGGGAGCGCGAAGAAGATTCTACTGAACAGTTACGCACAGTTAATTGCGTTATTGCAGCATACACCACAGCGCAAGCCCGGTTACGGCTGCATGATTTCCTTCATCAGTTGGGTTCTCAGGTTCTATATTACGATACGGATTCGATAATTTATTATCACAGAGCAGGCATGTACGAACCGTCTGTAGGTAATTTTCTGGGAGATTTGACAGATGAATTAAGCAGTTATGGACCGGATAGCTATATCACGGAGTTCGTCTGTGGAGGTCCTAAAACTTACGCATATAAAGTGTTTAGCCCCGGTAATAATGAAATTAAACAAGTGTGCAAAGTCAAGGGGTTCACCCTAAATTATAAAAACTCACAAATATTAAATTTTCAATGTTTAAAAAATATTATTCTTAAAGAAGAAGAAGAAGATAGTTTTACTCCTGCCATTATTGAATCTGATAATATAAGAAATACACTTGATCATACTGTAATTACGCGTGCAGAGAGAAAAATATTTAATGTTGATTTTATGAAACGACGTCTTTTAGAAAATAATTTTTCTGTACCCTATGGATTTAAGAAATCTAGGTTAGATTCTAATTAAAAATTATATTTATATGTAAGACCTGTGTAATGTATTTCTGTTAAGATTATAAATAAGATACCAAACATATTACTAGCCATTTGTATAATTTATTTGAAGCTGTAATGTCTGATCCCGTTAAATTCAAACATCCCTTTAGTGCGGTTGTGGCTGGCCCCTCAGGCAGCGGTAAATCTTATTTTGTTGTTAACTTCCTGAAAAACATGAGCCGTATGTGCGATACAGTTTTTACCAAAGTCACTTGGTATTATGGTACGTGGCAGAGTTTATATAATACAATACCGAACGTGCATTTTCAACAAGGTTTACCCGACATGGATAATTTTGACGGTCACGAGCCACACTTAATTATAATAGACGATCTTATGCGTGAAGCCGACACGCGTGTAGTAGATATTTTTACGAAGGGTAGTCATCATAAAAATCTATCCGTTTATTTCATTACTCAGAATATATTTAATCAGGGTAACGGACAGCGCGATATATCGCTTAACGCCCATTATATAATTTATTTCAAAAATCCGCGAGATAAAGCACAGATTTTACATTTATCACATCAGGTCTGCCCTGAAAATACAAAATTTATTCAAGATGCGTACAATGACGCAACATCAGAACCATACAATTATCTTATTTTCGATTTAAAACAATCTACGCCCGAATGGAGTCGTTTTAGAACCATCCGAAACGGGCAAATTTACATATATGTACCCCGGAAAAAGTATAAATACGGTAATTTGAACATGCCTGAAGTTATTATGTAATCATGTCTAAAACTGTCATCAACAATACTAGCTTTCTCCGTGCATTACAGTCACTGAAACCTGTTCAACGTAGAGTTCTATTAAAAAACGCTGACAGTAATAACGTTCGCAGTATCTGTGAATGTGTACATAATATTCTACGCGGCAAGGTCCCATTAAATAAAAAGCAGCGTGGTAGCCTAGGACAGCATAAAAAAGTGTTACGTAAACTTGTAAAACAGGGAGATAATTGGAAGAAGAAAAAACAAATTCTGGTTCAGTCAGGAGGAGCATTCTTGCCTCTTCTATTAGCACCGCTTATTTCAGGAGTTTTAAGTAGTATATTCAATAAAAGTTAAAAATGGAGCACGCTAAAAAATATGTTTTATTGACACCTGAAACGTTGCAAAGGTTTCGTGAAAATACCATGAACGACGATAGTATAACTTCACAGCTTGATAAAGTTATGAAACGAGTATTAGATTCAGAAATGTCTGATCATGAAAAATGGGCTCTATATCAAGAAACCTTGCAAAGATATTTACATTTTCAAAAACAGTTGCGCGAACCTGTAAATATTCCTCTTATTAGTAGCGCAAACAATAACATAGATGATAAGCATGATGAAAAAAACATTCAATTAACGAATGATGAAATTTTAAATACTTTACCAAAAACGTTTCAAAGAAAGGCAGATATCTTATTAAAAAAACTTAAACTGAACAAAAATATCACATGGGACCGTAACGGTTTAGTCCAAATCAACAATAAGATAATAGAGGGATCGAACATTATTGATTTAGTTGGAGATCTCATGAGACCTCGCAAACGTACTAATCCTGCAGGATGGCAAGAATTTTCAAAAGAATTGAAAAAAGCTAACATTCCTAACGAGCTCATTGGAAACCCACGTAGAAGAAGAGAATTTATGGGTTCTCCACCAGCGCCATTGCATAGTAGTAAACAGGATACAAGCAAAGCAGCAAGTGTAGAGTTCCGAGGAGCTCCATATTCTTGGGATTCGTTTCATTTTTGAAAATGAATCGCGCATTAACAGGTATTTATTTCGATCCATCGCATGATGCTGGTTTCGCTGGTTTAACAAATCTCAAAAATGCCGTGAAGGGTAGATACAGGATTAAAGATGTCAAAAATTGGTTAAGCAGACAGGAAGCGTATACTTTACATAAACCAGTGCGAAAAAGATTTCCCCGAAATAAATACTCAGTTTACAATATTGACGATTTATATCAAGCTGATTTAAACGATATGAGAAGTCTTAGTAAATTCAATGATGGTTTTAAATATATATTAACAGTAATTGATGTGTTTAGTAGGTTTGCATGGGCGATACCTCTAACAGATAAGAAACCAGTTAACGTTATTAATGCGTTTAAAAAAATATTTACTGATACTAATCGTAAACCTACATATTTACAAACAGACAAAGGATCTGAATTCATCGCAGGTACTGTACGAAAATTTTTACGCGAGAACGATATCCAATACTATGTTGCACAAAATCCTGATGTAAAAGCATGTTTCGTAGAAAGATTAAATAGAACTATAAAAACAAGAATATATCGTTATTTTACTCGTAATAATACATACCGATATATTGATATACTTTCTCAGCTTTTAAAGGCGTATAATGGTACAGTACATTCATCTATCAAAATAGCACCAAAAGATGTAAATGATAGAAATATACTACAGGTATGGCGCAATCAGTATGGAAATTATAAAAAAATAAAACGAACTCCGCCAAAACTTAAGGTCGGTGACACTGTACGTATATCTAGAGAAAAACATTTTTTTGAAAAAGGTTATACGAGCAATTGGTCTGAGGAATTATTTAAGATTAAAACGGTAATTAAAAGATATCCGTCTGTTTATCGTCTGACTGATTTAAATAAAGAAATTATTGAAGGAGTATTTTATGAACCTGAACTGCAGAAAGTAAATATAAATCCCGATGACACTTTTAAAATAGATAAAATAATTGAAACGAAAGGTAGGGGTAGCAGAAAGAAGTTGCTAGTCAAGTGGAGAGGATACAGCGCTAAGTTTAATTCCTGGATACCAGCTAAAAATATACAATATCTTAGTAACGATGCCTAAAAATGAGTTTTATATGACATTGCCTAGTAACAGCTCAATGCAGTATTTTCCTGATAATAAAACGACACTATTTACTACACAATTATCACAGAATGTACAGCTTAACGGAGAATGGGAGGTTGCATTAGCCGAAATTCAGTATCCATGTACATTTTACACTGTATGTGCACACGAAAATTATATTAATTATCATCTGAAAACATTAGGAAAAGATGGAAAACCAAAAATCCATAAAAAGGAAGTACGTATAACCGCTGGATATTATAGTAGTATAGACGATATAGTTACTGAGATAAACCAACAGCCTAAACTAAGTGCCCATATTAATATGGAAATTGAAAGAGACATCAACCGAATAAAAATACATTTTATAAACAATACAAATATGTGTTTCCTAAAATTATCGCCAAAACTTTCACAACAGCTAGGATATGAGCCCGAAACTGATCTGTTTACACAGAGAGTAACATATTATAAACCAGCTAATCTTTATCATGGTATACAGCCAGAAATGTTTGTGTATTGTGATATAGTTGAACAGCAATTTGTTGGGGATGTCCTTGCGCCTCTCTTGAGAGTTGTACATGTAGATATATTAAACTATATTCATGGTACTAGTAAAATGACAACATTCTCTCCGTATCATTATATCCCCGTACTCAGGCGAGATTTCCAGAATATAGAAATTGATATAAGATGCGTCAAGGGGGAACCTATACCATTTCAATTTGGAACTTTAAGTGTTAAGTTACACTTCAGACGCTGTACAAAATGAAAACGTGTCCTTATCAAACGTATTATAATCTTCAAGCAGGTAGCGGGATCGGCTCGGTCGTTTTTCGAAGAGCGCCTTATCAGAGGGGACACGGTCTTGGCAGCTTCTTTAGTGGCTTGTTTAGAACTATTTTACCAATTATAAAAAAAGGTGTTGGCGCTGTTGGAAAAGAAGCTCTTAGAACAGGTATAAGTTTCTTGGGTGACTTGAGCGAAAACCGTCCTGCAAAAGAATCATTTAAACAAAGACTTAATGAAGCGGGACAAAATTTAAAACGAAAAACTGAATCAAAAATTGACACACTGATGACAGGTTCAGGTTATAAAAAGAAGAGAACATCTATCAAACGTAATCATTCACGATCGCAAGCTAGACGCGAGAAGAACAGAGTTAAAAGAGTTCTGGATATATTTGACAAATAATAATAAAACAATACCATGGCGTTTCTACATACGCAGTCCTGTGAATGTGTTAAAACAGAGTTAGATTTAGTTTCGTTGCCGCCTACGCAGACAAGTATAGAAGGCGGTCAATGGATAAACTATAAGCCTTTATCATCTATAACTGATGACGGACCTGTAGAATTTGTTGTTCCCGGACACGGTGATGAATATTTTGATTTGTCACAAACTATGATACACTTAAAAGCGAAAATAATAAAGCCTGATAATACTTCGTTAATAGAGGCAGACACTTCAGTGGGCCCCGTAAACAATTGGCTTCATTCTCTCTTCAGTCAGGTAGATGTTTATCTAAACCAGAAGCTTGTTTCCCCACCGAATAATACTTATGCATATCGTTCATATATTGAAACGTTATTAAATTATGGCGAAGATGCTAAGAAGTCTCATCTCACATCATCGTTATGGTATACGGATGACGCGGGGAAAATGAATAATCTGGGTGCTGAAAATAGTGGATTTGTCAAGCGTAAAAAATATACCGCTATAAGTAAAGAAGTCGATCTAATAGGACATCTTCATGTTGATATTTTTAATCAAGAAAAATTTCTTATCAACGGTGTTGAAATGCGAATGAGGCTTGTTCGATCCAGGGACAGTTTTAATCTTATATCCGGTGCAAATGGTATGAAAACTCAAATAACGGAAGCTACACTCCTTGTACGAAGAGTTAAATTAAATCCAAGCGTGTTACTTGCACATAATAAAGCATTACAAATAACGACTGCTAAATATCCTTTGACTCGTGCCGAATGTAAGTCAGTGACTATAGCTTCCGGTGTATCAGGAAAATCTTTAGATAATATATTCTTGGGTCAGCTGCCTAAAAGATGTATTATAGGATTTGTATCCAATAAGGCCTTTAACGGGACTTATGATACAAACCCCTTCAATTTTGATAACTTTAAAATTAATTTCTTATCATTATATGTAAATGGTCAGCAATTACCGTTAAAACCACTGCAAACAAATTTTTCAAACACTAATTCTTACATTCAGATGTATAATACATTATATTCGGGCACAGGAATTCATTTTTCAAATACCGGTAATTGCATTGACAGAGATACCTTTCCAGACGGCTACTGTTTAGCTGCCTTTGACCTAACTCCAGACATGTCCTCTAATTCAATGTCTCATTGGAATCTAACTCGTCACGGATCATTACGTGTCGAGGTGGGTTTTGAAGAAGCGTTAGCAGAAACTGTAAATTGTGTTATTTATGCTGAATTTGATAATATTATAGAAATAGATAAAGACAGAAATGTTATTATAGATTATGGTAGTTAGATATTTTGTATACATTCATTGTCAATAAATATGCAATCTCTGATATATATGGTTAGTTTTATTTCAATCTTCGAGAGGAATGGGTTTCATTATTGATGTCCAATACTTAAATGGTCGTAATAACGAATTAATTGTAAAAGAACTTGCTGTCACATCTCTTGATGGTAGCATATTTCAACATTTTATATTTAAACCACCGTACTCAAAACATCAATTGTCTGCGAAACAAATTTCTCAAGCTAACTGGTTGAAAAAACACTATAACGGTCTAGACTGGAACGATGGTTTTGTTGAATATGATAGCCTAGCGTCTATCTTGAAAAGTATAATTGACTCTGATGAAAAGAACGTATTTGTTAAGGGATTGGAGAAAAAAAGACTACTTGAAAAACTATTAGAACGCGATGATTTACATGATTTAACAGATTTAGGCTGCCCAAGTATTAAAAATTTACGCAGGCTAAAATATATAACTCCAACGACGACTACTAAATGCTGTATTCCGTACTCGCACGACGGTATGATATGTGCGACAGAAAATATACTGTATCTATATAGCTGGTATAACACTAACTGCCGTGATGAATGCGGTTTTCATAGAAACAGTTTTTCGTCGCTATTTCAAGAATGCGTATCATTATGGCGTCTATGCTGCTAATCGTATGCCAATGAGGGTTAATTATCCTTGTGCGATCGTTGTTAATTCCGACGATGATTCTAAACCAGGAAGTCACTGGATCGCTATTTTTATCGATAGAAATGGCCGAGGTGAATTCTTTGATAGTTATGGAAGACCGCCAGAAATTTATCATCACTTACAATTTTTGAAACGAAATACTACAATCTGGACTTATAACAATCTAAATCTGCAAGATTACTTTACATCTGTGTGTGGTCATTACTGTTTAATCTATCTTTATTTTAGAATTAATGGATACTCACTTAACTGTTTTCAAAAATTATTTAACAAACGTAACCCCTTACAGAATGATATTTATATTAAAAGATTATTTCATTATTATTTTGGAACAATGAAACTAATATTAATAATAAATTTCTTGTAAACTTTATGTGAAATAAATAGATAGTATTTAAAATTATTTTTATTTATTATTAAACCTGTGTACCTGAAACTCCCCACCCATCACAAATAAGTTAAAATACAAAACATATTTTAAATAATTATTTATTTAAAATTAAAACACATACATCTATATTATTTTTGATGAGACAATTTTGTTTTTTTTAGCCGGGCCATGCGCTCCCTCTGTTCTGCGTAAAATTTTCTTTTCTGGGTTGGGGTCTATTATATATTTTGCGTTTGTTAGGGGATGCCCGGGTTCAAAATGAGTAATTCGTTACTGTTTGAAACTATTTTATTTACATTAATCGCACAATCAAAATTATGACAGTTAATCGTTTTTTTTTTTATTACTAACAACTGCCGGTCACAGATGACCGCGATCTCTATTCTTATTATACATAACAAATTACAAAAACATATATTTTTTTCGTCATCGTTCTGCTTCTGGCAAGTGGCAACGTGCAGCATTTTTCACATCCTCCCCGGGCGGAAAATGGTCAACTTCTAAAGGAAATAGAAGTTGGATCGGTCTACGTAGCTTCGTTCCGTTGCTGGTTTGGACTTCGCATGCTGGTACCCTGCCATCTCGACCCTGAAACAAATTTAATATCCTACCCATTTTCCACTGCAATCTTGGAAGATGTTGATCATGAATCAACACGACATCTCCTTCTTTCAAAGGCCTGGACTTCACGTTCAATTTATGATGCACGGAGCGGAGTTGTTGCAAATAATCTGTGCACCATCGCTTCCAAAATTTCGTTATTAATCTTTCTCGATTCTTCCATTTCTGGAGTATTTCATCTCGTTTTATCTCCGAAGTCTTTAAATTCATACTAAATCCAGAGTCCTTGAAACCGATCAAAAAATGTGACGGTGTCAGAATTAATAGATTTGTAGGATCATCATCGATATAAGTCAATGGGCGTGAATTTACAGTGGCTTCCACTTCTGTTAAAATCGTTTGAAGTTCATCAAAATTCACGTGTGCTCTTCCCAATGTTAATTTTAATGCATCCTTCACACTTTTCACCAACCTTTCCCAGAATCCGCCCCACCACGCTGCTCGTTCTACTATGAAACACCATTCGATACGATGCTTCGTACATAAATCTTGTACGGATTCTGATGATAGAATGCGAAATAATTCGTGAATCTCTAGCGAAGTTCTTCGAAATGTTTTGGCGTTATCCGAATATATTACAGCTGGCACACCTCGGCGAGAAATGAATCTCCGTAATGCTCTAATACAGCTCTCTACGGTCAAATCCGGAACTAATTCCAGATGGACCGATCTTATGACCGCGCATGTAAAAAGCATAATATAAACCTTTGCTTGTTTATTATCTCTTGTAATATATAATGGTCCAGCAAAGTCAACTCCGGTAAATTTGAATGGATTTGCCATTGTCATTCTATTCTTGGGCAAAGGAGCAAAAGGTTCATTTCCTGCTTTGCCTTTCAGTTGTTTGCATTTTAGACATTTTCCACATACGGATTTAACCTGCTGTCTACCTCGTAAAATCCAATACTGTTTTCTAATTTGATTTAATGTAGCATTCACTCCGGAATGCTTCACCTCTTCGTGACTTTTGATTATAATTTGTCTTGTAAACGACGATTTTTGAGGCAGGAGTACTGGATGCCTTGTTTCATAAGGCAATGAAGATTCTTGTAGTCTACCTCCTAGTCTTAAAATTCCGTCTTCATCCAAAAAGGGACTAAGTGTCAAAATTGGGGAACGATTACTTACTTCGCTTTCGTTTTTTAACGCTGTTATTTCGTTCGCAAAATATAATTGTTGTGTAACTCTTATCCAATAAATTTCAGCAATTTTTAATTCTTCAACTCCTAATTGTCTAGTCATTTTCGTTGTTATATTTGGCTTGCAGTTATGAATAAATCTTAAAATGTAGGCAGTAACTCGCAATATTTTTT
Organism: Poecilus cupreus; assembly: GCA_963942605.1. Lineage (NCBI taxonomy): Eukaryota > Metazoa > Arthropoda > Insecta > Coleoptera > Carabidae > Poecilus > Poecilus cupreus. Next base: position 34,902,842 of record OZ012713.1, read on the forward strand.
CTAATTTACTAAATTGATCGAAATTAAAGATTGGTTCATTTTTCGTTTGCCGATCTTCTTCATTATTGGTGTTTATAAATACATTAGTTACTTCTTCAACAGTGTTTTCAATATCATTCACAGGCCAACTTTCTTTCTCTTCTTGTAGCCATTCTGGTCCTTCAAACCAAAGTTGAGATTCACACAACAATTTTGCAGTAACACTTCTTGTTACAAAATCGGCGGGATTCTCCTTACTCGGACAATATCTCCATTCACCTTTATTTAAATTTCTAATTTCACTAACTCGATTGCGGACATATACATCACTCTTGATTGTTGTCTTTTCTCTCTTTATCCAGTAGAGCGTTATTTTTGAATCAGACCACATAAATATCGAGTTCACGTTTAACATTAAATTTTCTAGAATATAGTTTTGTAGTCTTACTGCACACAATGCTGCTGTTAATTCTAGTTTCGGCAAAGTCAATTGCCTTTTTCCCTTTTTATTAACAGGCGCTACACGATTTTTCGAAATTAAAAATCTACATTGTTTAGTCGATAAACACTTTATATACGCTACTGCACCATAGGCTTGCAAACTAGCATCAGCGAATACATGTAATTCTACTTCTTTTGTACGGTCTGGTAAAGCAATCCGAGGAAAATAAAAATTATTTAATATCGAAAGTTCGGAATACCATTTTATCCAAACAACTTTTAACTTCTCCGGTAATACCACATCCCAATCAAGATTCTCTTTCCACACATGTTGCAGTAAAATCTTTGCACCAACTACGTATGGTCCAAGCATACCCATAGGATCGAAAATTCTTGCTACGCTTTGAAGAACACTCCGTTTTGTTGGGCAATCATTAATTTTATTTTGGAGTATAGAAGTTAAATCAACTTTTAGTTCGTCCGTTATAGTATGCCATAATACTCCTAATACCTTTTGCAATTCGTTTCTGAAAGACGCTTCTTCTTTCTTTATAAGTGTATTCACTTCTAAATCGTTTGAGTGCCATTTTCGTAAATTCATATTTGCTGATTTTAATATAATCTTCGATTCAGTATAAATTTTGAAAGCTTCTTCTGATGTATTTACAGCAATTACTAGATCATCTACGTAGAATGATCTGCTTAAAAGATCCGCAGTTGCTTTAAGTTGCTTGGGTTGCTCTTCAAAATGCTTTTTTAAGGTAGATGCCAGAAGAAACGGACTCGTAGTTACACCGAATGTGACGCGTTTCATCCGATACGTAGTTAATGTTGGCAGCTCGGACGTCGATGAAATATTTTTATTAATTGGTTCATTATACCACAAAAAACGATGTGAATCACGATCTTTTTCGTTAAGTGATATCTGAAGAAATGCCTTTTCAATATCCGCTGTTAAAGCTATTGAGCCAATTCTAAAGTTTAACAAGATCTTCAGTAAATCTGGAACTAAGTTAGTACCAGCAAAAAGTTGATCGTTTAATGATTCGAATGAAGGTGCATGAGCTGAAGCATCATAAACCACCCGCAATTTTGTAGTTTCTTTATCGTCTCTATACACGGGTCTATGCGGCATATAATAAGTTTTCTTATTAACAGATTTAGTTGAAACTTCTTCAGCACAATCATTTTTTATATATTCGCGCACCGCACAATCATATTCGTACAGTTTTTTATTTCTGAGCAATCTATTTACAAGATTATTGACGCGAACTAAAGCTCCCGAATAATTAGAGTCGAGCTTTTCATTTGTTTTCCACGGTAACGACACTTCATATCTTTCGTCTTTAAATACAATTTTTTCTTTTAAAAAATCTTGCGTAAATTCATCATTTAATTGTTCGTTTACGTTTATGCCAATTGTTTCTAAGTTCCAGAAATTCTTTATATTAATCTCTTCTGTCACTGTTTCTACGTTACTATATTAAGATTTACCATAAAGTTATACGTATCGTTAACAAAGCTCGAACCTAGTAAGGTCCAACCAAATTTTGAATTTACCGCCGTTAAATCATCAGTTAATCGTTGTACCTCTCCAGTTACTAGTTTAAAATAATTATCAGCTCCAATCAACATTGAAATACCGTTTATTGAGTATTTTTCTTGTTTAATATCTGCTAAGTCGTGTCGTCTTGCAAATCCTTCAATGACTGGATTTTTCAATGACGGGGTGTTCAGTGAATCAAAACAAATTTCAGGAACCTCAACCGCGCTTATTTCAATTAATTCGTTATTGTATTGTCCCTTTAAAATAACCTTGACTCTATTACAGAGTCTAGCAGGTGACGATGAACTTTGTCCAAATGATTGTATTGCAATTTTATGTGTCCCGATTACGGGCAGTCCTAACTGACGCGATAAATTCTCTTTTATAAATGTAAGCTGACTGCCTCCATCAATTAACATACGAATCAGTGTTTTTTCTTGTGCTCCAGTCGAAATAATATACGCACAAGCTGTTTTCAAGTAGACGTTATCTATTTGTTCGTTCGTTACAAGACCAGTTACTTTGTTAACTGATTCACCTAAAGAATCATGAACCGTATTCGAGTATTTTTGTGGCAGACGAAATTTCGGATCGCACATTGATGTTACATGTCGATTATTGCATTTACCACAAATTATATCTCTGTTTCTACAAAATTTAGAATTATGGTTAGGTTTAGTACACCGAAAACAAAGTCGCCTTTTCCTTAAAATGTCCTTTTTATCATTAATGCTTAAAGAACCATCGCACTCTTTGGTTAGATGTTTTTTAGATTGACAAAATAAACAACATTCTTTCACGTTTGTAAATAATCCGGCCGCGGTGAATTGCTTAGTCTTTGACTTGTTATCTGTATTATTATTGAAAGATTTATAATCGGATTTATGTTTATTGTCATATTCATTTGAACAACGTGCTTGCTCCATTGAATCGAGCTCGACTTTTATAAATTGGAGTAAATCCATTATTTGTTTAGTATAGTCCATCGTAGATTCGGCTACACTATTCTCATTCGTAATAACATTTGGAGTACTTTTATTAAAACCAGAATCATTTAATTTTTGTTTATTAAATGCGATTCTTAAATTGTACGGTAAAGCTTTAAATATTATGGATTTTACCAAAAGACCGTATTGCTCTGGCGAAATACCAAGCGATTTGAATGATTTTGCTATTGTAGTAGCCGTATTATACAGTTTTCTCAAACCTTGTACGTCTTTTTCGTATTTCACATGTGATATTGACAATAATTTTTGAATATAAACGTCCACGATACGCTCAGTATTAGCATATTCAGCTTTTAATAATTCAATTGCATCGTTATATGATGACTGACCTGCCGTTAAACCAGCTATCGATATTGCTGCTTTATTCGTTAAATAAGATTTTAAGTACGCAAATTTAGTAGCGTCATCTAAATTAGCATTATTATGTATTGCTGGGCAATATTGTTCCCAGAATGCAGGCCAGCTTGCAATGTCGCCATCAAATTTTATAATATTAAGTTTTGGTAACTTTACCGACAATAGATGCTCGGTCCTCGATGATACGTTGTCTTGATTGCGTGATTCCCGCGTAAATAATCCATTTTCTACCTGAATTTCTTGTTTCTGCCGTTGTTCTAACCTTGTTATTGCTAGTACCGCCTTGTCGTTATATTCCATGATCTTCTCACATTCCTTCTCCATCTGACTGACTTCAAACATGGGTGCAAGTTTTTCGTTGATCTCGTTCAAACTCGCTTGAATAGCTTTCATTCTTGCGATTAACACTGGAATTTCGTCATCCTCAATTGAGTCTTGCTTGCATAAATCCTCAGCGTCATTAATTAACGTTGTTAGCTGTTTTCGATACGTTTTTCGAAATGCTAGATCCATTTTTCTGCGTTGATGATACACGTTCACGTTATTTTTTACTCACACTTATTATTTAAAGGTTCCCTGGTTTCGGCACCAAAATATTATATATTTTGCGTTTGTTAGGGGATGCCCGGGTTCAAAATGAGTAATTCGATACTGTTTGAAACTATTTTATTTACATTAATCGCACAATCAAAATTATGACAGTTAATCGTTTTTTTTTTATTACTAACAACTGCCGGTCACAGATGACCGCGATCTCTATTCTTATTATACATAACAAATTACAAAAACATATATTTTTTTCGTCATCGTTCTGCTTCTGGCAAGTGGCAACGTGCAGCATTTTTCACAGGGTCATTTTATACCCTGACAAAGGTATGAGAACTGCATTATTATGCAGATACTCCGAAGGGTTATATGACGACTCCCTGCAATCGTCCCAGCATTCTGCCGCATGTACTTCATAAATAGGCCATTCGGAGTCTGTGAAAAAGCATGGTTGTACTTTATATGACTTAATGAAACAGTAAAATTTAAATCTTTTTTATTCACACCTGTTTTCGGCGTCTCGGTACTGCTGGACACCGTGGTGTTGACTTTGTCATCCCAGTTCTCTGCACATTCCACGAAATAGGGCTGAATTTCTCGAGGGTCTATAAATACCGAATCGTTAAATTTTATGTTATTCATGCTCATACAAATTATTCTTTATAGGTGGAACATTTAGTGAACTGACTTTAATTTATTATTATTATTCATACCTGCTTCGGACGGATTGATTGCTGGTTCAGTGTTAGCGGTATTCATGATGCTGCCTTCCGTGTCCCAGTTCTCGGAACACTCTACGTAGTATTTCTGCACTTCCCTAGAGTCACTATTGTTAAACTCACTCATTTTAGACTAATTGTTAATTCACTGGAAAAGTAAATAACTAAAAACTCTCAGATTTAACGCAGTTTATATTAGAAGACACTACACCCCCACCTGCCAACCCTAGGCACGAGCCCCCAATCAGAAAACTTTTAAAATGTTACGTCACACCTAAGGGAGGTACGATATTTCTACACTGTAAAATTAAAACACAAAACATATTTCAAATAGTTATTTATTAATTTGTTATATGGGGTACATGTACATATCTATAGTATAATAAAAATAATAATAATGATAATGATAATAATAATAATGATAATAATAATAATAATAATAAGAATAGTTGTCAAGGTATAGTGATATATTTTTTTTCACGTTCCATGTAACAATACACATATTCTGCATCTTTTTCAATTTTCACACTATAATATGTGGACAGTTCCCACAAAACCTCACTTAACACAGGAATCATGTTGTTTCCTGTAGATAATACTTTATACAGCATTTTACCTAAATCTACACACCCATCAAGGAGTTTTAACAGAGATGTTTTCTGTAGGAAATGTAAATAACATTTATAAATATCTACATTGAGAATTCTTGTTTTCAAATAGTTAATTTTCATTAGTAGCAAATTTTCTATATTAATTAAATTTTTAATTTCATCTCTGTTTAATATTATAATATTTCTTTTGTATACAAGTTTAATTTTTTTCAGGGGCAATTTAGAAACATTAATTCCATCCACGTAAACACCTCTGTTACATCCAGATGTTTTACTAACAAGCTTATCAATTATATTTGTGCCTAGATAGTTACAAAGTTTTTCCACGTTGTAAATGTCTATTTGTTGGTTTGAGCGTACGTCAATTAGTCTAATTGTCACCCTAAATTTATTGTGAGGATTTAACCCTATACATATAAATTTTTTACGTGCTAGTTCATCTATGTATACGAAATTACCTAATAATAATCGGTTGTTATGGTCATACTTGCTAATGTTCATAGACAGGGTGAAATTCGTAGAAATGGGGGCCGTTTCTGTCAAGAATTCTAAATTAATATTATCAAAAACCTCTGAATCCTCAAACCAATTTTGTGCGTACTGTAACGCCCAGTCCGGAGTCTCTTGAGATTTACCTGAGATCGGCTGAACTTCCCCTTCAGGTGCACTGTTCGAAGATGAGTTTTGCAGTTGCGGGGCTTGGGGGTCCTCTGTTTGGATGTCGTCCGCAAATAGGATATCTGGTGTTACGGCCCTCTCCGGTGTACATATCGGAGACGCACCCCACATCTGCAGGGGTTGAGGTTCTTCTTCACGGTTATCGCGCACAAACACGATATCTGGTGTTACAGGCCTCTCAGGTGTGCAGATCGGAGATGTGTACCATGGCTGCTGGGCTTTAGATTCTTCCACTTTAACATAGCCCGCAGATAGTATAGCGGGCGTTGCTAGTTGCTCAGATGTGCAAATCGAAGGTTCCACTGATGATGATGATTCCGATGCCACACAGTTTTTCTTTACCTTCTTCTTATCTCGCGCCGATTGAACTTTAACATCACTGATAATGTTTATCTTTTTTTTCTTCGGCTTTGGAGGTGCTACTTCATGGACGACTTCTTCGAAGAGCTCATTACACACTTTTTCGTCAGTAACACAATCTTCTCCGAAGAGCTCGCGACACAGTATTTCGTAGGCGTTCATGACTTATTAGAATGTTGAGATCGAGTTTGTTTAACTATTCTGTCAGAGACTAGAACTAAAAACTCTCAGATTTTAACACAATTTATATGAAAAGCTCTATACCCCCTCTTTGCAACCCCATGCATTCGTCCAATGAGAAGTTTTTTAAACATGGGGTTTGAGTTCCTGTTCTTAATTTGGTAACACTAGCTACTTAAAATAACCCTATCAACAATGAAATTAAAAGCTTTGAGGAATTCAATAATAAAGTAATTATATAGGTTTAAGTACGTATGCTTTATTAAACATATTTATCGAAATTTTACATAATTATACAGGGTGTTAATACTAAGTCGTTACACCCGAAAATGGTAAATAGAACTCATTAAAACAAACAACTTTTTTTAGCTCAAATTTTTTATTTGGAGCCCCATTTCATAATTATTGGCGTTCTCTTGTTTTTCGAAAAATCGTCATAACTCCCTTATTTTAAGGAATATTTAAAAAATACAAAAACTTCAAGCATTTGCTTTCGGTTCTCTAAAACACTTGTATTTACAATTATTTTCTATTTCATCAAATAACAAAATGGCGACCAATCAAAAATTTCTAAACAAGATATTTTGAAAACCACCCCATCGATTTTCGAAAATAAAACATTTCTAAAATCCTTAAACTTTCTGTTACAATATTTGTCTGAAACATTTTTTTCTATCAGCCAACAAAAGTTTTTACTGAAATAGAATTGCAAGATAAATTTTAACAAACTGCAACAATCATTTAAAACCAAGTAAGCTTGCTGCCATTAAACAAGAAAAACAAGAAACAAACAAGAAAAATAAAGCAATAAACAATGAATCAACAAGGGTGGGACTAAATATTATTTTCAAAGTGGCCAACATTCGCAGCAACGCAAGCCCGGCAGCGTGCTTTGATGTTGGTGGAGACCTTCGCAAGGACTGCCTGCTTCTCTTTTATATCTTCTGCTGCAGCCACGATTCTAGCCACTAGTTCTAACTCTGTGTTCACCGGTGTCTCGTAAACAGAGGTCTTCATCTGACCCCAAAAAAGAAATCTAGTGGAGTTAGGTCGGGGCTCCGAGCTGGCCACGCAACTGGACCTCTCCTCCTAATCCACTTATTCGGGTATTTTCTATTTAACATTGCGGTGACTTCTCGCGTTGTGTGAGCCGGTGCCCCATCATGCTGAAACCAAAGTCTCCGCATTATGTTTAGTGGCAAGTCTTCAAGTAGTTCCGGCAGCACAGTATCCAAGAAAATAAAATAATTTTCCCCATTCAAACGGTTTGGGAGAACGTAGGGTCCAATAACGTACTCCCCTATAATTCCAGCCCATGTATTTACCGCAAAACGTTGTTGATGTGCGCGAATAAATGGTGCGTGGCGATTCTCGTCAGCCCACAAATGATTATTTTTAGAATTAAATACCCCGTCCCTTGTGAAGCAAGCTTCGTCGGTAAACAAAACAAATTTTTCAAAATGCCTTCTCAGATTACAACGTCGAAGGAGCCAACGACAGAACAATAGTCTTGGCTGGAAGTCGTCAGGTCCCAAAGCTTGAACTTTTTGCCTAGAGTACGGGTAAAGGCCCTGCTCATTCAGAACTTGCCAAACACTGACATGATTCACATTTAATCTGTTCCCTATTATTCTTGTGCTAGTCGATGGCTCATCTTCAATAATATTAAGTACAGCCTCTTCAAATCTAGGGGTTCGACGTACCCTGTTGGCGTTTCCACCAGTTTCTAACAAACGCCTACAAATTTTTCTGAAGAGTTGGCTACTTGGTTGTTGACGATTCGGGTATCTTTCCCGATAAATTCTTCGAGCTTCCTGTGCATTACGCCTTGCCTCCCCAAAAACCCGAAGCATGTCAAGAAGTTCAACTTTTTCATAATGATGCATGTTTACGTATAAATTATGTAAAATACAAACATACAAACGGACATACACGTGCGCTAAATTTGAAGTAATTTGTTTTTGAGTACTTGTCAAATCTAATCTCTTTTTTGTTTCATTGTTTTAAGCAGCTTCTTTGTTTTAAATGTTTTTTTTTTAGTTTGTTAATACTTATGTAAGCCAAGTAAGTAAACAAAAACTTTTTTTTTGCCAGATAGAAAAAAATGTTTCAGACAAATATTCTAATAGAAAGTTTAAGGATTTTAAAAATGTTTTATTTTCGAAAATCGATGGGGTGGTTTTAAAAATATCTTGTTTAGAAATTTTTGATTGGTCGCCATTTTGTTATTTGATGAAATAGAAAATAATTGTAAATACAAGTGTTTTAGAGAACCAAAAGCAAATGCTTAAAGTTTTTGTATTTTTTAAATATTTCTTAAAATAAGGGATTTATGACGATTTTTCGAAAAACAAGAGAACGCCAATAACTATGAAATGGGGCTCCAAATAAAAAATTTGAGCTAAAAAAAGTTGTTTGTTTTAATGAGTTCTATCTACCATTTTCGGGTGTAACGACTTAGTATTAACACCCTGTATAATATACGTTACATTTTTACGAACTCTACAAGACATGTTTTTTTTCCCTTTCCATAATCCTGAAAACCTGTTAATTTTAAAGCTATTTTCTCCTGCACGGAACTTCTTAAGCTACGCACTTCTTCGTCGGTTAAATTATCAAATCGTCCCGGTAGATATGAGACAAACTCTTCACATTCCACTAGAATCTTTCTTCCGAAGCCTGTAGAAACAGCCTTTACGTCTATAAGCTTATATTCTATGTTGATCTGTAGATCGGAAATTCTTTTAATAGGCTTTACGTCTGCTAGCAGTCCTAGTTTGTTCAGTTTCGAAAAATCCATTTCTGTAATACATATAAACACTTAATATAAACCACAGATGAAATATATATCCCAGTCTTAAAACTATTCAAGTTTAAAATATGATCCCACAAATAAGCAAATGATTCCTTCTTTATAAATCAAAATAGAATTAAAAACTCACTTTATTTCTTGCGAAGACGACTGTACGACACGATAGTTTGGGGATGAGGCTGTATGAATTACGATGACGATTGCACTAGACTCAGATAATTTGGAATGACCGCTGCTAGAACACTTACCTCATATATACACCGTCAACATATATTTTTCCCTTTTTAATCTTTCTGTCTCCTTTTATTCAAGTTGGATGCAAATATTAATCCGTACAAGTTAATGAAAATAACAAGCACTCATTGAACAATGTTTAAAATTTTACACCCTGAATATACAATTCATGCAGACAATCCTAAAAGAATCATACAAAACAGATACGCAAATACATATAGAAATAAATAAACATATGATAGCATCTGAAGCACGACATCAAAACTACCCCTGTACAGACGGATGTTGCAAATCACAGGCAATTATCGACATCCTGCTCTGAACACTATACTCCAATCACGTACTAGCATGAAAATATTCAAACAAAAACAACAATACTCTAATCACGTACTAGACACCTCAACCCTCCACAATCGCTATTCCAAATCTCGAACAAACCATTAGCATCTACAAAAGACACCTTAATGACACAAATCACATCAACATCATAACACTAGGCACGTGCTAACGCAGACACCCTAAAAACACCTATTATAAGCAAACACATGAAACAACCATAAAAATATTCAAACAAAAACAACATCCTATACTCAAGTACAAATTAAACACCCAAATACTCTAATCACGTACTAAACATAAAAAAACCCATAAAAAACACTGTCGCAATATAATCTCTAATCCAAATCACAAACACCCCATTAACATCGACAAAAAAACCATTACAAACACCCTCTACCCCCTCATACAGATCCATCTACAAAGCAAAAGCACCCACTATCATCTTCTATAGTATAATAATAATAATAATAAATCACAATACATTTTAAATTTAATATTGTGGCCAATGGTACGGAGATATTCTCAGTAATTTCGCCCTCCTCTTTTCATTTTTCTTAAAAATACGGAGGTACTGTGATTCGAGTTTGTCGAACCTAAGTTGTCCCTCCTGATTTTATACAGAGGGGGCGGACTGTCCCCCCTGATTCTGAGTTCCAACGCCCCTGGCATATACAAAGATTGCCATGGAAGAAATCAAATAAATCAAATACAGAAATAATTGCAAAACCTGTAATAATTTTCTTAAAATTTTGAATAATTATTACTTAATAAACAAGATACAATAAAAATTTATTTCTGCATTTGATTAATTTGTTTTCTTCCAAGGCAATCTTTGTGTAGGCATATTTAAATAGAAATGATACATTTTTAATTTTGTATTTTTCTAAAATATTTTGTATTATTAGGTTATTACGTGTGGATATCATTGAATTCTGAAAAAAATACTGAATCGAATACGCAAATAATAAAAATAGGTTGCCATTGAAAATAAGAAAGTTGTAATCTGCATTTTGAGAACATCTGGTCTAAAAGAATTTTTGTTTCGCTCATTTTAATTGTCTGATGCCCGTATTCATAAAACTGTACACAAACGAATCGTTTCTAAATGACCCGTTTAGAAAACGATTCGTTAAATTTTGACAGTAGATTCATAAACGAAATTGTTTAATTTTAACGAACCATTTCTTAACAACCGCGTTATAAATATTTAGTTGTATTCGTAGTAATTTTTACTTTTTCACAAATGATATTTCAACTTCAGTTTGTAATGTTTACATTTTTTGACATGTGTCATAATTGAAAACTAAATTTTTTGAAGCGATAAACGTATCTTGATAGTTGTGGTCCGTGTTTCCGAGTTGTTTGATAAGAAATCTATGGCGAGAGGTGTTGTGATGTCCACAAGAGATTTTTTAATTATCTATATGCCAACATAAGCGAA